>JAUCMX010000001.1:6059116-6659116 GCA_033459395.1 Hemibagrus guttatus
TAAAACCAGAACAAAATAACAAATACAAAAAAAAAATAAAAATCCAAAAAAAAAATAAAAATCCAAAAAAAAAATAACAAATACAAAAAAAAAATAATTTAAAACCAGAACAAAATAACAAATACAAAAAAAAAATAATAAATCCAGAACAAAATAACAAATACAAAAACAAAATAACAAATACAAAAACAAAATAATAAATCCAGAACAAAATAACAAATACAAAAACAAAATAAAAATCCCAAAAAAAAATAAAAATCCAAAAAAAAAATAACAAATACAAAAACAAAATAATAAATCCAGAACAAAATAACAAATACAAAAAAAAAATAACAAATACAAAAAAAAAATAATAAATCCAGAACAAAATAACAAATACAAAAACAAAATAAAAATCCCAAAAAAAAATAAAAATCCCAAAAAAAAATAACAAATACAAAAACAAAATAATAAATCCAGAACAAAATAACAAATACAAAAACAAAATAACAAATACAAAAAAAAAATAATTTAAAACCAGAACAAAATAACAAATACAAAAACAAAATAATAAATCCAGAAAAAAAAAAAAAAATAACAAATACAAAAACAAAATAATAAATCCAGAACAAAATAACAAATAAAAAAAAAAAAAACAAAATAACAAATACAAAAACAAAATAATAAATCCAGAACAAAATAACAAATACAAAAACAAAATAACAAATAAAAAAAAAAAAAACAAAATAAAAAAAAAAAAAAATCCCCAGAACAAAATAACAAATACAAAAACAAAATAACAAATACAAAAACAAAATAATAAATCCAGAACAAAATAACAAATACAAAAACAAAATAATAAATCCAGAACAAAATAACAAATACAAAAACAAAATAATAAATCCAGAACAAAATAACAAATACAAAAACAAAATAACAAATACAAAAACAAAATAATAAATCCAGAACAAAATAACAAATACAAAAACAAAATAACAAATACAAAACAAAATAATAAATCCAGAACAAAATAACAAATACAAAAACAAAATAATAAATCCAGAACAAAATAACAAATACAAAAACAAAATAACAAATACAAAAACAAAATAATAAATCCAGAACAAAATAACAAATACAAAAACAAAATAACAAATACAAAAACAAAATAACAAATATGAAAACAAAATAACAAAACTGAAAATAAAATAACAATTCCAAAAACAAAAAAAAAAAAACAAAAAAAAAAAATCAACGACAATCGAGACAAACCGAAAAAGGTAGGTATAGTTTGCAAATGAAATTCCTACTTCTGATTGGATGAGGCATCTTTCACTCAAGATATACAGGAAGTTATTTTGATTTGTTGTTTGTTTGATTTGTTATTATGTTTTTGGATTTATTATTTTGTTTTACACTTCTCAGCCACCATGTATATTACAGCATGTAATATACCAACAGTACATGATATGGAGTGCTCCAATACTGGGGGAGTTGGGAGTTCTGGGATTGATTTGAAGCCTCTGATCAGTAGACCCCAGGAGCTTTAAGTACCTTCACACCTATTACTCAAACTACAGGGTAAGAATAAGAGTGGAATTGATACTTTTGGTTCATTTTCCTTTTTTTCTCCACAAAAATGATTATTTAAAATAAAAAAAGAAAGAAAAAAAATTGGCCGATTTAGCTGACAATAGAAAAAAAAATTGGTTTGTATTAACAAATTTGTAAATTTCTTTCATTTACTGGTCAACAAACCTTTTGCTACACATGTGGGCCACTTTATTAGGAACAGCTGTACACCTGCACATTCAGTCAGCCAGCAACGTAATGCATAAAATCGTACAGCTTTATGTCAAGACGTTTCATTAATGTTAACAGCATACATCAGAAAATGTGGGAACATGTCATCTCAGAGACTTTGATCGTAGCATGGTTGTTGGTGTAAGAGAGGCTGGTTTGAGGATTTCTGAAACTGATGGTTTCCTTGGATTATTATTTATTTATTTGTTTATTGATTTTATTCAAAGAACGGTTCAAAAACTAGTAGCATCCAGTAAATGGTAGTTCTTTAGGTTGAAATGACTTGGTGTTCCTCCAGTCTCCTCAGTGATATTGTGGCTGTATGTGTGTTTCTGCAGGTTGGCATAGCATTTGCATATTTCCTCACAACAAGCCCAGAAAACACACAGCTTATACAATCTTGTTTTCTGTGAAATGAAAATAAACAATTCACTATTCCATGTCTGGTGCATTCAATGTCAAATCTCGCATATGTGGACTGGCAAAAGCAGTATGGAATTTAGTTTTCCACTGTGACAGCCTCTAGCCAACTCAAACATCAGTGTTTTCTACGTTCATGGATAACATCTGATAAAGCGTCTTTATGGCTTTGTAATTTTCTCCTGCTGGGATTTATGTGAAATCTGGTTTTGTCTTCTGTTGCAAGTTAACAGGTCTCCTGGGTTTGTAGTGTTACTGGAGAGAGAGAGAGAGAGAGAGAGAGAGAGAGAGAGAGAGAGAGAGAGAGAGAGAGAGAAAGAGAGAGAGAAATGCTGTATGACTTGGCAATAAACTCAAACGCTACGTCTGTTTGACTGTATTGTGCACAATCCCAAGCTCTTTTATTTATATATGCTTCCCAATAGCAGAAAAATCAAGACTTTGATTTTTCTCCTGTGTGCACTGGACACTTTAAAGTGGAAAACCTTGTGTTCTGTCTGTGTTTTGTGTGTGTGTGTGTGTGTGTTTATGTGTATATAATGCGTGTGTGTCTGTGTGTGTGTGTGTATCAGCCAATTTTTTTTTCTCTCTCTTGCCAAAAAATAACAGACAAAGCCGAAGCACAGTGCGACTCGGGCTTCTGATTCATTCACAGTGTGCATAGAGAGAAACACACGCACACACAGACACACACTGCGTCTGTGTCCTGTGAAGGGATGATAAAGACTGGTGTCAGTGTGTGAGGACAGAAGAGAGGATTATCCTTACTACAGAAAAATCCTCAGAAATAATTGTTACGTTACATTAATTCAATACAATACCTCCTGTATTAAGTACAGTATTATCATTTTCTTGTTCGGTCTGCAAATAACAGCTCATGAAACAGTGGGAGCCTGTGAGGTGTAATATTTCTGTAGACATGATTAGCAATGCCATGCTCTCTCTCTTTCTCTCTTGCTCTCTCTCACACACACACACATCAAGGACATGTGGATTTATGAAATCTACTATGCACATGTGCGTAATATTTATGGGCTTTTATAAAATGCCCTTACACTTTGAAACAGTCTTTGCATTTGTTATCAGATTCAGTGAGCATGCTTTTTTATAATCATAGCTCTTAGCAGCAGCTCTGTTTTATTGTAATTCTACCTCACTTGTATGTACTTTTATTGTTGTATTATTGTTTTTGATAGTTGATGAAGGATTGTGGATCGACAAGTAGGCTATTGTAAACCACTTTATTGAAAGAACTACACAGTTGCTTACTTTTAAACTTTTATAACTTGATGGAAAGCAGTAGTGCAGCAGGTAGCACTGATGTAGGAGGAAACCAGAGAACTAGTGGAAACCCACACGTTCTTCCTGTGCTTGCACTCGTTTCCACTGGTTTCCTCCCACCTCCCAAAAACATGCTGGGATTTGTGCTTTTTTTTGCTGCCAAGTGATGACAAGAATAATAACATAAATCTATAATACATGACACTTCCCTGATGTAAAATGTGCCTTACTGAACATATATTTATCATCCCGTTACCAATGATATGGTGTTACCTTTTGTTTTCTACAGAGTGCTGAGGTATAAATAAGTTCAACCCAAATAAGTCCTGTTTCTGCTTTGACCACAGAATGACAAAAAGCTGTCCTTATTACACTGGACATCTGAGGAGTTACCTCTGTCGCCATTCTGTGCAGCTCTCTTGAATGCCAGAAGTTCAGCCTTATGAAAAATTGATGCCTGCTAAACATTTGAGTGAGTGAGTGAGTGAGTAGGGAGTGAGTGAGTGAGTGAGTGAGGGAGTGGAGTGAGGGGAGTGAGTGAGTGAGTGAGGGAGTGGAGTGAGTGAGGGAGTGAGTGAGTGAGGGAGTGGAGTGAGTGAGGGAGTGAGTGAGTGAGTGAGTGAGTGAGTGAGTGAGTGAGTGAGTGAGTGAGTGAGTGAGTGAGGGAGTGAGTGAGTGAGTGAGTGAGTGAGTGAGTGAGTGAGTGAGGGAGTGAGTGAGTGGGGAGGAGTGAGTGAGGGTGAGTGAGTGAGTGAGTGAGTGAGTGAGTGAGGGAGGAGTGAGTGGGGAGTGAGGGGGAGTGAGTGAGGTGAGTGAGTGAGTGGAGTGGAGTGAGTGGAGTGAGTGAGTGAGTGAGTGAGGAGGAGTGAGTGAGGGAGTGAGGAGTGAGTGAGGGAGTGAGTGAGTGAGTGAGAGTGAGTGAGTGAGTGGGGGAGGTGAGTGAGGGAGTGAGTGAGTGAGTGAGTGAGTGGGAGTGAGTGAGTGAGTGAGTGAGGGAGGAGTGAGTGAGTGAGGGGGAGGAGTGAGGGGGTGAGTGAGTGGTGAGGGGGGAGTGAGTGAGTGAGTGGGAGTAGGAGTGAGTGAGTGAGTGAGTGAGTGAGGTGAGTGAGTGAGTGAGTGAGTGAGTGAGGAGTGAGTGAGTGAGTGAGTGAGTGAGTGGGAGGAGTGAGTGAGTGAGTGAGTGAGGGAGTGAGTGAGTGAGGAGTGAGTGAGTGAGTGAGTGAGGGAGTGAGTGAGTGAGTGAGTGGGGGTGAGGAGTGAGTGAGTGAGTGAGTGAGTGAGTGAGTGAGTGAGTAGGAGTGAGTGAGTGAGTGAGTGAGTGAGGGAGTGAGTGAGTGAGTGAGTGAGTGAGTGAGTGAGTGAGTGGGGAGTGAGTGAGGGAGTGAGTGAGGGTGTGAGTGGGGAGTGAGGGAGTGAGTGAGGGAGTGAGTGAGTGAGTGAGTTAGGGAGTGAGTGAGTGAGTGAGTGAGTGGGGAGTGAGTGAGTGAGTGGTGAGTGAGTGAGTGAGTGGGAGTGGAGTGAGTGAGTGAGTGAGTGAGGGAGTGAGTGAGGGGGGAGTGAGTGGGGAGTGAGTGAGTGAGTGAGTGGGAGTGAGTGAGTGAGGGAGTGAGTGAGTGAGGGAGTGAGTGAGTGAGGGGAGTGAGGGGAGTGAGTGAGTGGGGGAGTGGGGAGTGAGTGAGTGAGTGAGGAGTGAGTGAGTGAGTGAGGAGTGAGTGAGTGAGTGAGTGAGTGAGTGGGGGAGTGAGTGAGTGAGTGAGTGAGTGGTGAGGAGGAGTGAGTGGAGTGAGTGAGGGAGTGAGTGAGTGAGTGAGTGAGTGAGTGAGTGAGTGAGTGAGTGAGTGAGGGAGTGAGTGAGGGTGTGAGTGGGGGAGTGAGGGAGTGAGTGAGGGAGTGAGTGAGTGAGTGAGGGAAGGAGGGAGGAAGGGAGAGAGGGAGTGTGAGTGAGGGAGGGAGTGAGTGAGGGAGTGAGTGGGTTAATGAGTGAGTGCATCAATGAGTGTGTGAATCAGTGAGTGAGTCAATTTGTGAGTGAGAGAGGGTGTGAGTGAGAGTGAACAGTTCAATTCAATTCAATTCAATTTTATTTGTATAGCGCTTTTAACAGAACTTTTTAAGAGCATTGTCTCAAAGCAGCTTTACAGAACATAAGAAACAACAAACATACAAACAGGCAAACAGTCCTAGATGTTAGACAAAATTTTCCCTATTGAGCAAGCCTGAGGCGACTGTGGCAAGGAAAAACTCCCTTAGATGGTATTAGGAAGAAACCTTGAGAGGAACCAGACTCAAAACGTTACCCATCCTCATCTGGGTGACACCGGAGAGTGTGATATGAACAATGTCCTTTCTGCATTAGTTGTGTGATGCAGATACAGCATGTGTAGAAAGTTATGTGTAAATTAATTAGGAGGTTGTTGTCATCCACATAGGGTTGGCAGCATTGCTTTGAATACCCCAGTCCTCACAAAGCAGAACCCAGCTGGAGCTGGTCCATCTCTGGATGCCACTGGAGCTGGCACAATCTCTGTATGTCTCGGGGATGGGTAGAAGAAGGGAAACAAAATGGAAAGGAATTAGCGTAGCTGCTGTTCATAATATTAGCAGGCACTAGATGATAATGTGCATTTAATCAGATGTATTGGAGTACAAGCTTATGGGATGTATTAGGTGTATGCCTGGCTAAAGAGATATGTCTTTAGTCTACGTTTGAACTGGGAGACTATGTCTGAGCCCCGAACACTGTCAGGAAGACTATTCTGAAGTTTAGGAGCTAAATACGAAAATGCTCTACCCCCTTTTGTATACTTTGATATACTGGGAACTACCAGAAGTCCAGAGTTTCGAGATCTTAAGGAGCGTGATGGATTGTAACATGTTAGAAGACTGGCTAGATACGTGGGAGCTAAACCATTTAGAGCCTTGTACGTAAGTAGTGCTAGTTTATACACACTGATTGTGTAACTTAATATGTGCATAGATAAGTGAGCAAAGCAGCGAGTGAGTGAGTGAGTGAGTGAGTGAGTGTGTTGAGTAAGTTAATGAGTAAACCAGTGACTATATGAGTGAGTGAACCAGTTCCATGTGATGCTTCACCTCTAAAACTGATTTAATGTGTCAACACTGACTTCCTAAAATTATCTCATTTTTTGCCCCATATGTTTTTACTTCAGTTCAATTCTTCACTCACACAACTTTTCGGCTTTGCTTTTAATTGTTCATCTTGAAATGCGTAACGTTTGTAACAACAAACTACAGAAAGTCTGGAACTGATCTCGCTCACTCTCTGTCAATGAATATCTACCAAGAATGCTTTCATTTTACAGGATAGATCTAGAGGAGAAACAAACACACACACACAAAAAATAGTCTATTTTCAAAAGTGCAACAGCAACACCAAGTGGAGGTATCTGGAAAATCCATGAAGTACATTAATGCAGGACAGATTATTTGCGAAGTGAGCGAAGGATGAAAATGTTTTTCGAATCATAAAATAAGAGTAACAGCTATTCCTGTTACACTGGAGGAATGTGTATAGATTAGTATAATGGTTTTACATACGTTAAAAAAAAATGATAGCAAAAGTAATTTAGAGCCACAAACTAATTAGTGTGTTAGGCTTCCCTGTTTCTCGTTCTCTATATATTCAATAGCAAAAATGGTCAAACTGCATATGATAAAATTAATAAGATTAAGATTATTTTCCAAACATGATTTAAATATTAATTATACCACATCACTAATGAATGCTTCATTCTGGTCAGCAGATGTTGATTCATTTACTGTAATAGTAGTATCAGCTGTATGTTTATAATTAAGGTGCTACTTTTAATGTTATCATTTCTATAGTAGAAACTTATATAATAAATGCTCCAAATAAACAAACAAACAAAATAAATAAGTAAGTAAGTAAATAAATAAAAAGATGTGTAATTATTGATACGGTAAAAAAAAATGTGAGGAAATATTTATTTGACATTTTTGGAAGGAGACTCCAGGCTCAACATTCAAAAAAATAAATAAATAAATAAATAAATAAATGAATGAAGTTCTTACAGGATGTCCTGTTATAAAACATCAACTTCAGGGTGCTAAACGTAACTCAACTGTACTAGGGCCGCATCACACCACCTTGAGTTGACCATTTATTTCTAAAACTATGTGCTCCCAAACATTTTTATCCCTGGAAAGACTCTGGCTTTACTCGTGACATCTTCACATCGTCCGAAGTTCCTTGTTCCATCAGGCCTCACTAAGAGGAGAAGGCCTCTCCATGCCTTCTTTATTGTATATTTTTTGTTTTTTTAATCATTTAAAACGTTTTGGATTGTTGTGTTGCTGCGCTAAACAATTATTTTAAATAGCCATAGGGCAAGTTCTCGGGTTACACTTGCACACACACACACACACACACACCCCCATCCACAGAAGCAAGCTTTAAACAGATGATAAACTACAACGTGTTTGGAACATCACTGAATTCATTTATGATTTATTTGCATGCATTTAATTTTTCACAGAAACAGCCGTAAAAGAAAAAATAAAGCTGTATGAATTCTGATTTTCATCGATCTTCACAGTCATGATATTCAATATAACATTAAAAATAAAGATTCAGAAAAATACTCTCTCGTTTTATTCTTTTATAAACTCATTTTCATTTACACAGATGAGAATCAACGAAAAACACTGCAGCACTGGGAAGTAATAAAGCTGGGGAAAATAAAAATACACAATCCATTTATTTTTAAGTGGATTTTTTTTCCTTAACACGCAATTGATTAACACACAACAGCTTTTTCATAAACACAAACGCACACTCCACACTGTTCAATCGCTTGCATTCCAACAATGCAGCTCTTTATTCAGCTTTAATCTTCAATCCATGAACCTTTGCCTGAATCCTGCAGAATAAAGTTAAAGCAACAAAATTATAACACTTAAGAATAAACCTCTCTCTCTCACACACAAACACCTATTCAGAGAAGTCTCTAAGATCCTCTGTGTATCAATAATTAAATAGAATTATTTAATATAATACAGAAAATACATTTAGTAAATGCTTCAGTTCCTCTGTGAATGTTATCTGTGCAAAAGAAAAGAAAACGTAAATGTCTTTTGACATTAAAAGCCCAATATTTCACTTGGCCACTACATTATGACGATTCATTTAACTCACAAGCTGACAAGGAAGCCAAGTGACAGCCAGTGACATGCTTGCACTTGCCTTTTCTACTTAGCTCCATCTGGTGTACTGACAGGTGACATATTAATGGAAAAACCATCATAACCATCATCTGTTTTTCGTGAAGTGCCACCTCAAGACACTAGAACAGCTTCGGTGATCTAACATATACAACCATACCATGCTAGCTTAACACATGCCCTGTTTAATTCGTCACAAATATGTAAACAGATCTTCTTCTTCTTATTATTATTATTATTATGATGGAATTCAATGCAGGACACCTATTTCATATAAATAATCGAACCCTCATGGGGTTTACAATTTTACAGGCTTTGACAGTACACTCAGTTTGTGCTCAATAAAAATTACTTTAGGGGGTACTGAAGTTGCTCGCTAATTAGAGTGTCAAGTGCCACGGAAGAGACACCAGCTGTCACGCTGCAGATCTGCCCCTGCTGTTTGACATCACATGTCTGTACCACAAATATCACTGAAGATGTGAATAGAAAAAAATAATAGAAAGTGCAGTAGTTCATTTTTAGCAAATAATGTTAAATGTGTGCGTTAATCTCAGAAACGTATTAGTGTATCCTAACTGATCTGCAAAAACACTTAAAAAAAAAAAAAAAAAAAAAACCCTGAATGATCTTCAGCCTTACTTTTTCACCACGTCTTGGAGATAGCTGTTCACCAGTCCAGAGTAATGATCGATCTGCGTCTATGCGAGATAAAACAAAAATGAATTCATTTACACAACTGATTTTATTATTATTATTTGTTATACACATCATAAGAACTCTGGGATAGAACTAGTGGAATGCCACCCTAGCACAGTGACTTAAATGAGACTATAAAAGGATAAGAATAATTTGTGATTCATTAAGAAATATATGTGTTATACAAAATACACATTTTTTGTGGTATAAATAGAATAAAACACTTGTCAATGAACTCTTCTAGGACCTGTGCTTCCGGGCTGCAACACCCCACCTTGTCGTTTCCTGTAACATCATGCCCTGTCATGATTTAGTCCTTTTGTTATGTTGAGACTCACCTGGTACTTTTCATAGAATATTGGACAGCTGAACGCTGCAACCTCACCTACGAGAGAAGAGAGAAATCAATGCTCACTATGCTAGCATCTCTAAAGCATAACAGAAGTGTTGATATTTATCATTCTCCAGAGCAGGCTTAAGAAGCGACAGTCGAGATGATCACTGATTTCCATCCCTGAATTAAACAGTCCCCACTCTCCAGCCCAAAACTGCCGTCTATGCATTCTTGCTTACAATCTCTGAGAGTATACAAAGCCACTGATAACCTTTGCTTCAAGTTAACCACTTGCCCCTGTACTCTCTGTCCATTCTCCTTTAGATCAGCTCACACTGTAAACTCCAAACCCATCTGAAGGGGAGTGCATGAGTCAGAGCCAATTCCTCCTCTAGCACCAGCTATAAAGGGTGTGCAATTAACAGTAAAATAGCATTCATAAATCTGTTCCGTTTGCTCAATCATCAAGTCTTAATAATAACAACAAACACATACACAAACATATTTATGTATTCTTTTTTCCCTTCATTTTTATGTTTTTTTTTGTCTTAATGCACTGCTTTATAAACACAGACTATATGGTGAGTTTCCACTTTGTGCACAATAAAAAGTAACTAACATCAATAATAATAAATTAATACAATTAATAATAATAAATTAATAATAAGAAGAATAAGAAGCATAATAGAAACCGCCTCAGACTGTCTTAAGACCACTGTTGTAAGTAAACACTGGGAACAGATTCTCAAATCTGTTGAGATTCTCTTTTTTTGCTGATAGATAGATAGATAGATAGATAGATAGATAGATAGATAGATAGATAGATAGATAGATAGATAGATAGATAGATAGATAGGATGTGGAATTAGTTGAATTTGCCTATATTTAAGATAAAGTTTACTCAATTATTTCTAACTCGCATAAATATCTTACTAACTCAGGTAACATTGGCACATTCATATAATTCATAGGTTTTATGGCTAAAACTACTAAGAGAAATTACAAATTAATTTATGTCCCACAAGCATTACTGATGATTTTGGTTGTCTTTTATTATGATTTCAAACTTTCTGACACACCTGAGTGAGAAAGAGAAATGCATATATACCTCAGGATAAACGTCTAGAGAATATGGATCTGAATGCACCCCATAAATGCACAAGTTGGGTTTTCTAAGAGCTTTACGGCAGCAGATCTTTCAAGGTCCTGAGTATGCAAGCTTAGTTGCGAGAGTGTTAATACTTAAAGCCATAAAATAGAATGTGACCATAAACAGTTTAAAATGGACAGAGAAGTAATTTGTGCTTAACTCAGGATGTCCCAGCCAGCCACAGGTGTAATCTGAGCGGAGCATTTGATGAGTGTGAGATGAATTTTAAATAAGTTGCAGTTTATTTAGCTTTATGCCAGAGGAAACCTTACTGAACTGGAACAATAAAACTAGGCTTAACAGTGACACAGTGCCAATAGAAAGCTTCTATTAAGCACGGCTTCGGGCAGAAGGCTAAAACTGTAGATTTGAAGTTATTTTGAATCATGTATATATGTGGTCAATTATTTAAAGCCATTACTGTGGTGGAAAGGGTGCCATCGTAACTCTGAGTGACATTTTGCATAACGATGGGAGACAGTGTCGTCAAATTGTCTGACCGAGAAGGAGAAAATATACGATGCAGACTACGATCCGAAGCAGGAGGAAATGGTTGTGACAGGGACAGTAAAGGATTTATGTTTATCAATAGATACAAAGTGGAGTCTGCCAGAGACAAGATGTAAACCATGCCAGAAATTTCCTGGCGAGTGAAAAGAATTTTGTTCCATCAAAGTCTGCACTGAGCTCTAAAAGACGAAGAAGATTGAGGGTAGCAGAGACAGCAGACAAGAGAAGAGCATTAGTGACTCTTACAAGAGCTGTGTCAGTGCTGTGCAGTGAAAGGAAACCAGACTGGAAAAGCTCAGAGAGGGTGTTACAGCAAGGTCATTCTGTAGCTGAGCGGCTACCACCCTTTCTAGAAGTTTTGACAGAAACGGGCGATTAGAAACAAGCCCATGGTTTGAAAGATAAAAGTGGACATTACTTGATCTTAAATTCCCGATTTCTTTTTAACGTGACGTACAAATCAAAATTTACGAAACCTTAGACAGACTTGACCTGAACATTTTCTTTGTTCTCATGCACCACTGTGCTAAAGTGAGGCCTCACAGGAAGGGCAATACAATGCTTTCTCAAAGGGAGGATCCAAGCAAGGCTCAGCAAGAGTGAGGAAGTGAATGGGTCGTGGAGAGGGAAATGACTACAAGAGGAACAATTGGAGGGACCTGGCAAGGGGAAAGAAGTGGGATAGTTAGTAGGGAATGACTTCAGGACGCACAGCTAGTCTGAGTGAGGAATCAGAGAGGGATGTGGGGGTCCACAGTAATGGCTCAGGCACTAGATCCTTAAGGAGGACCCTTAAAAAGTTTAATTCTAACTCACTTCAGATAAAAACCTTAGCTGAATAAAATAACGTGGGTATAAAATGTAAAATGTACAAGAGAGGAATCTGTAATGAGGGACAAGGGGAGAAGTAATACAAGGGAACGGATTAAGGGAGGAAATTAAGGAGTAACCCAAGGAAGGACCCTTTGGGGGGGGGGGTAAGAGGAAGAGATAAGAGCTCTGGGATTTAGTTTTAGAGACCTATGACCTATTTGAACGGATATATGTGTTTCTGATTTATTTATTAATTAATTAAATCAACACTGATTTCAGTCTGAAGTGATTGTGCTGGCTTTGATTGCTTTTCAGTATGGCATGACTGCAACACACTGATGAAATGGGAATTACATTCACTTCCAAATGACAGTGTTTGATGAAAAAAAGTCTGAAGAGCTCAAAAATGTAAAAGCATAAAAAAGCAATAAGGTTTGGTATTATATTTCACATTTTATAACTAATGTGTTTGCATTTGGCACAAACTCTGTACAATGAAAATAACCTTTCTTTTTAACACCCAAGATGAAAACTTACCGATAATGAGAAGGGTGAGTCCATTAAACACAGAACCCACATAGGTCAGAACCCACAGCAGCACCGCCAACTGTACACAGTTAACACACAGAAACATCACCCACTGTTGTATTATTATTATTATTATTATTATTATTATTATTATTATTATTACCTTCAGAGAGTCAATCAGATCCTCCACCAGGAAGAGATGCTTCAGTTCATTAACAGTGGCATTGAGGCACTTCAACAGCACGTCACTGTGTTTATGAATTAAATCAGCTGGGAGAGTGACATCCTGCTCCAGATACAATCTGAACACACACACACACACACACACACACACCCCGGATACATACATACACACAAACACACACAAGCATATGTACACACAAACATGTATACACACACACACACACACACACAAAAATACACACAAGCATACATACACACAAAAACACACACACGTACACAAAAACACATACACACAAACACACACAAGCATACACACAAACATATGAATACGCACATACACACAAAAACAAACACCCGCGTATGAAAAAAAAATAAAAAATCACACACACACAAACAAAAACACGTGCACAAACAAGCACGTGCGTACGAAAAAAAGTCCCGCACACAAACAAACAAACAAAAAAACATGAACACACATACACACGCACAAAAATCACGAACACGCACACAAACACATACACACAAAACACAAACATACACACAAAACACAAACAAGTCAGTATTTAACTGCTTTATTACTCTAAATGGCACACACCTACAGGTTGTGTATGCGCATGTTGCTCACTTAAACGGATGAATGTTTTCGCTCTTCTGTAGCGCATCTGTGATTCCTCTGTAGATTCGGAAGCAGATGGTGATGGATAGCAGAGCCAGAGCAATGTAGGAACACACGCTGATGATGCTGAGCAGACTCAGAGAGATCAATAGTGACAGCGTCGCTCCGAACACACACGCAGTCTTCTGTATGTCACGCCAGTACAGCAGATCCCACACTGAAAGACACACACACAAACTATTTACAGGGGGACACAACAGATTTCTTCCTGAAACACAAGCCTGGTGCTTAGCATTCCAAACCACTGCACACATGCTAGCTGTTTGAGCAGGTCATAAAAATGACCACACTAAAAATGAATGAATGAATAAATAAATAAATAAATAAATAAATCCCCACAAAAGTGTTTTTATACCTAAAAACACTCACTGTGTACTGATCATTGAAAACACATTTTCAGTCTGACACAGACATATTTGTTAAATTAAAATGCTAAAGTAACTAATTAAAAACACATACAATAAATAAATAACATAAATAAATGTCGACATCAAACCCATTTCTGCTCTCTGTGGTACTTGTTCGTAAGCATCTAGAATTTGAAGGTGTTATCTTTAACCACTAAAATTCTAAGGTTATCCAACAGAGAGAAAAAACACACGTGTAAAACACACTGAAAGCCAACAGAGTCCTGACTCATTTTGACTCAGAGTCAGACTCGCGGCATTTGTCTATACTGACTGAAAATGCCAGATAAGTCTAGTTCCATTGCGCTGGCGAAATGTAACGTCAGAGTACTGGTAAAAAGAGTTAAAAACAATTTAAGTGTCTAATGTTTTATTCATGTTATTAAAGAAAAAACATTACTGTTAGTGTATTATATTCATTTTTCTTTTAATAATTCATGACTGCATTTCATTGCACAAAAGCTTCTGTAAAATAACCAGTGATAAATGCAATGGACATTTTCTTCATCACCCTTTCTTTTTTTTTTATTTTATTATTATTTTAAGGCCAAATCACACTGAGTGCACTTCTAAAGTTTTTTTTTTTTATTAGTAATTGATTAATTAGTATAATTTTTAATGCAACATTTCAATCTTTTTTTAAATAAATTCTTATTATTATAATTATTATTATTATTTTAGTGCAACACGTTTTAATCCAAACAGCAGGTGTTACAGCTGTCGAATCCTGGCATGCATCGGTGCATTTGTGTGGCAGCGAGATTACAGCCAAGTGGAGGCTGTGAATGAAAGAGTGTGAAAGAACGGTTGTTTGTCAAATCTAAAAATGCAAACAACAAACATGCGTTCTCATGAAGTCCTGTCTTGCCAGACTACCTTGGAAGGAACTGCTGTGAGAACTGAGACATGCTGCAATCTTGCTTAACATTATGATATACTTTACGTTATTTATGTTCTATATTTGTCTTTTAGCAGTTATCCGAGTTTTCGCTAGCAAGTAGTTAGTGTTTGTTCAAAAGGTCAATTAAAGGTCACTGAAAATTTTCTAACTTCTATAAATTCTTTGAGAAAAATCCCCACAAGAAGATAGAATAACAAATGATCACATCAGTGTGAAAAGAAACGCCCAGCAGATGGGAGCAATGGATCATTATTCTAAATCAGGGACTCCTAAACTTATTCTCAGTCAACCTAAATATTTGACCTAAAATATTTACTTGAAATTATTTACCCCCTGCAATTTTAAACGATTATATTAAAATTTAACACATCTGCATATGTATGGCGCTGTGATTTTGACAATGGTTGCATGACATTTAGAAGAACAACTAAAATATAGTTTTAATAAGCATGTTAAATTTATTTATTAAAAACTTTTACATGTAAATCAATAAATTTTACAAACATTTAAAATGTATTTTACGTTTAAAATAAATTTTTATGATTATTTTCTAATAATTTATGATACGTTTTTTTAGAAAAAATTTAAATGTTTTAAATTTTTATTTATTTATTTATTCATTCCAAACGTTTTTGCATATTTAGCCCAGACTCTTGTTGTTAAAGATACCTTACAATGTTATTAGTCAAGTTTCTGTCATCCTCCTTTGCTTTGCTGCAATGACTTCTGGGAATTCAAGCAGATTTGGTGCACTCAAGTCTGCATCCAGTGCATCCTCGAAATCAAGAACATCCTAGTAATTAGGTGTGTCTTGGATATTTGCAGTCTTGAGCACAGGAAGTGAAATTTGGCAGTGGATATGATGTAGAGTGAATATACAAGGACGTGCATCATTAACTGTTGGTTAATTATGTATTATACGTCATCCATTTTATATACAAGAGGGAAATTAAAACTATGTAAAAACCCATTTCGATCACACTTTTCTATATGCTAAATACATTAATTCATGACGCATATGAGACTTTGTTTTTCTAATTATTTATGAGCATCAAAATTGTCTCATGTCAGCGGTTTTGTAATTACAGCTTGCCCAGTATCAGCTGTCCTCATGCCCCATTTTTCTAGTACAAAGATCCATTTGAGCCACTAGATGGCAGCACAAACATCTGAATACCTGTACATTGAGTCACCAGTGTATCAGGTCACTTTGTAGGTATACACACATCCTTACCATCTTCTACCCCACCCTTTAGACAGGAAACATCATGAAACCTTTACTGGTGGATCATTCTCACATTCCCAGCACAAGAGAGAAGCTGTTACAGACACAGTTATGTGCCAGGAGTTTTTTGTAGAACAATCCTCCAACCAAATGTATCCATTACCAGGCTTTTACACTGGCCAGTTCTATAACCTTCAACTTCAACCTTATAAGACAGTCTGAATGCAGACACTTTGAAAAGGTGCTGCTGATGGGTGAGCTTTCAAAGTTGAGAAAAGCTCAGAACAGTACTAAGTGATGTCAAGCGCTTTTTTTAAACTCACGATCAATCAGGTTACAAGTCGTGAGAAAAATCAATCACAGAGGACAGAGTGCCAGTGGAAAAATGTTGGTGAGTGAATATAAGGAGAATTACAACATGTTGAACTGAAACTATTTCTTAATAAATATCCCAATGCAATTTAATAACATATGATATTATAATATGATTAAAAACAACAACATGAACTTCTACTACTAGTACACAGGTTTAAATACCTAAAAGTTATAGTTGAAAAAATTATTTCATGTTAAAAACAAAAATAATAATTTAAGTGTAATTGGGTTAATATCAGGTTTATTAGAGATAATCTGACTACAGATCCAGCAAAGACAGCATATAAGCAAGCTTTCAAGGGTTTTTAATATGTGTAAGCTGGAAAAAAGATAATTAAATTTCCAAATATAGTATTAGCTTTTAAAATCCTAAATGGTCTCCCTTCTCTTTGTGTAGAATTTTTATATAACAAAACCAAATAGGTTGACTAAGACCCTTGTAAGTAGTAATTGTGTAATATCTAAACTGAAATTGCATGCATCACATGACTGGAATGAACTTCCTGTATGTATATATACATAGAGAGAGAGAGAGAGAGAGAGAGAGAGAGAGACAGAGAGAGAGAGAAAGAAAGAGAAAGAAAGAGAAAGAGAGGTGCTGTTTAGTATAACCTGTTTGTAATGCTCACATAAATGTGTGTCTTGTGGCCTCATGGATAGTGTTTTTAGTGTCCTCTATATAATTCATTAGTGTTGTGTGTACTGTAACTGTGTGCTGTTAGCATTCTTTTGTGGCTTTTTCTGTCAGCACACGTCAGCACAAAAAAAAAGACTCGGTTAGCGCCTTTGTCTTTGTAAAGAAAAAAAAGTGGTGAAAGTAAAAGAAAAGTGTAAGCACAGTCCTAGGGTCAGATAATGTGAATGGAAAACAAGTGGTATATTCATATATGGTAACTTAACTAAAGATATACTGATCATACAACCAGTATGTGTATAGGGTTGATCCTCAGATCTGCCATCAGATCAGGTTGGGCTTTTATTTTCCTGATCAACTGATCAATATTTTGATCGGTACAGCATTTTTTGACATGGATGTGTTATGTGCCACATATGGCACGTCTTATCTCAGTGCATGTCACCATCATTGTCCTGAACTTGAAACAAAACCTTTTAGAAACTCGGGAGGAGACGCCTTGTACACAAAAAACAAATGCATAGACTACCTCTACATGTATTATTCAAATTATATGAAGTCACCTTTTTCCACAAACCTCTACTACCAAAAAAAAAAGCAAGCTAGCTAGCTGTGGTGTTCATTAACAACTAATTAATGTTTGAACCAATGAGTATATAAACATGGGACAGCAATTAAGGAAATTAATATAGTGCAAGGGTGAACAGGTTGACCATTTTGTTAAGCAAAATTAAGTAGCTGTTGTTTTACTTTTAGCAGTACCTTTATCTGACTTTATCTACTACCTTTATCTGACCTTTCAGACAACTAGCATCGATGCTAATGGCAATTTACGGCATTCTTAAGACTCGTCTAATATATTGATGATAATGATTTTCAGTCTATGATTTAGGTAACAGGGCTGCACTTTTAAAATGACCTCATCAGTGATCTCTCACACTAGCACTGAATAAAAAAGAAACAGGAAATGAGATGATACAATTTTGTTTTTCACACGATCTTCAGGAAATTTGTGCAAGGTTCTAAATTGTTCATAGGCGTGAATGTGTTCAGGTAAAAAAAAAAAGGGTCGAGTGGATGTTCTGGTACTACAACACATTTTGTTTGTTAAAATCATTGAAAAACTTCTGACAAGCACAGAATTCAGACATTAATGCAAACTAAGAGGATTTTGAAGTATTCAAATGATTATATTTCAATGTAGTTATGGTGGGCTAAGAAATAGCAATTCACAAATTGCTAAGTTTTGTTAATGTTTTAAACTATTTATCTGAAATACACATATGGCTTGTTGTGTTTATAATAAATTTATCAGCTTTACTTTACATACAGATTTGTGAACATAATATCAGTGGGAAACACATGGCACCCCAAGTGTTGAATGGAATCATCCAGACAGCAAGGTGCCCTTTAGCTTGCTAACTGTTGCCTAAAGCCCCGGATGAGAAGGAAGGCACCTGAATGGTCTGCTTATCTACAGGACTTATATCACACTAGAAAGAACTACTTTTGCATGCAAATACTAAAAACATTCATTTAAAGCTTGTTTTAAATGTAGGAAAAGCGGAAGTTAACGGTCACTACTTACACTGTGACAATGGTGCTTTAGCTTCCGCGTGTGCTTCCTCTTCCCCAGGTCGGGAGTGTATTGTAAGGTTTTTTATATCCATGGTCTTATCTTTCGATCGGTGTCTCTCGATCGCGTCTCTCGCACCGCCGGCCAAATCCAAAATATCATCATCATCGAAGTTTCTGCAGTCAGAGAACTCATCAGAGGCGAGTTTCTCTTCTCCGTGCTGCAGGTACTTCTGATCATCTGTAGTTGAACTGATCTGATCATCCATAGCGTAAAGTGCTGTAAAATCAGCTGTAACAAGCGTTCAGGTTTACTCTCTTAGTTTCAGCGAAAATAATCGTTTGATAGTCTGCTTTACATCATCGAACTAACCGTTCCAGCTGAAACAGTCTTTTTTTTTTTTTTTTTTAAATGAAGCCGGAAGTTGCTCAACTTGTCTGTAACAACGCCAAACCAAGGAGAGGGGTTAGTGCTCCAGTCTTGCGCAAGGGGCGTGGCTAGCTGTTGAATGGTATACTCGGATAAGGTGTACCAGGGGTTCTCTAATGTTTTTTTTTTGTTTGTTTGTTTTGCAGCTAGGATCTCTTTCCAGATGGGGGAGAATATCGGTCACAGTTTAGATTTAAAGAGCAAATATGTTAATCCATCATGTTCATTTATATGCGCACCCAGATCAATGCATGGATAAGACCATATGTCTATTCACTGTCACCTTTATTAGGAACACCTGTACACCTACTTATTAATGCGGTTATGTAACCAAACATGTGGCAGCAGTACCATACATAAAATTATAAAGGTTATACAAACACTACAACGTATTGTTTGGTGGCTTGAAAAAAAAACCTTCCCATGGTCAACTTTTGACATTTTCTACTATATATAGTTCCTGGACTGATATATATATTCTAGAAGCTTCCTTTTGATTGAGAGTCATGCAAAAGATATATATAATCTTTTGCATGACTCTCAATCAAAAGGAAGCTTCTAAAATTTTAGAATCTGGTTACTTCCAAAAGTGAAAAGATCGAAAATCACATTTAATGATTATATTGCATAGAGGTTGCTTTCGGCTGCTCCCTGTTCGGGGTCGCCACAGGGGACCATCTGGTCCGCACAACAACTTGGCAAATGTTTTATGCCAGATGCCCTTCCTGACGCAACCCTCCCATTTTTCTGGGCTTGGGACCGGTACTGCAGCTAGTGGCTGGGACTCGAACCCAGGCCTTCCGCATGATAGGCGAGAAACCTACCACTGAGCCACCAATGCCCCGTAATGATTATATTGCATATTCATAGAGAAATGCTCTGCTTACCTTATATAGTCTATTATTCATTCATTGTCTACCGCTTATCCGATCTATTCTCGGGTCACAGGGAGCCTGTGCCTATCTCAGGTGTCATCAGGCATCAAGGCATGATACACCCTGACAGAGTGCCATCCCATCACAGGGCACACACACACACACACACATACACTCTCATTCACTCACACAATTTAGAGATGCCAATCAACCTACAATGCATGTCTTTGGACCGGGGGAGGAAACCGGAGTACCCGGAGGAAACCCCCGAGGCACGGGGAGAACATGCAAACTCCACACACACATGGCGGAGACGGGAATCGAACCCCCAACCCTGGAGGTGTGAGGCAAATGTCAGGCACGTGCACAGGTAGGGCTCAACCTGTGCAGTTTCAGCACATGCCCCTCAAAAGGTCTGTGCACAGCCCTGGCAAACGTGCTAACCACCAAGCCACCATGCCCCCTTATATAGTCTATTAATGGAGAAAAAATTACTACCACACTTTAAGTAATAATAATATTACAATGGCAAATAAGTTAAAAAATTTGCTAAGTTAGATATATAGTTATTATTTTAATAATATCAACATCCATGTTAATTAACAATACTACACAATGTCCCATTATTCAGTCATCATCGAGTTTAATGTATATGTTATATTTTTCATATATCTTTTCAAAGAAGAACAATATCCAAATAATTGAATCCTTATAAGAATTTGTGTATTGAGAAAAATGGTGCACATAGAGTATGTTCTGTAAAATGTTCTCCTATTATGGTGGACTTACAGAACATCCTGTATTTTTATTTATGAATACATTGATTATGAACTCCAGGGGCATTGGTGGCTCAGTGGTAGGTTTCTTGCCCATCATGCGAAAGGCTCAGGTTCAAACCCCAGCCACTGGATGCAGTGCTGGTCCCAAGCCTGGAAAAATGGCAGGGTTGTGTCAGGAAGGGCATCCGGTGTAAAACATTTGCCAAGTTGTTGTGCGGACCAGTTGGTCCGCTGTGGCAACCCCGAACAGGGAGCAGCCGAAAGCAACATCGATTATGAAATCCAGATTCATTTATTTATTGGTTTTCTATTGAAAATATAGTACGTATAGTATGTTTTAAGGTCCATGATGACTAGAGCTCGTGACATTATGACTTAAATATAGCATGTTTTATAGGTCCATGCTGACTAAAGCCACTGAGATTGTTAAATCAACTGAACCAGAGAAGGACATTTGAAATCTAAATAATTTAGCCCTCAGAAGAGCAGAGAACTGTAGTTTACGTCATATCATTAATGCTCATTCTGTTTAGCAGACAGTGCCCTACTGCTGGAAATTAGTTATCAGCTGGCTTTTCTCTCTGCTGGTGTCAAGCGCAGGCCCCTGGTGAGCAATCTGCTGACAGGGCAACTCAGTTAGTCATTAGGATGTGGAACACTGTGGCAGAGACCTGATGCAGCACAGGGAGGTCCTGCTCCAGATCCTTAAATTCCTTCCAGGGGATCACAGATAGTTACTGTAAATTGGTTAATTAGGTAACCATTAAATAGCTTATTCTTCTGAAACAGACCAGACCATCCTGAGCTGTTTGCGAATGTAGTCTTAATACAACGCTTAACGATTTCTTCTGAAACAAAGAAATGATCTTTGTTTCAGAAGAGAAAATCTGTCCATATCAGGAAAAGTGAAAAAATATATTTTTTCTTAAGTAGTACAAGCTAGAGTGCACATTATCACAGTCTTACAATACACAAACAATGATGCAGAGATCACTTAGTGCACTCAATAGCTATTAGACGAGCCATTGGTTTACACCTGAACTAATTAATGTAATGAAAACCTATTTTAATCTTAAATGCAAAAATATTTAGTTGCAGCTGAGTTAAAAATTTTGATTCCTCCCATTTTTGCTAAGGCTAAAACAAATATGCTTAGCTACCTCGATGATAGCATAATACATCATCATTGCGACTACTGAATGTGGTATCACATGCATGCTCAAATGTTTAACAAGTTTTGCTAGTTAAAGGATGTGACACCATATAAGTGACCGGACTTGTGGTACTGGAGCTGTGGTGTTGCTCATCGAGGCGGTCTTGATGCCAGAGGATCACCTGGTGTCAGGTGAACTCACCTTTTATCTCCCTCACTTGATCTAATTTTTCCTCTTTCCCCTCCCTTCCCCTTCCCTGCACCACAGAAATGTATATAGTGGAGTTGGAAGTTAGTCCTCGCCTTACCCTTTGGGACAAATTGGCCAGGGTTTCATGTATTAGTGAAAGAAATGTTTGTTGATGGGTCCTGCTGGAGATGGAGAATTGTACACAGCATTGGCTGGGGAGATGGTGCTAAGGCCATCAATGTCAGCTCCACATCAGAGACACATGGTATGAGGAGGGGCCCCATTCCTCCCCTTAAGCGCCAGTTTGAGAATGGAGGACAGAGCTGGAGAAGGTGAATGGTAAGGAGTGCACACCCACAGGGAATTAAGCTAACAAATATTCTGAATAGCAATGAGCTTTGGCAGACACAAGTAGGTCAGAGCTGTTAATGTGCATACATGTGTGTCGATACAATAAACTCGCTGCAAAGCAAAAGATAAAATAAAGCACATTTTGAGTTGTTCCAAGCATCTCGACAGCTTCCTCAATCTGTTACACTGTGTGCGTAGTGTGGCACGATGGGGCAGCTGGTGGCATTGCGGTCTCACAGCTCCATGGTCCACAGTACAATCTGGAGCTCAGGTTACTGTCTGTGCTGTGCTTGTTTGTGTTTTCTCCCTGTGTAACTTTTGAGTTCTTTGGTTTCCACCCATTTCCTAAACACATGGGAGGTAAGTTAGCTGAACTATATTGCCCCTGTGAAAAGCTGTGAATGAGTATGTCTGCCAATATCTGTGTGTGTGTGTGTGTGTGTGTGTGTGTGTGTGCGCGACCACCGTGACCACCAGGAATAAGTGCACACTGAAAATTTCGATTAATTAACTCATATGTTACTTTATTTTATAACATACCAACATGCACAAAAAATATATAAAAACATCGTGTTTAAGTCAAAGTACACATGTTTGGCTCAGTACTGTATATGTAGTATACACAACTGCATTGTACTTAAATGGTAACAATAAAGATATTATAAACCATCGAAAAATACATTACATTGTATTGTTCTTAAGTGTTAACAAATTCCATAAAATATAAACATTTTAGGGCTACATATATTGCGATTGTATGGTCACACTTTAATCTAGTATAAAGCACATGCAGTTTTTTTTTCAGTCTCTTAGTATCATGACATGCCATGCAGAACATGGTGGACAGTCAAGGTAGTGGCCAAATGTGCAGTATGTGGACACAAGATGATCATATATTACAAAGTCAGTGAGGTCAGTTACTAATGTCAGCTGAGGAGGCATGGGATGTGGTCAGTATTCCAGGTCATCCCAAAGGTGTTCAGTGGGGTTGAGGTCAGGGCTCTGTGAAAGCTCCTCGAGTTCTTCCACCCCAGCCTTGGCAAACCATGTGCTCGTGGAGCTTGATTTGTGACCGGAGGCATTGTCATGCTATAACAGGTTGTCTAGAACATTAAGATTTTCGTAAAAGTAATGCATACTTTCTAGACAACTGTGGAAGGCTCACACATGGGTCTGATGGTCAGATGTCCACATATTTAGGTGATATGCACAAATTCATATATATATATAGATACACACATATATATATATATATATATATATATATATATATATATATATATATATATATACACATATATATGAATATATGAATTTGAGAAGGAAATGAGCTCTTATTGAGAAGGAAAGGTAACACAAAGTATTTCAATGGGGGAAAATCTATGTATTTTGCAAATTATTTCCCTAGTGGAGGCTGTCAGTGAAGCATGGTAGTGGTAGCATTAAAGTATTATGTTGAGAGATGTGTCATATAACCAAACATTTTTCTCCAACAAACCCCAACCCCATCCCCCTATTTGATGAATTCAGTTTTGAGGTTGTTACTACATGTATAAAAGTCCAAGAGTGCTATAACCACACTGTCATAATGCCACGGTCTCTGTTTCTTGGAGTGGTCTGAGTGTAATAGATTTAGTGTAGGAAAAATGTGTGAGGCTGATAGTAGAATAAAGCTTTTCTTTTTCCTGGAGCAAACAATAAAGTGTATATGTGAACTTGGCAAGTACCACTGTACAGCAGATTTCTATTGCCAACAGTGTTGTGTAGCAAATCATCAGGGTCATACATGATGATGCTCTGTCAGCTGGGGAGGAAGAAAATATCCTAGGAGAATGTTGCTGAGAAGTGGAGAAATTAGTACACACAAACGTCCGGAGTGTGGTAGAGGCTGGTGTTGTTTGTCTCATTGTGCTTGTTGTTAGGAGAGTAGTAGTGGTTTGTTCTGTGGTTGGAGTAGTTGGTGGTGTGGTTGTTGCTCTAGTAGTGGGTATTGTAGTTGAAGTTGCAGTTGTTGTAGGGAATGGAGTGGTTGTCATAAGAGCTGTTGTAGAAGGGGAAGTGGTGGGTTGTATAGTTGTAGGCTGAGTGGTTTGTAATGTGGTGGTAGGGAATGGAGTGGTGAATGTTGTCATAAGAGCTGTTGTAGAAGGGGAAGTGGTGGGTTGTATAGTTGTAGCCTGAGTGGTTTGTAATGCGGTGGTAGGGAATGGAGTGGTGAATGTTGTCATAAGAGCTGTTGTAGAAGGGGAAGTGGTGGGTTGTATAGTTGTAGCCTGAGTGGTTTGTAATGCAGTGGTAGGGAACGGAGTGGTGAATGTTGTCATAAGAGCTGTTGTAGAAGGGGAAGTGGTGGGTTGTATAGTTGTAGCCTGAGTGGTTTGTAATGCGGTGGTAGGGAATGGAGTGGTGAATGTTGTCATAAGAGCTGTTGTAGAAGGGGAAGTGGTGGGTTGCATAGGTGTTTGTAATGTGGTGGTAGGGGGATGAGAGGTAACTGCTGTTTGAGTGGTGATCTCTGTTGTTATAGGTGGTAAAGTTGTTGCTGTAACTGTGGTGGTTCCAAAAGGGGTAGTTATTAGTAAGGCAGCTATAGTTGGTGACAGAGTTGTTGGAGCGAATGTTGTGGGACATGTCAGTTGGTTTTCATTTAAGGAAGTGAGTGCTTGGCCTTTCAAATCCTCAGGGTATTCGCAAACCACTGCAGAAGAAGACTTTATCTTATTCAGATTTTTCTTCATCCACTTGTACATGGGAAGCAGGTTACAGTCACAGTGCCATGTGTTGTTGTTCAAATATATATTCTTCAGTTTTGGCAGAGAATCAAAGACATCTTGTGGAATGAACCTTAGCTTATTGTGATCCAGTTTGAGGGAAGTAAGAGATTTTAGTTTTTCGAAGTCTTCAGAATTCAGTGATTCAATGAGATTATTCTGAAGATTGAGCTCTGGAAGTTTCTCAAGTCCATCAAAAAAATTTGAAAGATCCTTAAACTGATTGGAGGACAGGTCTAATTTCTTAAGCTGGTTCAGTGACTTAAAAATCCCAGCAGGTAAGGTTGAAAGATTGTTGTTGTTCAGAAATAATTCCTTCAAGTTCTGCATTTCTCTGAGAAAAAGAGGAGGGAGAGCGGCGAGCTGATTGTGATTCAGTGTTAACTTTCTAAGTGCAGAGAAACCTTGAAATACCTCAGGTGGAAGTTCAGTCAAGAGATTATTGTCTAATAATAGCGTTATCAATATATTTTTATGTGGGAACAAATTTGGTTGTATGTTTGTAATTCTGTTGTTTTGAATAGATATTTCCTTCAGATTTGGTAAATTCTCAAAAATTCCATCAGGCATTGATGTCAGCTGGTTCTCACACAACCTAAATATTCTCAGCTTATTGAGCTTTGAAAAAAGGGACGACGAGATGGAATTAAGATTGTTCTTTCCAAGATTAAGCTCAGTGAGATTCTCGGTGTAATCAAATGTTCCGTCTTCAATTGTTGAAATCTGGTTCTGTTTCAAACGGAGTATTTCAAGGTTCTTGGTATCATGAAACAGTCCATTTTCTAGCTTCTGAATTTTGTTTGATGACAAAATCAATTTCTGAAGGTTGGTCAGATCTTTAAAAACACCAACAGGTAGAGATGACACTTGGGTATCTGAAATTTCAATGGTATTCAGATGTTCTAAACCTTCAAAGGCACCTTCTTCTACTGAATATGTAGCTGTCTGTAAAAAATAAATTTTCTTTAGCTGAGGGTTTTTGGAAAATGCTCCTTTTGGTATGACAGAAATCTGACTGTCAACAAACAAGACTTCTGTGGTTGTATCTTCCAATGTTTCTGGAATTGCTTTCTCATCTTTGCCAAAAAGTTGCTTAGTCTCATTCTTCTCAGTGGCAGAAAAACAGATGAAATGGAGTAGAATGCAGAGATATAGTAATATTGTCATAGTTATACCTGCAAATAAACCAATAAGTACTGAATTAAAATCAACAGATCTTTAACAAGCTGTTTTTGTAACAATGCTTTTTTCCCCTATCACAAGAAAAAGTGAGAAAATGATTAGGTATTACAATGTATGTCATCATAGGATAAATTGCTTTATATACATTTCAGAGCATTATTGATCTATAAATTACCACATTGTTATTAATGACATATGACAAACAATATACATCAGGACATGCTGTTACATGAAAAAAATCAAGTTCAGATTCACATCCACATTATTTCTATACAAAACATGCACCATAATGTTTCTTTTCATACACAGCATTGTCATGGTTTAAATTGTTTTTGTATGGTTTCTTATCTATATAATATTTTAAGAATAAATAAACTCTGTCAATATTTCCCAATATAACCTCTTAATCAATCTGTCCATTTAGTATAGTTAAACATATCAATTGAAATATTATGTATCTATCATTAAGACATAGAAAATAGTTACCTTATACTTTGTTGCTTCAAAATATTGGCTCATGTCAGCATATATTGCAGTGTGATGTGTTTATCTTCCTGCCCCAGTATACATGGACACCCTAAGAAGTGTGGGTTGGTCATTTTCTGTGTTCAGAGATAACAGCTGGGTACTGAGAAACTGTACATTCATAGAGTAGCATATTGGATGATTTAAAAAATAAATAAATAAATAAATGATAATTAAAAAACATTAATTTCTTTCTTTCTTTCTTTTGTAATATACTGGTAATATACTATTTTATCTGTAAATTTTTATGCATGGTCATCTTCATATATCACATGGAACATGCAATATAAAAGGGGTTTTAAATGGAATGCTATAAACTGTCATAAAGCAGCTTGTCATCTGATTCTCAACACCTTACATTTTGTATTAGATTATCCATAAAGTTAGTTTGCAATGTGTAAATAAATTCTAGCATTAATAACCATAAACCAGTGACATGCTGTTTAAAATTAATTGATAGGTCATTGATAATCTATAGATGTTTTTTGTTTGTTTGAGTGTTTGTAAGTGTTACCTAGAATTCTATTATGAAAGTGTAAAGTTCCAATATCAAACGCTCCAAGTAAATAAAAATGAGAGCATGAGTGTTGACAAAAATTCATGATAGTTTAATCCATTCCACAGATTTATTAAACAAACCTAAGCATCTCATATTTATTAGCATCCACAAAATTATACACAATTTACATGTATTTTGAAGCTTAAACAAAATAAGAAGGTAATATAGCTGAAGTTAGTTTCTTCTAATTGAGATACATATACAGATTATAAAGAACATTAAAACCACCAGCCTAATATTCTGTAATATTCCTAATTCCTAATATTCACAAAAGTCCCGCTTGTGTTGCCAAAACAGCTGTGACCCATCAAGACATGGACTCCACAAGAACTCTAAAGGTGTGCTCTGTGATTTCTGAAAATATGCTTTATTATACTGACGTTTTTCAAGTCCGTAGGACTAAAGCACACAAGGGCTGTGACATCTCTGACTTTATCTGGATATTTCTTTAACCAGTCTTGAAGCGGTAAAATGTCCTGGTCACACCTCCATGGATTTTCAGTTAACACCACATTGTTAACGTTGGTTAAAGTGTCTAGAAATTTTTTTGATAAAGAAGATAGAGAGTTGTTTTGAAGCTCGAGCTGGTTTAAGTTAGGAATACCATCAAGCAGACTCTCTGGAACGGACTGAATTTTGTTGTTCTCCAATGATATTTTGACCAGCTTCGGAAGGACTCTGAACACTCTTTCGTCAAGGCTCGTCAGGCAGTTGGTGTGCAAAGAAATTTCTTTCAGCTCATTCAATCCATTGAATGCACCAGGAGAAATATGTGAGATCCGGTTTCTGCTCAACACTAGAAGTCGCACATGGGTTAAATTGCTAAACACATTTTCCTCAAGCCAGGTTAACATGTTGTCATACAGCCACAGTTCCTGCAGTAACATGGGCCCAAAGGTGTTAATTGACAGACTTTTCAACTGGTTGTTATAAAGTGAGATGTTTTGTAGTTTTGGGAGATTCAAGAAGATGCCTTCCTGAAGAAAATTCAACTTATTATTAGAGAGGTAGAGTTTTTGGAGCTTTTGCTGATGAGCGAAAAGTTTTGCTGGTAAGTGTGTGATAACATTGTACTGCAGATGCAAAACCTCCAGATTAAGCAGGTCATCAAATGCATTATCTGAGATCACATTTAGGTTGTTATTTCGAAGGTACAACTCTTTAAGCTCGTTTAGTCTATGGAACGTTCTGGGCTGCAGTTCCCTGATGCCATTTCTCTGCAGCCTAAGCTCCTCCAAGTGAATTAGATCCTGGAACGCATCTTCTGGAATAGAATTCAAGTTATTTATGCTTAAGTCTAAGAGTTTTAGAGACTGAAGAACATGAAGCAGGGTTGAAGGGAGTTTCTTTAGTTTGTTCTTATTCAGCTTCAGGATGGTGAGGGAGTGTAGATTCTGAAACAAGTCCTGTGGTGGTTCCAAAATGGGTAGTTATTAGTAAGGCAGCTATAGTTGGTGAAAGAGTTGTTGGAGCGAATGTTGTGGGACATGTCAGTTGGTTTTCATTTAAGGAAGTGAGTGCTTGGCCTTTCAAATCCTCAGGGTATTCACAAACCACTGCAGAAGAAGACCTTATCTTATTCAGATTTTTCTTCATCCACTTGTACATGGGAAGCAGGTTACAGTCACAGTGCCATGTGTTGTTGTTCAAATATATATTCTTCAGTTTTGGCAGAGAATCAAAGATATCTTGTGGAATGAACCTTAGCTTATTGTGATCCAGTTTGAGGGAAGTAAGAGATTTTAGTTTTTCGAAGTCTTCAGAATTCAGTGATTCAATGAGATTATTCTGAAGATTGAGCTCTGGAAGTTTCTCAAGTCCATCAAAAAAATTTGAAAGATCCTTAAACTGATTGGAGGACAGGTCTAATTTCTTAAGCTGGTTCAGTGACTTAAAAATCCCAGCAGGTAAGGTTGAAAGATTGTTGTTGTTCAGAAATAATTCGTTCAAGTTCTGCATTTCTCTGAGAAAAAGAGGAGGGAGAGCGGCGAGCTGATTGTGATTCAGTGTTAACTTTCTAAGTGCAGAGAAACCTTGAAATACCTCAGGTGGAAGTTCAGTCAAGAGATTATTGTCTAATAATAGCGTTATCAATATATTTTTATGTGGGAACAAATTTGGTTGTATGTTTGTAATTCTGTTGTTTTGAATAGATATTTCCTTCAGATTTGGTAAATTCTCAAAAATTCCATCAGGCATTGATGTCAGCTGGTTCTCACACAACCTAAATATTCTCAGCTTATTGAGCTTTGAAAAAAGGGACGACGAGATGGAATTAAGATTGTTCTTTCCAAGATTAAGCTCAGTGAGATTCTCGGTGTAATCAAATGTTCCGTCTTCAATTGTTGAAATCTGGTTCTGTTTCAAACGGAGTATTTCAAGGTTCTTGGTATCATGAAACAGTCCATTTTCTAGCTTCTGAATTTTGTTTGATGACAAAATCAATTTCTGAAGGTTGGTCAGATCTTTAAAAACACCAACAGGTAGAGATGACACTTGGGTATCTGAAATTTCAATGGTATTCAGATGTTCTAAACCTTCAAAGGCACCTTCTTCTACTGAATATGTAGCTGTCTGTAAAAAATAAATTTTCTTTAGCTGAGGGTTTTTGGAAAATGCTCCTTTTGGTATGACAGAAATCTGACTGTCAACAAACAAGACTTCTGTGGTTGTATCTTCCAATGTTTCTGGAATTGCTTTCTCATCTTTGCCAAAAAGTTGCTTAGTCTCATTCTTCTCAGTGGCAGAAAAACAGATGAAATGGAGTAGAATGCAGAGATATAGTAATATTGTCATAGTTATACCTGCAAATAAACCAATAAGTACTGAATTAAAATCAACAGATCTTTAACAAGCTGTTTTTGTAACAATGCTTTTTTCCCCTATCACAAGAAAAAGTGAGAAAATGATTAGGTATTACAATGTATGTCATCATAGGATAAATTGCTTTATATACATTTCAGAGCATTATTGATCTATAAATTACCACATTGTTATTAATGACATAGGACAAACAATATACATCAGGACATGCTGTTACATGAAAAAAAACAACTTCAGATTCACATCCACATTATTTCTATACAAAAGATGCACCATAATGTTTCTTTTCATACACAGCATTGTCATGGTTTAAATTGTTTTTGTATGGTTTCTTATCTATATAATATTTTAAGAATAAATAAAGTCTGTCAATATTTCCCAATATAACCTCTTAATCAATCTATCCATTTAGTATAGTTAAACATATCAATTGAAATATTATGTATCTATCATTAAGACATAGAAAATAGTTACCTTATACTTTGTTGCTTCAAAATATTGGCTCATGTCAGCATATATTGCAGTGTGATGTGTTTATCTTCCTGCACCAGTATACATGGACACCCTAAGAAGTGTGGGTTGGTCATTTTCTGTGTTCAGAGATAACAGCTGGGTACTGAGAAACTGTACATTCATAGAGTAGCATATTGGATGATTTAAAAAATAAATAAATAAATAAATAATAATTAAAAAACATTAATTTCTTTCTTTCTTTCTTTTGTAATATACTGGTAATATACTATTTTATCTGTAAATTTATATGCATGGTCATCTTTATATATCCCATGAAACATGCAATGTAAAAGGGGTTTTAAATGGAATGCTATAAACTGTCATAAAGCAGCTTGTCATCTGATTCTCAACAACGTATCAAAATGATGTTTCAACACCTTACATTTTGTATTAGATTATCCATAAAGTTAGTTTGCAATGTGTAAATAAATTCTAGCATTAATAACCATAAACCAGTGACATGCTGTTTAAAATTAATTGATAGGTCATTGATAATCTATAGATGTTTTTTGTTTGTTTGAGTGTTTGTAAGTGTTACCTAGAATTCTATTATGAAAGTGTAAAGTTCCAATATCAAACGCTCCAAGTAAATAAAAATGAGAGCATGAGTGTTGACAAAAATTCATGTTAGTTTAATCCATTCAGCAGATTTATTAAACAAACCTAAGCATCTCATATCTATTAGCATCCACAAAATTATACACAATTTACATGTATTTTGAAGCTTAAACAAAATAAGAAGGTAATATAGCTGAAGTTGGTTTCTTCTAATCGAGATATATATACAGATTATAAACAACATTAAAACCACCAGCCTAATATTCTGTAATATTCCTAATTCCTAATATTCACAAAAGTCCCGCTTGTGTTGCCAAAACAGCTGTGACCCATCAAGACATGGACTATGGGGTACATGTCAAAATAGCGTCCACATCAATGCAAAGGCCAAGGATTTCCAGCATAACATTTATCAGCGCATCGCACTGCCTCCGCTGGCTTGCCTCCTTCCCATAGTGCATCCTGGTACCATCTTTTCCCTAGGTATGCGAAGCACATGCACCTGACCTTCCACATTTTGTAAAAGAAAACATGATCTATTAAATCAGACCTTCTTCCCTGGCTTCATGTTCCAATTTTGATGTTCGTGTTCCCATTGTAGGCACTTTTGGTGCTGGACAGGAATCAGCATGGGACCTCTGACCAGTCTGTGGCTACACAGCCCCATACACAGCAAGCTGTGATGCATTGTGTGTATGTGTGCAATTCATGCTACATTAGCTCTTCTATGGAATCAGACCAGATGGGATAGGGTTTGCTCCCCATGCACATCAATAAGCCTTCGATGGTGTCACTCTTGACAGGTGACAAGATAATCAAAGTTGTTCTCTTCACTTGTCAATGGTTTTACTGTTATGGCTGATCAACAGAAACTCTACATTATGTTACAGTTTTTTGACTGTCCTATTTGTTCCTGCTCCAGCATGCAACACAGATGATAATACTAAGTGTGACTACAGTGCAAACTGCTGCAATGATGATCATGTGCATTTCTTGTGAACCAATGATGAGATCTCCTTTCTCTAATATGCGAAAGGGATTTCTGAAAATATGCTTTATTATACTGACGTTTTTCAAGTCCGTAGGACTAAAGCACACAAGGGCTGTGACATCTCTGACTTTATCTGGATATTTCTTTAACCAGTCTTGAAGCGGTAAAATGTCCTGGTCACACTTCCATGGATTTTCAGTTAACACCACATTGTTAACGTTCGTTAAAGTGTCTAGAAATTTCTTTGGTAAAGAAGATAGAGAGTTGTTTTGAAGCTCGAGCTGGTTTAAGTTAGGAATACCATCAAGCAGACTCTCTGGAACGGACTGAATTTTGTTGTTCTCCAATGATATTTTGACCAGCTTCGGAAGGCCTCTGAACACTCTTTCGTCAAGGCTCGTCAGGCAGTTAGTGTGCAAAGAAATTTCTTTCAGTTCATTCAATCCATTGAACGCACCAGGAGAAATATGTGAGATCCGGTTTCTGCTCAACACTAGAAGTCGCACATGGGTTAAATTGCTAAACACATTTTCCTCAATCCGGGTTAACATGTTGTCATACAGCCACAGTTCCTGCAGTAACATGGGCCCAAAGGTGTTAATTGACAGACTTTTCAACTGGTTGTTATAAAGTGAGATGTTTTGTAGTTTTGGGAGATTCAAGAAGATGCCTTCCTGAAGAAAATTCAACTTATTATTAGAGAGGTAGAGTTTTTGGAGCTTTTGCTGATGAGCGAAAAGTTTTGCTGGTAAGTGTGTGATAACATTGTACTGCAGATGCAAAACCTCCAGATTAAGCAGGTCATCAAATGCATTATCTGAGATCACATTTAGGTTGTTATTTCGAAGGTACAACTCTTTAAGCTTGTTTAGTCTATGGAACGTTCTGGGCTGCAGTTCCCTGATGCCATTTCTCTGCAGCCTAAGCTCCTCCAAGTGAATTAGATCCTGGAACGCATCTTCTGGAATAGAATTCAAGTTATTTATGCTTAAGTCTAAGAGTTTTAGAGACTGAAGAACATGAAGCAGGGTTGAAGGGAGTTTCTTTAGTTTGTTGTTATTCAGCTTCAGGATGGTGAGGGAGTGTAGATTCTGAAACAAGTCCTCTGGTAGTGAATTCAGCTTAGTTCCTGAACACACTAAAGTGGTGAGTTTACGTGTCTTGTCAAATGTGTGAGGTTGCACCTCACTGATCCTCGTATTATTGACAATAAATTTTGTCAGAGTCTCTGACAATGCATCAAAATCAGCAGGTTTCAGTGAGGATATGTTAGTATATGAAATATGGATAGACTTTGTTGTTGATGGAATAGGGGATGGAAAGTCTTTAATGTAAGAGCCCATGCAATAAGTATCGGTGTAATTGCAATTGCAATTCTGGGGACATCCCCAAACTGCATTCACTGCACAAATGCAAACGATTATGTACAGTTCCAGTTCCATGGTCTCCTGAAAGGGAATAAGAAAGAATTTTATTGCTTGATTATTACATAATTTTTATACATTTCCCTGGTATGAAGTCTTTATGCTATATACTAAACAAAACATTTTAAAAGGTTACATGCAATTTACATGATATGTCTATATTTATTATTTATCATTATAAAAATTATTACTATTAATATAGCACACATTCTGGTGAAATATTAGATTCTTGAAGTGAAAGAAACAGAAACTATTTTAAACTGAACCTTAATTAAAGTTGATGCACAATAAATTTATATTTGATTAACTTTAGAACTTAATGAACTTTTTAAGCCTCATTCACACTTATTAAGCAGGTCAAGAAGTCTTTCTCAAAGAAAAGGAAAGCGAGAAAAAGAAATCGACTTTCTCCAGCTCACAATATTCTTTGAATAAAAAGTCATTAAAAAATAACAGTTCTGGGAAACTGTGATAGTCAGGTCAACATCTGGAAGACCAAAAAAACACAGACAGCAAGGACCAGCAGGAAGATTTAGCTGACACTGATGTAGTGTTCGAGCAAATTGAGCATCTAATGGAAAACATTATATAAATAAGCCAAAGACATTTTGTAAAAAATAAATAAATAAATAAATAAAAGCCTGTGGACTGATGAAATACAAATTAATTCCTCTGGCCAGAATTGTTCATTTTTGGGGGGGTTGTGTAACAGCCAGTGCAACACAAAACATTACACAGGTTGATAGAAGAATCAATTCCAGTAAATATCAGCAAATGTGTCACAGTCAGTCAAGACATTTACACCACACAAGAGCATAAAGAACTAACCAGTTTATATTCATGCTGAAATAAATTGTAATAAATTTCCTGTATATCTGTAATTGATCTGTTATTTTAGCACAGTGTAGTCTTCACAAATCCAAAAGAAACCTTACCTTAAGCAGTTGACGTTCTCACAGATATTTGGTCTTCTTTTCACTTTTGATTCCTGTTACGTTTTCACTCTTATCTTTGAAATGGTTTAGATGTTTGCTTTGCACTGTATCCAGCAGATCAGCCCAGTCATTCCTTTTAACATTAGCTCCACAGATTGGTATATCAGCAGCTGGACTTTAAGTGGGTTTAAGTCTCCACCCACTCTCAGGAGTGGGCTCATTCTTCTTTTTTGTTTATCTTCTTGTTTTTCTCTTCAAGGATTCTCTAATTTTCCCCCTTTTTCATCTGTAGTGCATATGTGATTACCACAGAGACGACTATCAGCACTTGCTTACTTCACTTTCTTTACTAAGCAACCAAGTTGATAAATATTTTTATATCACTATTTAGACATAGAATGCCCAAACCTGATAGATGTTTCTAAGAAGATGTTTATTACATTATTACTCTGACAGTAGAGCGGGTTGTTCCTCAAATCACAGGTTTTTAAAATATTTATGCATGTGTTCAAATATGTTATGATTTCAATAGTAACTGCTGAATCTAGTGGACTTGTATAGCAGATATTTCACATAAGCTCAAGATAATAATTAATGCATACGGACAATATTTGAATAAATATTAAGGACATTTTGATGAAGATTTATTTATTTATTTATTTATTTATTTATTTATTTAAATAACATTTTAATAAATAGACATTTTTTTAAAGTTGTGATACAGTTTATGGAGGTTATTATTATTATTATTATTATTATTATTATTATTATTATTATTATTATTATTGTTATTATTATCGTTATTATTATTATTATTGTTATTATTATTATTATCAGAAAACTACTTGAGTTGGTGAAATCACAGGCACATGACGTAGGCACTACCAATGAAAACCAATTTTTAATTGCACTTTCTATAATAGCTGTAGTCATGTTTACACATGTGAATCAAAGAGGGCTTCAGCTAAATGCATGCTGTATGACACCACATGTCTTGTGGTCCAAACTTGTGGAAAATCTGGCATAATTTTGTAATTTTTCTGCTTTTTTGTGCTTGATTTTGTGTAAAATTCTACGATTGCAAAATCACTAAATACTGGAGGGTTCTAAAACAAGTTCACATCATCTATCTGTATCTTTTATACATTTAGACCATAAATTCAGTATTTATAGGATTTTTATAGGTACTTTCATTTGAATCCTTAGAATATTTAAAGCACTATATTGACAGCAGAAATGTTTGTTCAGGCTGTAGCCTGCCTCTCCTTATCATGATACAGCACAATCAGGGAGGGTGAAGACCACAAACTGCACACGTCACTGTAACAGTGCTTCTGTTGCTTCATATGGATCCTGTGTGTGTGTGTGTGTGTGTGGGTGTGTTGGCAGTGTTCATGCAGTCTTATCTTATTTCGGCTGTCTTTGGGGATAGAGATAGGTGCCTGGTTCCGTGCCATAGCATGAATTCCAGAAGCGAGCATATTTTATTTACTAGTAGAACAATAGACAACTTTTCTATTCATAGTATAGAATATCCTTGCAACAGTATAACATATTTTATTGATTTTAGATTTTCATGCAGCCACTTGACTCTGAGACAATGCTGAAAGCACGTATCTATTTTAAAAGAAGCCAATTTATCGAGGTTATGAAACCTAGGCTTTATTTTATAAAGATGGGCTAATATATGCATGGAGGTTTCAGCACACGGTCCTGTTGCATTCCTGTTTTCAATATACTCTTGCTGACTTCCCCTAAATCTAATAACATAACCGAAATGTCATATTTAAAAAAATTAAAAAAATAATAAAAACAGTAGCACATGCAAAGTCTGTTAATCACAACACGCTTAAGAAATTTGGTTTTAACAACTTTTCAGGTGGAGGGGGGGCACGGTGGCTTAGCGGTTGGCATGTTTGCCTCACACCTCCAGGGTTGGGGGTTTGATTCCCACCTCCGCCATGTGTGTGTGGAGTTTGCATGTTCTCCCCGTGTCTCGGGGGTTTCCTCCGGGTACTCCGGTTTCCTCCCCTGGTCCAAAGACATGCATTGTAGGTTGATTGGCATCTCTAAATTGTCCGTAGTGTATGATTGCGTGAGTGAATGAGAGTGTGTGTGTGCCCTGCAATGGGTTGGCACTCTGTCCAGGGTGTATCCTGCCTTGATGCCCAATGATGCCTGAGATAGGCACAGGCTCCCCATGACCTGAGAATAGATTGGATAAGCGGTAGACAATGAATGAATGAACTTTTCGGGTGTTTTAATTTCCCTTTTTTCCTCTGTGAATTTGGAAACAGTTGAAAGTTGACTCAAAGCTTTTATTTCTAAGACACTGAAGAATTTCATTGCATATCATACTGCATTCATATTAACTGTACTTGTGCATGAGAATCTTAATACATAGAAGGTTCTTTTCCTTCAAATCAGTGACCAAACTGTTATGCAAGGAGATTACTGCTTAAGTAATAATAATAATAATAATAATAATAATAATAATAATAATAATAATAATAATAATTACTTATTATTAGTAACATACTAATTTACATGCAGGTAAATACAGTGCATACGGAAAGTATTCACAGCGCTTCACTTTTTCCACATTTTGTTATGTTACAGCCTTATTCCAAAATGGATTCCATTTATTGTTTTCCTCAAAATTCTACAAACAATACCCCATAATGACAACGTAAAAGAAGTTTGTTTGAAATCTTTGCAAATTTATTACAAATAAAAAACGAAAAAATCACATGTGCATAAGTATTCACAGACTTTGCCATGAAAATCAAAATTGAGCTCAGGTGCATCTTGGTTCCACTGATCATCCTTGAGATGTTTCTACAACTTGATTGGAGTCCACCTGTGGTCAATTCAGTTGATTGGACATGATTTGGAAAGGCACACACGTGTCTATATAAGGTCCCACAGTTAACAGTGCATGTCAGAGGACAAACCAAGCCATGAAGTCTAAGGAATTGTCTGTAGACCTCTGAGACAGGATTGTATCAAGGCACAGATCTTGTGAAGGGTACAGAAAAATTTCTGCAGCATTGAAGGTCCCAATGAGCACAGTGGCCTTCATCATCCATTAGTGGAAAAAGTTTGGAATCACCAAGACTCTTCCTAGAGCAGGCCTGAGTGATTGGGAGAGAAGGGCCTTAGTCAGGGAGGTGACCAAGAACTCTATGGTCACTCTGAGAGAGCTCCAGCATTTCTCTGTAAAGAGAGGAGAACCTTCCAGAAGAACAACCATCTCTGCAGCACTCCACCAATCAGGCCTGTATGGTAGAGTGGCCAGACAGAAGCCACTCCTCTGTAAAAGGCACAGCCCACCTGGAGGTTGCCAAAAGGCACCTGAAGCACTCTCAGACCATGAGAAACAAAATTCTCTGTTCTGATGCAACAAAGATTGAACACTTTGGCCTGATTGGCAAGCGTCATGTCTGGAGGAAATCAGGCACTGCTCATCACCTGGCAAATACCGTTCCTACAGTGAAGCATGGTGGTGGCAGCATCATGCTGTGAGGATGTTTTTCAGCAGCAGGAGCTGGGAGACTAGTCAGGATTGAGGGAAAGATGAATGTAGCAATGTATTGAATGTACTGAATGCAATGTACTGAATGCAGAGCTCTGGACCTCAGACTCGGGTGACGGTTCATCTTCCAACAGGACAATGACCCTCAGCACACAGCCAAGATAAACAAGGTAGCAAAGGAGTGGCTATGGGACAACTCTGTGAACGTCCTTGAGTGGACCAGCCAGAGCTCAGATTAAATCTGTGTGTGTGTGTGTGTGTGTGTGTGTGTGTGTGTGTCCGCGCGTGTACACGCTTTATCCTCCAAAAATCAAACTGGACAACCCTCGAGAAAAATAGGTTATACTTTTGGAAATGAAACTGAAGCAGATTGTCATCATTCAGATCATAAGTCACTTTTCAGTTGAAAATCACGCAGCAGTATAAATCATTGATTTTACAAAGGACATTCAAAATTAAAATGGCTTAACGTAACATTGCTTTGGCCAGAGGAGTCTGTTGGTGCCCTGAATTTCACAACTCGATGACTTTGTGAGTCATCATAATGTATGCTACAATGCTAAAATAACTAAGTTATATTAGATCTGACATTACCAACACATTTTTGAGGAGGAAAAATGGGAGCTATATATTTTCTATCAAAGGGTTCATAAATAGAAGTGCACCTGGTAAAGGCAGCTAGCAGACTAGCTCATTTGTTATGAATGTTTTGAATACAGGTCTTGAATACACTGTGGGGTCGATGAACACGCTGGCGCATTTTGGTGGATTTTTCCACATAGCAGCTACAGTACACCGACTGACTACTCCGTCACTTTTTATTATACAGAAACGAGTGATATATCATTCCAAACTAAAGGGTCTGTTTTTATATCTGTACACTCACAATAATGACAAAAACCATATGCTTTTATAAAATAAAGAAAGGCTAGATTACATACCTGCAGATGCTTCCTCAGGTTCAACACTGAAGCCTTTGATGTTGAAAGCATTTTAACAGCTGGCAAACAAATTTTGCACTGAACTGTTAGATTTGCGCCCTTATCAGATTTTCCCCTTCTTATCAGGACTCGATTGAAGCAGAGCTCTCCGGGGCCTATGTAAGCTTCTAAATGCCTGTGTAACATGACAGATGTTTAAATCTAAAAGATTTTGATCATAGAAAACTCCATTAGGACTCCATTATGTAAAACTAATTCCTTTTTGTAACTTTTCTCCTCTCTGTAGGTCTACCACTACAACTTCTGCTGCTTCTCTGTAGATACTTAATTAACGACTTAATACCTCAGACTGTAAGAGTCTTATCAGGGGGATTTAAAAGAGATGCTAGAATTGTAGTTTGAGAACACAATCTATTTTATCGCATTTTGTTTCCTCATATTTTTAACCCTGGCATTAACAGAGCTTGTCGTCGTTCTTTTCCTTAAAGTTTAAGGGAGTATTCTTGGAGTGCCTGCTTGAGCTCATCAACATGTGGGATGTAGACGTGTGGGAGCCTGCAGCAGAGATCTACTTCACAGTGCTTATTGTAAGTGTTAACTATCTTCTGGCACCACGATACACTAATTCTCAGCATTGTATATCTAAGGCAGGGACATTATACTGGAGTTGTGTGTGTGTGTGTGTGTGTGTGTGTGTAATTTGTTGATAGGATCAGCTTACAGGCCTCTTTGAATATTCTTCTCTCAGCCCCTGGAGCTCTACTCCGACCCTCCAGCTTTAGCCAGCACCGTTAGGCGCTCAGGCAGCACGTTGAGAAGATGATGAAGACTTTGGAGAGGCTCTGAGCAATGTTCTTCCCTTACCCCTACACATCCCCATTACCCACCACACCTCCCCCAAACACACACATAGACACAAACACAATTATTTTCAGAAGTTAGTTCCCTTTCCAGACTTTGTTATATTTCATATTTTGTCCCTACATTGCCTTCATTGTTCTATTTCGATTCTCAAATTTTCATATATCTCTCTTCTTTATCTCCTTAACAGGTCTGCACAACAATCCCAGGACTTAAGGAACAGAATTGTATTGTATCAGTTATAGCCTGTGTAACATTTTATCTACCATATTAGAAATTGCTTTCTCATTACATTTCCAGGTTTAGTGTAAATGAAGTGTCTGTGTTTGTCTGTCATTTATCCTCCTATTAACCCCCCCACCCTCCTCCCTCATCCGTCTATGTAGATCTTGAATAGAGCTCATCTGTAAATAGTTCTAAATCTGTAAATAGTTGTAGCTTTTATTATAGTGCTTATTTAGTTAACTTCAATAAAATATTTTAATTGCATCTATTACAGATGATCATTTCTATACATCAACATATATAAATAAATAATGTTCCTTTTCAACGCAACTCAAATACATAAAATTAATTTCTCACTAATATACAAATCCTTCTTAAAGAGTATCAGAAACTTTCAGTCATTCACTAAAATCTGAAATAAAAATGATAAATAACTAAATACAGATATGCCTGAAATAGCCTTCAAAAATCCTTCAAGACCCAACCTGTCTGAAATTCTAATTGTAAAGGATCAAAAATCTGAGATGACACCATTTTACTCATATTAGTAGATTTGTTTACATGAAATAGTATTGACAAATGCACAAGTTACATTACTATAGTTGTACATCCTTAAATGAAGCTGTAACTTTATTATTTATAAAGTTTTAAGATGTTTTTCCTGAACAGTGTTTTATGTAAAAAGAGCAGCAACCTAAAATTATATTTAGGTTAGACCATGTGATGAGATGTACCTTTATCTATACAAGAAGTATTTCCTTACCAGTACCAATAAATATTGTAAAATTGTATGAGATAAGTAACAGCAATCAAATTAATCTGTGTGTATGTACATATGCAGCTATATGCAGTTTTCCATAGTGCATCCTGGTGATAAGTCACAACACAATCACCTGGCTTTCTACATGATGTAAAAGAAAATGATTCATCAGACCAGGCCACCTTCTTCCACTGCTTCATAATCCAGTTCTGAAGCTCATATGCCCTTTGTAGGCACTTTTCTGCAGTGTACAGGGGTCATCATGGGCACTCTGACTGGTCTGTAGATACACAGCCTCCATACACTGCATTCTGCAATGCACTGTGTGAGCTGACTCCTTTCTGTCATACCACACATGAATATTTACCGTAATTTGTGTTACAGTGTAGCTCTTCTATGGGATTGGACCAGATGCACTGCTAATGCACATAACAGAGCCTTGGCACTCACAACCCTGGTTCACTGTTTATCCATTCTTGGACCACTTTTGCTAGGTAGTAACCAATGCATACCAGGAACACCCCACAAGATCTGCTGCTCTGACCCAGTTGTGTAGCAATCACAATTTGGCTCTTGTCAAAGTCACTCAGATCATTACACTTGCCCATTTTTCCTGCTTCCATTACATCAACTTCAAGAGCAGACTTTCAAATGCTGCCAAATATATCCCTCCCTTTGATAGGTGCTACAGTAACAAGTCACTTCACCTGCTATTCATATGTTTAGATGTCTATAATTTAATTTAAAGTCATCCCAAATTTTCCAAAAATATTTCACTATTCCTAGACAGCATGGATCAGGTACATTTGGAAAGTCTTAAAATAGCGGAGCAATGAAAAGTGAAAGGATATTATTATTTTTTATTATTATTATTATTATTATTATTATTATTATTATTATTTTGTGAGGAATGTAGAAGAAGTGTGTTAGTGCCGATCTTTAAGAATAAGGGTGACGTGCAGAGTTGCAGTAACTATAGGGGGATAAAGTTGATGAGCCATACAATGAAGCTATGGGAAAGAGTAGTGGAAGCTAGGTTAAGGAAGGTAGTGGAAATTTGTGAGCAGCAGTATGGCTTCATGCCCAGAAAGAGCACAACAGATGTAATTTTTGCTCTGAGGATTTTGATGGAGAAGTATAGGGATGGTCAGAGGGAGTTGCATTGTGTGTTTGTAGACTTGGAGAAAGCGTATGACAGGGTGCCAAGAGAAGAGCTGTGGTACTGTATGAGGAAGTCAGGAGTAGCAGAGAAGTATGTCAGAGTGGTGCAGGACATGTATGAGAGGAGCAGGACAGTGGTGAGGTGTGCTGTAGGTCAGACAGAGGAGTTCAATGTGGAGGTGGGACACCTTGTCTCCTTGGACAATGATGTTTGCAGATGACACTGTGATCTGTAGTGAGAGCAGGGAGCAGGTGGAGGAAAGCCTGGAGAGGTGGAAGTTTGCGCTGGAGAGAAGAGGAATGAAAGTCAGTCGTAGTAAGACTGAGTACATGTGTGTGAATGAAACGGAGGGAAGTGGAACAGTAAGGTTACAGGGTGAAGAGGTGAAGAAGGTACAGGAGTTTAAGTACTTGGGGTCAACAGTCCAGAGTAATGGAGAGTGTGGGAAAGAGGTAAAGAAGCGAGTGCAGGCAGGTTGGAATGGGTGGAGAAAGGTGTCGGGAGTTCTGTGTGATAGTTAAATATCAGCGAGAATCAAGGGGAAGGTGTACAGGACAGTGGTGAGACCGGCCATGCTGTATGGTTTAGAGACAGTGTCACTGAGGAAGAGACAGGAGTCAGAGCTAGAGGTAGCAGAGCTGAAGAAGTTGAGGTTCTCTTTTGGAGTGACAAGATTGGACAGGATTAGGAACGAGTACATCAGAGGGACAGCTCATGTTGGACGTTTGGGGGACAAAGTTAGGGAGGCCAGATTAAGATGGTTTGGACATGTTCAGAGGAGGGAGAGTGAGCATATTGGTAGGAGAATGTTGGACATGGAGCTGCCAGGCAGGAGGCAAAGAGGAAGGCCAAAGAGGAGGTATATGGATGTAATAAATGAGGATATGAAGCTAGTGGGTGCAAGTGTTGAGGATGCAGAAGATAGGGATAGGTGGAGAGAGATGATTCACTGTGGCGACCCCTGAAGGGAAAAGCTGAAAGAAGAAGAAGAAGATTATTATTATTTTGTGTTATGCTACTGTGGTATGAAATGATTGAAAACATGCTATTTACCTTTTAGTGATGTTTTTACTAAATCTTTGATTTTAATAAATGATTTAAATAAATACTTTAGAAATGATTGGGTATGAAATAAACATAAAAAATTTACAAAATAAACAGCATAAACTGCTAAAATCATATAAACACAGTAAATCATATAAACACTAAGCAAAAACTTCTGCATACTCAGTAGTAGGCCTAAGTAACAGTCTAGATATTGTAATAGTGTTCATACTGTGTCTGTGTAAGCTATAATCACGCTAAAGATCTTATTTGAAGATATTATTTTTTCATTTAGTTCTGACTTCCAGAAAAAAACAGAAGATATATGTTTCCCAGAAGACAAAATAATTAACACCATTCATCCTGTTCAAAAGTTTTTACCCCATCCTTTCTTAATGTATTGTTCTGACCTTCTTGAGTATCAGAGAATGTTTGCACCTTTTGTAATAGTTGAGTCCCTCATTCGTCCCCAATGAAAAAAGATGAAGACCTTGCAAAAGGGCGGAAAATTTCCGGTAAATTATCACAGGAACTTGATGTTGGGAATTCTGGAACTATTCCAAGTTGGAAACTTAACATGAATGTATGAGAATTTATTTTAATTATTTAGAAATTTGGGGAAATTTATATAAATTGTATATACAAACATAAATATAAACATTTTGTTTGGTCATAAGCTGACATGCAAGCAAACTAACGCATAAATGAAATTTTTGACTTTGATTTAAATGTAAGTAGAACTTTAATTAATTCTTTCATTGAACAAAACAAAAGCATAAATGTCGAATGTTAAAAAAAAAGTATTTCCTTATGTTTGCTGTAAAACAAAAGCATCCCTCACCCTTTCCCTTCCAAAAAAAGTCCCATTCAAAATTGTAATCTTCGGGTTCAAATGTAGAACTGTGGCTTCAATGTTCTTGTGATAGTCAGAGCCTGGAAAATAGGGGGGGATCTCCCCCACCTAAGTTCAATTCAATTCAATTCAATTTTATTTGTATAGAGCGCTCTATTAACAAAGAGCATTGTCTCAAAGCAGCTTTACAGAACATAAGAAACCACAACCATACAAACAGGCAAAGAGTACTAGATGTTAGACAAAATTATCCCTATTGAGCAAGCCTGAGGTGACTGTGGCAAGGAAAAACTCCTTTAGATGGTATGAGGAAGAAACCTTGAGAGGAACGAGACTCAAAAGGGAACCCATCCTCATTTGGGTGACACCGGAGTGTGATATGAACAATGTCCTTTCTGCATTTATGTATAGTCAATTATGTGATGCAGATACAGAATGTGTAGAAAGTTATGTGTCAGTTAATTAGGAGGTTGTTGTCGTCCACATAGGGTTGGCGCGTTGCTTTGAATACCCCAGTTCTCACAAAGCATAACCCGGCTGGAGCTGGTCCATCTCTGGATGCCACTGGAGCTGGCACAATCTTTATATGTCTCTGGATGGGTAGAAGAAGGGAAACCAATGGAAAGTAATTTGCGTAGCTGCTGTTCATAATATTAGCAGGCACTAGATGATAATGTGCATTTCATCAGATGTATTGGAGCACAAGGTTATCTGATGTATTAAATGTATGCCTGGCTAAAGAGATATGTCTTTAGCCTTTGTTTGAACTGGGAGAATGTGTCTGAGCCCTGAACACTGTCAGGAAGGCTATTCCAAAGTTTAGGAGCTAAATACAAAAACTTATGTAGACTTTGATATTCTGGGAATTACTAGAAGTCCGGAGTTTTGAGATCTTAAGGAGCATGGTGGATTGTAACGTGTTAAAAGCCTGGTTAGATACAGGGGAGCTAAACCATTTGAAGTCTTGTATGTTAGTAGTACTAGTTTATAATCAATTCTAAACTTAACAGGTAGCCAGTGCAGGGATGATAATATTGGAGTTATATGATCATGTTTTCTTGACCTGGTAAGGACTCTGGTGGCTGCATTTTGGACTAACTGTAGCTTGTTTATTGAAGACACAAGTGCAGGACAACCACCTAGTAATGCATTACAATAGTCCAGTATGGAGGTCATGAATGCATGAACTAGCTTTTCTGCATCAGATACAGATAAAATGTTCCTAAGCTTGGCAATATTTCTGAGGTGGAAGAAGTCTGTTTTTGTAATATTGGAAATATGATTTTCTAAGGAAAATAGTCTAATATTACGCCCAGGTCTTTCACTGTCGAGCTAGTAGTAATAGAACATCCTTCTAAGTACAAGTTGAATTGTGAGAGCTTTTGTGTGCTGTCTTTTGTGTACTGTCTGTCTCCAATTTTTAATATCTTTAACACACTCTGTTAATCTAGACAATTTACATATTTCATCTGGTTTTGATGAGATATATAACTGGGTATCGTTAGTATAACAATGGAAACTAATCCCATGCCTTCTAATGATGTTGCCCAAGGGAAGCATGTATACTGAGAAAAGCAGAGGTCCTAAAACTGATCCTTGTGGGACCCCATATTTCACTGGCATTACACTGGACAGTTCTCCATTTAAAACTACAAAATGGTATCAATCAGACAGGTAGGCTCTAAACCATTTTAATGCCTGTCCCTGAATACCTATGTTATTTTGTAAGCAATCTACGAGAATGTTATGATCTATAGTGTCGAATGCAGCACTAAGCTCAAGTAAGACTAATATTGAGATGCAGCCTTGGTCCAAAGCCAAAAACAAGTCATTTGTGATTTTTACTAGTGCAGTTTCTGTACTATGATGGGGCCTGAAACCTGACAGAAAGTCTTCAAGGATATTGTTTTCCTGTAGGAAGGAGCATAATTGAGCAGACACAACCTTTTCTAATATTTTAGATATAAACAGAAGGTTTGATAATTCATTAGGGTCTAGTTTAGGTTTCTTAAGAAGAGGCTTAATAACTGCTAACTTTAGAGGTTTAGGGATCTGACTTAAATATAACGAGGAATTAATAATGTTGAGGAGAGGCTCTCCAGCTGTATGCATCACTTCTTTCAGCAATCTAGTAGGAATTGGATCTAAGAAACATATTGTGGAATTAGCCGTGGTGATAAGTTTATAAAGCTCTTCCTGTCCTATATCTGTAAAGCATTGTAGCTTTAAATGTGGAGCTTTAGGCTGGACTAGATCACCGGATGCTGGCAAAGGTTGAAAATCCATTATGTTGTTCCTGAGACTATCATTTATTTTGGTGAAGAAGTTCATAAAGTCCTCACTACTAAACTGTGATGGAGTATTCTCTTCAGATATCTGATGTTTTGTTAGTCTAGCCACTGTACTAAATAAGAATCTGGGATTGTTTTGGTTTATTTCTATCAGTTTGCTCAGATGTTCAGCCCTAGCAGCTTTTAGAACCTGTCTAGAGCTGGACATACTGTCTTTATACGCAATTCTAAAAAATTCTAATTTAGTTTTTCTCCACTTTCGCTCGAGGTTACGAGTTGCTCTCTTGAGGGCGTAAGTATGCCTATTGAGCCATGGTGCAAATGTTTTATCTCTGACCTTTTTTAATCGGATGGGGGCAACAGTGTCTAGTGTGCTGGTGAAAATAGTGCCTATGGTGTTAGTTACTTCATCAACAAATCATCTGCATTTAGGGGTCTAGTAAGAAGTTGAGACAGATCAGGCAGATTGCTTGTGAATCTGTCTTTAGTGGTCGGGATAATAGTTCTACAAATTTAATAATGTGGAGAGACATGTCTAATATGTTCTACAGGTAGAGTGTACACTAAGAGGTGATGGTCTTTGATATCATCGCTTTGAGGTACAACATATTATACATAGTACAATACATAGTTCCATGTGATATAATTAAATCTAGCATATGATTAAAACGATGAGTTGGTCTATTAATGTTTTGTTTAACCCCAAAAGAATTTAGTAAATCTATAAATGCGAGTCCTAAAGCATCATTAGCATCGTCTACATGAATGTTAAAGTCTCCTACAATCAACACCATGTTAAAATTAATCAAAAGGTCTGAGAGTAAATCTTATATTTAAAAAGTTTTAAATATAAATGTATGTAATATTTGTGTATTTTACATGACTACTCACCAAGATGGACATTTTCTAAAACTATTTTGTGTGCAGGATTCAAGAACTTATCAGTGCATGTTATGGAGGAATGCACAGTGCATGTGGAGGTGTGGCCCCAATAGCCCTGCAGTGCTGTGTGCATGTTACTGAGAAATATACAGGGTAAAAATTAAATGGAAATTGCATTAAATCTGGTTGTTTTAACCAAGATTATGCTGCAAGATATTTTTTCGACTACATTTAAGTTCCCTGTTATAGGCTAACCTGCAATTTTGCAAATAACCAGTTTATTCCCATTAATTCCCGTTAATTCCCATGGAAAGTTTCAAGCCTTGAAAATTCCTAGAATTGTGCAACCCTAATCAGACATTGCATCGGCTCATGAGGAAAGTTTAAAAGTTTGTAGAACGCTTTGCTCTGTATCGGTTAATTAAGCTCTAAATTTTTTTTTTTTTTTTTTTTAAGTAGGAACTTGTGGTTATGAATTACTGACACATGTACATGGAAGTGCCTCTTGTTCAGCCTGATATGGTTACTCCACAAAATGCCAGGGAATTCAGCCTGCTCACTTCAGGACATTGATCATTCAGTTCTGTGGCTTTTTTGCACTAGTTAAAGAACTGTAACTGTATTTCAATTATATGTATTCACATAACATCTGTTAATCAAATGAAATTTTCATTCCTATGTGCTGGGCTGTTAAAACCTGAAATTGTTTGGACGTTTGGGTTTTATCCAATGACACATTTTGAGCTGCTGCGGTGACTACAGTCTGAAATATCAGAATCAGAATCAGAAACAGCTTTATTGCCAAGTATGCTTGCGCATACAAGGAATTTGTTTTAGTGGCACAAGCTCCAGTGCACAGAGACAACAACAGCAACAAAAAATAGGATGCGAACTAAAAATACACATTTAAATAGGAAAATAAAGTAATTTGTATGTATAGAATAGAATGAGTTGAGATGTAGGGATGGTAACAAATAAATGAGGTTATTGCACATCTTTTTTTTTTAAATGCCCAATCTTGGGAACATTCAACTGTTCAAAAGGTAGATTGCTTGGGGGAAGAAACTGTTCTTGTGCCTGGCTGTTCTGGTAGTTGCTGCTCTGTAGCGTCGGCCAGATGGCAAAAGGTCAATGGCCTGGATGTGAGGGGTCCAGAGTGATTTTCAGAGCCCTTTTCCTCACTCTGGATGTATACAGTTCTTGAAGGGTGGGCAGAGGAGCGCCAATAATCCTTTCAGCAGTCCGAACCATTCTCTGTAGTCTTCTGATGTTTGATTTTGTAGCTGAGCAAACCAAACAGTTAGATGTGCACAGAACAGACTCAATGACGGCTGAGTAGAACTGTGTTAGCAGCTCCTGTGGCAGGTTGAAATTGCTCAGCTGCCGAAGTAAGTTCAATCTTTGTTGGGCCTTTTTGATAATGGAGTCTATGTGAGTGTCCCACTTCAGGTCCTGAGAGATGGTGGTGCCCAGGAACCTGAATGACTCCACTGTTGATACAGTGCTGTTCATGATGGTGAGTGGGGGGAGTGCAGGGGTGTTCCTCCTGAAGTCCACGATCATCTCCACTGTTTTGAGCGTGTTGAGCTCCAGGTTGTTAAGACTACGCCAGGCAGCCTGCTGCTCAACCTCTTGTCTGTAAGCAGACTCATCACCGTCCTGGATGAGGCCGATGACTGTAGTGTCGTCCGCAAACTTCAAGAGCTTGACAGATGGATCAGTAGAGGTGCAATCATTAGTATAAAGGGAGAAGAGCAGTGGGGATAGGACGCAACCCTGGGGGGCGCCAGTGCTGGTGGTGCAGCTGTATGACGTGAATTTCCCCAGTTTCACTAGCTGATGTCAGAAAGCTGGTGATACACTGACAGATAGAACTAGGAACAGAGAACTGGGTTAGTTTGGTCTGGAGGAGTGTTGGGATGATGGTGTTGAAGGCCGACCTAAAGTCCACAAACAGGAGCCTCACATAAGTTCCTGATTTGTCCTAGATGCTGTAGGATGAAGTGCAGTCCCATGTTGACTGCATCATCCATGGACCTGTTTGCATCCTTTATTGTGGTGTAGCAGTGGTCCAAAATATTTTTGTCTCTGGTGGGACACGAAATGTGTTGTTTGAATTTTGGCAGGTCATGTGAGAGGTTTGCTTTATTAAAGTCCCCTAGAATTATAATAACAGAGTCCGGGTGTTGTTGCCCTGTGTGTGAGATCTGATCAGCCATGATCTGAACTTGCGGTGGAATGTAAACACTCACAAGAATGAATGAGGAAAACTCCCGTGGGGAGTAGAACGGTTTGCAGTTGATGAACGCTTCCAAATCGGGACAGCACATCTTCTGTACACCACCTTTTGTTGATGTAGAAGCATGTCCCACCGCCACGCGAAAACAAAATCACCTGTTTAGATAATCAGCATGCACTACAAAATATAGCATGAACAATATAAGTTTGTGGTGTTTCAAAAGTTTGACCCTACAGAAAAATAGTAATAGACTTTTTTATTTTAAACAGCTTCCAATGTCTTGTGTAAAGTCCATGTTGATTAATATACACAGATCAGGCATAACATTATGACCAACTGCCTTATATTGTTTTGGTCCCCCTGACCCATCATACACTGTGTATTCTGACACCTTTCTATCAGAACCAGCATTGACTTCTTCAGTAATTTGAGCAACAGTAGCTTGTCTATTGGATCAGATCACACGGGCCAGCCTTCACTCCCCACATGCACCAGTGTGCCTTGGCCGTCCATGACCCTGTTCACACGCACACAAATACACACCAAATTCCTGAATCACACTGGTGGTCAATAATAACGTCCTGTTTGTGTGGTCTTATATTCTGAAGCCTTTTGGCCTTTTTGAGATTGAGGTCTTGACCCATTCATAATATTTTGATAACGGATATGATGGCATTTTAAACAAGTTGGAAAGGAAGTTAATGTTCAATATCAGAAACTGGGAAAACACTGTGTGTATTCTAGAATAAAGATCTAGAGTAAGGATGAAGGATTGACTGATTTGAGCAAAGATTGTTTTAATGAATAAAGGAGGACAGAGCTAGTGTATTTTTTTTCATCAAGGAAACATTTTTTAGAATTTTCAGTTAATGTGTCCAGTGCGGGTCATACATTGCAACTATATCTTGTGGTTGTGTGCTAAATTCCAATTTCCAATAAAAAAAAGAAAAGAAAAACATGCATACCTACTACATTTGTCACGGACGTCTCTGTCTTTTGGTGTTTTCATATGAACTAATACATATGTCCTTATTTACTCAGATTGCAAATACATTATAAATGAAACTGTATCAGATGAACCAAGTAAGAAGTGGAGTGAAGTGAAGCAGCAATGTAGTCATGTCACTGCATAATTACTAACTATTGTATGGTCTGTAATATACATCATCTTGAGCTCTTATAACCTTAAAATACCTATAAATAATATTGATATAAGTTCTGGGTTGTTGATCAGAAGATTGAAATTCAAGCCCCACCAAGCTGCCACCATTGGGCCCTCAACCCTCCTAGAATGGGATATGCAAAGAAGTAATTTCACTCTGCAGTAATGTATATGTGACAAGTAAAGTCAACTTAACTTCTCTAATGCCTCAATCCTGATAGCTGTGAGTTCTGGCTTCATCCATTTATCTTCAGCAAGTTCTTTATCCTCGTCAGGTTGTGTTTGAGCCACAGCCAATTCCAGAAAGACTGGATGAGAGAAAGGAATACAACCTGAATTGGACATCAGTCCAACATCATGCACACTATGCAGATACACATTCACACTTATTTAATGAGTTTGCTTTATCCATTTTGTATTTCTGTGCAACCCCTCATGAATCTGACTGAACTGTTGACTTTTACACATCTGGCATGTTTTAAAGTAGCCACTTTACCCAGTTTTTAAATAAAAATGAGTTACTGTATCTGTCTAAAGACTGTTGATTTTAGATTTGATCATGTACATTGACACCATAGAACAATGTAAAAAATTTTGCACTGAAAGGAATACTTTCTAGATAACACATAGAATAATCCATAGGAATAACAAACGACACCAAAGATGTCAAATGACCCCTAGTGTAAAACTTTGATAAAAATAGTAAGTGTAATAATCTACACTCTTGGTGTCATTTTTTCAGCACTATAAGATGCCATTTTAACACTAAAACACTACAAACAGTGTAACTTAAAAAAAAAAAAAAGGGAACACTCATACACAGGAACACAGGGGCAGAAAACCAAACACAGAACAAAGACTCACATTAAAGATGAGGACTAGCAATAAACACAGCCACGACAACCAATATAAATAGGGGTAATAATCAAAGGAACACAAGGGACAGGTGAACAGAGGCGGGAACAGGCGGGGCTAAAATGTCAACACAAAACACACATGGCACAGAGAAACAAAACCCCTGCTAGAAGCCCCCTAGTGGCTCAACAGGGAACTTTGCCAACCATGACAAATACATATATTGAATTATTTATTAAGCTTAATTATAAAATTATTTATTTAGCTAAACACAGCTAATTGGACCAAAGCTGCAGAGCTAGAGGCATTAAGTCAAAAAGAGAATCATCTTAAAAGATTTTAGTCAGCATGCTGTAAAAACAGAATGTTTAAAGAGGAATGGACATAGAGGTGTGAGTTTATACTAATAATTATTGATTATAAATAATGAATATAATTTTATTATAATGATATTATACTAATGGATTATTTTGTACCCAGACATTCACAAATTGTAGCTGAATATCAATGCTTTATATACATTATTACTTATCTCGTTATGTGTGTAATCTTTAACACCATAACTCCTACAATTAGGATGTCCAATAGAATTTTTCTCCTTAATATTTAAACAATAATAATTCATATTTTGGCAAACATCATATGAAAAATGAGGCCTACAATTAAAAGAGAGGTTCTCATTTTCAGTCCTGTGGGTGATACTGTATGAACTGCACGTCAGTGGTTTATGTCTCTAGCACCTGACTCAAGCTGGGAATAATTATCAACTGATGAGTTAAAGCAGCTTCATGGGTCTGAGGAGCCTGAAGTATCTTATTAAATAGTAATTAGGCAGAATCTGTTTTACACAATCTCATAGGAAACAGAGCAATCTTCCATCACTCACTGGTGTTCAGTGTATATCATCTTTAAATAACAATAATAATAATAATAATAATAATAATAATAATAATAATAATAATAATAATAATACTAATAATAATGATAATAATAATAATAATAATAATAATAATAATAATAATAATAATAATAATAGTGATTAATAATAATAATAATAATAATAATAATAATAATAATAATAACAACAATAATAATAATAATAATAATAATAATAATAATAATAATAATAATAATAATAGTGATTATTATTATTATTATTATTATTATTATTATTGTTATTATTATTGTTATTATTATACTGTAATTGTACAGTTTCTCTCCTCAAATTAATCTATAGTTAAATATATTGAATGCAAAATGTCTTGTAACATCTCTGCCTCATAATACCTCCCTCATCCACAATATCCTGAGTTCCATTCTAAATTATTTCAAAAAGTCTGCTCAATCAAGCCATTCTAGCGAATCAATGTGGTTTGATCGAAGCCATTCCATTGTAGCTCTGGCTGTATGTCTAGGGTCGATATCCTGCTGGAAGGTGAACCTCCGCCTCAGTCTCAAGTCTTTTGCAGACTCTAACAGGTTTTCTTCTAAGATTACCCAGTATTTGGCTCTATCCATCTTCCCATGAACTCTGACCTGCTTCCCTGTCCCTGGTGAAGAAAAGCATCCCCATGGTGTGTTCAGGGTGATGTGCAGTGTTAGTTTTCCAACACACATAGCGTTTTGCATTTAGGCCAAAAAGTTCAATTTTGGTCTCATCTGACCAAAGCACCTTCTTTCACATGTTTGCTGTGTCCCCCACATGGCTTGTCGCAAACTGCAAACGGGACTTCTTATGGCTTTCTTTCAACAATGACTTTCTTCTTGCCACTCTTCAATAAAGGCCAGATTTGTGAAGTGCACGACTAATAGTTGTCCAGTGGAAAGATTCTCCCACCTGAGCTGTGGCTCTCTGCAGCTCCTCCAGAGTTACCATGGGCCTCTTGAATGCTTCTCTGATTAATGCTTTTCCTTGCCCGTTAGGTAGGCGGCCAAGGAAATGTATTGGTAGGTTTGCAGTTGCGTCACTCTTTCCATTTTCAGATGATGGATTGAACAGTGCTCCGTGAAATGTTCAAAGCTTGGGATATTTTTTATAACCTAACCATTCTTTAAACTTCTCCACAACTTTATCCCTGACCTGTCTGCGTGTTCCTTTCTCTAACAAACCTGAGGGCTTCACAGAACAGCTGTATTTCAATTCAATTCAATTTATACCGAGATTACACACAGTCTCTAGATTTTCTAATTAGACTCTAGATTCACTACTAGATTTACTAATTAGGTGACTTCTGAAGGAAATTGGATCCACTGGATTTTAGTTAGGGGCATCAGAGTAAAGGGGGCTGAATACAAAGGCTGAATACAGGTTTTTATTTGTGAAAAAAAAAAATTAATACCATTTATCATTTTCCTTTCACTTCAGAAATATGTGCCATTTCGTGTTCACATAAAATCACATAAAATCCCAATAAAATACATTTATGTTTAGAGTTGTAACATGACAAAATGTGGAAAAGCTCAAGGGGTATGAATACTTTTGCAAGGCACTGTACACCTACATTTCTGGTCTTCTGTTCTGAGCATTGTTTGAAGTGTTTTTTGTTAGTTTGTTTGCCTGTTTTGCCTGACCTTTTTTGTATCTGTCTGCTTCTGAATCTTTGGATTCTGTCACTGATATCTCTATTTGCTGATCCCTAACCTTACATGATCCCTAAGACTGTGTGATGCTGTGCTTATCTTAACCTTATAAATAATTTCTGCATGTACACTTTTTCTCAGCTCCCTGGAGTTTGCTTCAGTTATAGTTTCTAAAATACTTCTTATTCTGTAAAGTATCAAAGTCAATCAATTAAAAATAACCATATATTTCTGTTTATCATTTACTGTCCTTATTTATTTTTCTTCTATAACGTCTCACTTATCACTCTATTTTATTTGTTTCCAGGATGTATAGTCATTTATATCTTTCTTATTGTATTACTTTTGTAGCCTATTCTCTTCACCAGCAGATAGATTGGTCCAGGCTGTACTAAAACCTTAATAGCATTGACAAAGCACTAGCCTTTGTGTAAGTTACAGTCCATTACAGGATCTGAATCAGCATTGGCAAAACTATTCTGTTTCAGATTGATTTGGCTCGAGCTTTAGCACCGTTCCATTTTAATGTGTTGCTTTATTAATGCTGTGGGATTAACAATGGACTGTCATACCTTGTATGTCATATATGCTCATGGTCTAGGTTTTGTACCTTGTATATCATATATGCTCATGCTGTAGGTTTTGTACCGGTTATGTTTGGCAGCATTACCTGATTTTCTTAAGAAACTATGAAGCAAACCTTCCAACTACATTAATAAAGCTTTACACTTCATATATATATATAGACATTGAACTCTATGATTTTAAGTTTTAGCCTTCCATGTTTATGCGGAAGTAAACTGTAAACCAGTAAACTGACACTGATGTAGATCAAGGATCAGCAAATGGTGTGCAATGGTCCAGTTGCAGGTCCAGACAAGTTTTTCAGCAGCTGAAGCAAGTACTTAAAAAAAACTATTTGGAAGTTGTTAGTCTAATTTTCTAAAGATAAATCAGTACAGTTCTTCAGTAGATCTTCTGTTATAGCTTATCAAACCATGGGTGTTTAAATTATGTGAAAGATTTCAAACTGAACACAGATCAAGCTTTAGGGTGAGAAACAATCATTTGTAAATTGAAAGACTGAAAGCAGACACTGCCATTTGAGAATACTGTTGCCATGAAGGCATGTACTTGATCTGCAACAATGTTTAGGTAGATGGTACATGTCAAAATAACATCTATTTGTAGTGTATTGTATTTCTGTTTCCGTCTTTTGTCTTGTACTGTTTGCACAAGGTTGCACAAATGCAATTTATTGTGAATAGGTTCATTTTTACTTTTTTAGCTTTTAGTATTGTCTGTATTGTCCTATGTAGCTGAGTATTATTCTGTATTGTCCTATGTAGCTCTGTATCTATATAGTGCCAGGCACCAGGGCCCTGGAGGAACATTGTTATTTCAGTATGTACTGCATCAGCTATATACAGTCAAAAAACAATAAAAGCCACTTGATTTGACATGAATGTCAGGACCCAACGTTTCGCAGCAGAACATTTCCCACAGTATCACACAGCCTCTGCTTGCCTTTTTCCCATAATGCATCCTGGTGCCACAGAAACACTATACATGAGACAAGAATGCACCATGGATTGGATGCCAAGAATTAACTTGGTCCAACACATGCACACACACAGGAGCACACACACACACACACACACACACACACACACACCTAGGGGAAATATGACAATCCACCTACTGGGAAGGCTAATTACAAACAGCAAGAGCCCTAAAAGCCCTTGAAGTGAACTGGAAAACTCTTCCTTGTTAGGCTCATTGCTCCTCAAACATTGTTACAATTCACTATTTACAATTAGAATGCTGGATGCACAAATACTAATACTTGCAATGTCAGCATTACCAATCTCCCCAGATGGCAGATAGGCACATAGTGTTAACTCAGCTAAAACAGCTTTATAATCACAACCTTGCTGACCAAGTCAAATTCAATGCTTGAATTAACTGTGTGCAGTCCAGTTTATAATATATCCTTAATGTTTTGGGTCACTGCTGGATGGTACAGTGTTACTGCAGTGTTGTTTAAACAAACCATTTTTTACCATGTGTAAAAGATTTTATTTTGGCTAATTCCCAACCTTTTCTCGGGGTCTTCCTGAAAAGATCACATTTTGCACAAAATCAGTTTAATAATGCGATTAAAGATGTCTACTATTCTTAGCCAATAGTGTAAAACTTTACAGGAAATTCACTGCAATTACAGGTGCATCTCAATAAATTAGAATGTCATGGAAAAGTTCTTTTATTTCAATATTTCAATTCAAATTGTGAAACTCGTGTATTAAATAAATTCAATGCACACAGACTGAAGTAGTTTAAGTCTTTGGTTCTTTTAATTGTGATGATTTTGGCTCACATTTAACAAAAATACACGACATTCTAATTTATTGAGATGCACCTGTACTTATAAAGTTTGTGTCCGATTAGCATCATTCATCCTACAACAACACACCAGTGGGAAAACAGGACAGCATTACTATGTTGAAATATACATGAAAGTATATCACCTCTAACAAATACTCATACTAATAACATCTCTTAATTTTATGCAGATGGGCAGGAAGAATTTGTATTCCTTCATGGGAAAAATATATACATTTCACATGTGATTAGATGAATAATAGAATAGGTAACCATATGCCATGCATATGAAATATAACATGAGAAATAAATAAATCATATGAAAAAACAAGCAAATGATAGAACAAATAAATAAAAAATAATGAATCATACCAGTTTCAATTGCTGTGTGTGTGGAAATAGTACAGTGCATCCAGAAAGTATTCACAGCGCTTTGCTATTTCCACATTTTGTTATGTTACAGCCTTATTCCAAAATGGATTAAATTCATTATTTTCCTCAAAATTCTACAAACAATACCGCATAATGACAACATGAAAGAAGTTTGTTTGAAATCTTTGCAAATTTATTAAAAATAAAAAATGAAAAAACCACATGTACATAAGTATTCACAGCCTTTGCCATGACACTCAAAAATTGAGCTCAGGTGCATCTTGTTTCCACTGATCATCCTTGAGATGTTTCTACAACTTGATTAGAGTCCACCTGTGGTGAATTCAGTTGATTGGACATGATTTGGAAAGGCACACACGTGTCTATATAAGGTCTCACAGTTAGCAGTGCATATTAGAGCACAATCCAGGCCATGAAGTCCAAGGAATTGTGTGTAGACCTCCAAGACAGGATTGTATCGAGGCACAGATCTGGGGAAGGGTACAGAAAATTTCTGCAGCATTGAAGGTCCCAATGAGTACAGTGGCCTCCATCATCCGTAAATGGAAGAAGTTTGGAACCACCAAGACTCTTCCTAGAGCAGGCCGCGTGGCCAAACTGAGTGATCAGGGGGAGAAGGGCCTTAGTCTGGGAGGTGACCAAGAACCCAATGGTCACTCTGAAAGAGCTCCAGCATTTCTCTGTGGAGAGAGGAGAAACTTCCAGAAGAACAACCATCTCTGCAGCACTCCACCAATCAGGCCCATATGGTAGAGTGACCAGACGGAAGCCACTCCTCAGTAAAAGGCTCATGACGGCCCACCTGGAGTTTGCCAAAAGGCACCTGAAGCACTCTCAGACCATGAGAAACAAAATTCTCTGGTCTGATGCAACAAAGATTGAACACTTTGGCCTGAATGACAAGCGTCATGTCTGGAGGAAACCAGGCACTGCTCATCACCTGGCCAATACCATCCCTACAGTGAAGTATGGTGGTGGCAGCATCATGCTGTGAGGATGTTTTTCTAGTCAGGATCGAGGGAAAGATGAATACAGCAATGTACAGAGACATTCTTGATGAAAACCTGCTCCAGAGCGCTCTGGGCCTCTGGAGAGATCTGAAAATGGCTATAATAAAATAATGAATTTAATCCAGTTTGGAATAAGGCTGTAATATAATTATATGTGGAAAAAGTGAAGCGCTGTGAATACTTTCCAGATGCACTGTATATACACATTTCAGTAACACACACATATATTAGAAATACTACATTACAACCACCAGGGTGCGTCGCGTAACACAAGTCTAGCACCTTAGAATATTTTTTCATATTTGAAGACATGCAACATTTTAAGTTCACCACAAGAGGGCTGCATAAGATAGCCTTTAGAGCATTTTGATGTCGTTTACTGGAAAAGTAATGAAAACTCAGTCTTAGTTAATGAAATATCTCGGAGGCAGCAGTCATACAGAGTAAAATGATGTGAATTTGGGTAAAACACAAAAACAATTATGCACAAATTAAATAAAAGAATAAAAGACATTTTATTAAATGAGAATTCCACATGTAAATAAACAATTATATTTAATTAGAACTGGTGCCAGAACAACAGTTTCCCACTTTGGACCTTTAACCCTTTAAATTACACTAATGGACACTGCAGTAGGTTAATGTGGCTTTTAATTAAAGCTTTTGAGTATACACGTTACACTGCAGCCCTTCAGTTTACAATTTTAGATTAGTTAAATTCAATGAAATAAAAATCATGTATTCCAAAACTGTTGTGTGCTCAATTCCGATTGAGCCGAAGAGAAGGATTCATTTTCATCACCACAGCTCTGTCAGTAGTACTGTTTGTAAATCAAATGATTTGAAATAGTTTTTTGTATAATAATACTTTATTATAATAATAATTTGTAATAATAATAGTAATAATTTGTTCTGGTATGTTATCAATTTTATAATAACAGCTAATATTAAATAAAAGTCAGTTTTACCTGAAAAAAGGTAAAATATATCATCATTCATATACTAAAATAATCTTTGTTTAACATTTATGAAAGACCATGAAATGTCAAAGTTTTCCACTGTTTGATACCCTGAGGTGGAAAATCCGAGCCAGGTTGTATTCCGAACTTGTACTTAGGCTTCCTGGAATCCACATTGACCTGGATTAAGCGGTTACTTAAAATGAATAAATAAATTAATAAAGAATGAGGCAAAAAAAAGCGGTCCATACACATAAATAAATCAATTGTAATGTTGTTAATCATAAAAAAATGAAAAATAAAAATACTGTGACATGATATGTCTGTTATTTTTTTCTTAAATATATAAATAATGTCTAAGTATAGAAAATATCTGACTCCAGAGATCAGACTGATGCTTTTTAAAGTCTCCTGAGAATTGTGACAAACATGTAGGGCAAAAAAAAAAAAAAAAAAAAGCCAGATCAGCTCTGTGTTTCTTCACAAAAACAAAATTGATGTAGCGGGACTATACAATGCATTGTCATCAAGTAATTATGTAAATGTATTTTTTTACACACATTATTGTGTTATTGAGTTATACTATTTATTAGTGAGCATAGAAAAGTAGGGAGAAACTTATTTAAACACTATAGCATCGATGACTTATGAATGACCGATGAATCTGACTAATCTGAAGGTTAATTGATTTTAAAATATTAATGACTTTTTTTCTGCTCTGACAGAAATTCCGGCTAAAGATTTATATTAATAAAACTCCTCATTACGATTATATTAATATGCTTAGTTACACAGGGACTTGTACATGGGACGATATCATAGACTAAAAATAAATATGTGTTAAAAATCTTTTGTAATTTAATAAAGAACAATGTTGTATCATGATATATACAAATGGAAAGTACATCTATCTATCTATCTATCTATCTATCTATCTATCTATCTATCTATCTATCTATCTATCTATCTATCTATCTATCTATCTTTATCGAGAGAGATAGGTAGATAGATAGATAGATAGATAGATAGATAGATAGATAGATAGATAGATAGATAGATAGATAAATAGATAGATTGCTTTATGTTTCATTTGTAATTACTAAAAATTATAATTGTCAGACAGCTGTGGTATAAGGAGGATAAAACACTTTAACACTTTGGTGTTTCTATGTTACAGGAAAATAATCAGCTTCAGGTTAGTAACCCTGACTCTGCTTCACACCATAGAATCATGTATTATTTTCCAATAACAGCACAAGCTGAAGTATTTTATTTATTACATACATACTAGTACGATTTATAACCTAAAATCCTAAGTGAAAAGATTGTATACATTTTCTGTGTATTCTCTCTCTCTCTCTCTCTCTCTCTCTCTCTCTCTCTCTCTCTGTCTCTCTCTCTCTCCCCACACACACACACATATTCTAATCATATAAGGTCATTTCTCAGACATAATTATTAATGAAGGTAATTAACACTATACCTATAACTAAAACTCTAAAACTCTATGTCGCGTACTTCGCTAGGCCTAAATGACAGGACCAGAAATATAATGCGATACAGCAAGCTGTTGCCATATTCTGTTAATCATGCAGTAAATTATAAAGTTTATTGTAGTCAGCCAAATGGTTCAATCTATTAATGAGGTAGAATGTTAGCATTGCGTACAAGAGCTTATCCGCAAAACACCAAAGGCTTACTGGAGGTAGTCAGAAAGAACACGGTGGACATAATAATAAAATAAGCACTAAAGGAAAGGTTCCCACAGCGCACAGCAAGCCTCAGTGTTCTGACTCCAGTTTGGCTAAGAACACCTGCTGGGAGCGATGCATAACAGTGAGATAGAAAGTGAACCACAGCACACTGACAGCAGCAGTCTCATGTATACAGCCAGCTTAAAAACGGCCGCTATTAGAGTAATCTCCCAAAAGTATAAGAGGTTAGCAGAATGAATGACATTCAGAAATGGCAGTAAGTATGTGGGAAGATACCTGCTGAATTTAGGCTATGTGTGAAAAAGGTCGAGGCGTTTCACCGTGTTCTGCGCTAGACATGTGAAATAATTCTGACTAAGGTCAAAGAATTCTTCTACCTAAAAAAAAATATCTAATTTCACCTCAACAATAGTGTTTCCTTGCTAAAGAAATGTAATGCACACTAACAGATAAGGCATTACACTTTTACGCCATTTGGCAGATGCCCTTATCGAGAGCGAATTACATTTTATCTAATTTTTATTCAACTGAGAGTTAAGGGCCTTGCTCAAGGGCCCAGAAGTGGAAGCTTGGTAGTCCTGGGATTCGAACTCACTTCTGATCTGTAGTCAAACGAACAGTCGTAAGATGCACACACACCTTAAAAGCTGGTCTTGGATTAAACAGGAATGTTTATGAAGACCCATTGTTGATATCTATGTATTTAATGAACTAAACACCCTTCTGGTTAATAACCAATTCTTTGTTTGTATAAAATAAATAAATAAACAAACAAACAAACAAACAAACAAACAAACAAACAAATAAATAAATAAATAAATAAATAAATAAATAAATAAATAAATAAAATACAATAAAGTAAAATAAAATAAAATAAAATAAAATAAAATAACTGCAGTAGTTATGGAAATATGTGTAGTCCAAGAAACCCTGCATAACCATTACTCATGGTGAAAGACACCTGGACACATGTACATACATTTGAAATAGATTTCACTGTTATGCAAGCTGTCCTGCTGTAAACTTCTCACAGATTCTTAGTGCCAGTTTCCAAATAACAAGGAGTTATACAGTATTCACAGATCCACAAGACTCACCTAGACAACTTCATTTGTCAATGTTACAGTAAAATAATATGTAAATGTTTTCATAGGTCAAACCAAACCTAAAAGAATCCTCTTAAAAAATCCTAAAATCCAACCTTAAAAGGTAAAGGATTCATGGGAAAGCTACAAAAATGTATCTATCTACATTCAATCATACTTACAAAAGCCTATAAAAGGCAAATCTATATACAGTTAAATAGCGGTCACCGCTAATAGCCACCATGCTGCCCAACTTGGCACAGGTTTTATGCAGGTTTTTTTTTTTTCCCCAGGCTTTGGGCCAGCACTACATCCAGTGCCTGGGGTTTGGGCTGGGAATTGAACCCAGGCCTTCCACATGACAGGCGGCAAACCTACCACTGAGCCACCAATGTCCCTATACCTAGACTATAGGCTATATTTTGCTATATGCTATATTTTGTGAACCCGGGTCTTCCTCATTATAGGTGACAAACCTACCACTGAGTCACCAATGCCCCTATATCTAGGCTTATTTATCTTAATTTTATATATTAGTTTTTGGTTGTGAATTTTCAGAAAGTTCATGTGTGCAATTGAAATAAATAAATAAATAAATATATATATTTTTTCCACATTAACAGCATGTTCATGAATATCACATTTCTTGCATAAATGCCCCTATGACCAATTTAGAAAATTAATCCATATGCAGTATATACAGTATCTTAAAATTTGTACTGACAAACAGGGTTCATCTTAGGACTACCATGAATGGTTAAGTGTTTTCTCAGAGAACTGGCTGTGCTGTTTCACACTAATCATAGTAAATGAAGAGTTCTGAAGTTTGACAGAGACAGTCCTTGGCCTCAGCTGAGGTTTTGCTGATTGTGTTGAGAAGTTGTGCTGAATTATAATTATGGCACAAGACGTAGCAGGAATAAAAAATAAACTGATTAAATTCTTACTTCACCCCTAAGCCACAAGGACTGCACAAGGGCCGATTAAGGACATAAAGAGATAACGGTTTGCAATTAGGAATGACACAATGATGAAAAGTGCAATAATATGTAAGCATATTATATGAAGAAAATGAGACATACAGTTAAGTTACTTTGCTATGCCAAAGAAAGGGAATGAGAAAGCTATGTAATTTATAAATATGCAGTATATACATCTATATAGTTATATAAGGACATTACTTACCTTGGCATTCTTTTTTATATGTGATACTCATTCATCATGTGATGCTTCTTTATTAGCTGTATGTGAATCACAACTGACTCATTGCTGCAATGAAAAAATTAAAAGTTGCATATGATTAAGGTTTAGTCATATATTTTCATACAAAAGTTGTTTAGCCTAATAGTGAATTGCTATCATAGGATTCTTCCAATACTCACTCATTCTCTCAGTCAATAATTACCTTGTCCTAGCCAGAGATGTGGTGGATCTTGTGAACCCTGGATGTGAGGTTGGAATAGACCTTGGTTGAGCCTGAGTGAACAGTAAGCACTTTAGACTGGTCAGGGTTGTGGTTGATCCGGAGCTTGTCCTGGGAACATTGGACACAAGGCAGGGACACCAATGAATGTGACATGGTGATTGGTTATAGGAAGTAGAAAGAAACTAGAAAACCCAAAGGACACTGGTGAACATGCATGGAAATGTACATGATGTATGAAAATACACAGACAGAAACTTGAGCTTAGGACTAAGAAATGTACTCACTGCACTGCCCACTCATTGATATGTATATCAATACTAAACCCATCAATGTATAACTATGTGCATACGGCACGGTGCATTATGTTTAGCAAACATAACTTTGGTCTATTTGTCTTAAACCAGAAGCATATAATCTTAGAGTATTTGACTTGATACATGACTTCAGATTGCCATGAACATGAACAGTCCTGCTGATCAGGTCATATGAAAATTGTTGGTGATTATACACACCATGAGTGTTGACCAAACTGTTTAAAAGTGGTATGGTTATTATAAGGCTAAAGGAGGTTTTTCCAGTCTCAAAAAGGCTCTCGACTGGTGTTTTAAAGCCGCTCAGAAACCATATCCAGTCTTTGTATAACCAAGTACTGTTAAGAATTGAGAAATATACAATAGAGTCCACAGTGAGAAACATATTCTTCTGTCGTAAATTTATATTGCTTTGCCTTCTGGGCTTCTAAACTTGTACAATTTTGGATGTAGAAGGAACTGGCTGAATATCTAATTCACTGTAATTTAAAATTTATATCACAGGCCTCGGTGTGCTCAGCTGTTTCTTTCTACAATACTTAGCCTAGTTATAGATCTGTGCAGGTGCCTAATTTTTCAGTGGTCATTTGGGAGAACAAACAAACACAAACACGTCTGCTCTGACATTACTCATGCTAATGGCTTTACATAAATCACCATGGCGAGAGTGACACTAATCACTGAAAGATGAAATGTGCACTATGGTAACCCTGCTTCCTGCTTGCCATTTTCCTACAGATTTGTTCCACATATCTGGGGCACCTACAGAATAAACTCTTTGGGAAAAAAACTCATGGAAATTGTGTTTTATGCACTAGAAACAAAAGACAAATACATTTCATCACATGTTCACTTTCAGTGAAAAGTGAAGATGGGGAAAATGATTCATGCTAAATGATTCATCTTCAGTAAGCATTTTATCCTGGTCAGGGTTGTTGGTGGATTTAGATCATATTCCAGGAGCCCTGGCCTTGAGGCCTGAATACATCCTTGATTGGATGCCAGTTTATTCTAAGTTTTTTCCATGCATACAACACACTTGTTTATATTTAAGTGCAATTCACCTACTGGCATGTTTTGGGTGGTGGGTGGAAACCAGAGAAACCTGAGGAAACCCACTCCGATACCATGCAAAATCCATTCATAGACCATTCCAAGAGTTCAGGATCAAACTCTAGTACCCTGGTGATGTGGCACCATTACCCATGTACACCTCTATCAATATGAAATAGAATTGTTAGAAAGTATGATGAAATTGTGGATATAATCCCACCACTTCCTCTAGCTTTTATGCTGCATCTATTTTTACTTCAATCTTTATGTACCAGTTGCTTGCTGATGTTATATTTCCACTATAATGATATCTTAACTGTTAGATTGCAAACCAAACGATGCCCATTGCTTTATTTTATTAGGATTTGCAAGCTGTGATAGGTGAAGCTACTTTTTCTGTAATGGTACATAAACACGTTACAAAAGGCTGTTATCATATTTGACTCTAGGGTGATATACACATTTTCCACCATAAATGGAGTTTCTTTGTTTGTAAGGGTGAAAAGCTAAGTGGCTGAGGGAGGGAGTGAGTGGGAGATTTGATTGTTACCACAGCTCATGATGCTCATATTTTTAAAGCTGTAGTCATGTAATTATATTAGTATACAAACAACATCATTAGCACGGGGCAACGGTGGGCCGAAACACATTAGCAAAGATTATGATGGTCACATGTAGATTGGAAATACATGAACATAAAGATGTAACCTCACATTAGAGGGAGAATGAATCGAGCTAATTTGTTGCCGGTGTGTAGAGAAATGAAACAGCACAGTCCACTCAGTATTGTTGAATTTGGAACCATGAATAAAATCTTTTATGCATCATTATCACACAATTCTCCAGAATACTCAAATCTGATTGGTCAGCATGGTTGATTAGATAAAAAAGCACAATTCATGCAATAGTGCTGAATGTAATTTCATATGATTTAAGAAATTTTATTTATTTAAAATAATTATTTGCTTTATTGTGTCAGAGAGAGAGAAAAAAGAGATTATGAACTGATTTTGGAACAGGAATGAAATGATTTTGTGGACATTGTACAACTACAACATTAAATAGTTATCTGTAGGTCTTTAATATATAAAAAAACATATAATAAGTATGTGTAAAATGTTTGTAGTAAAACTAATGAAACAATTAAGGACTTGCTGTTATTGGAAATAATCAATTTTGGGGTAGAAAATGTAATTTTATTTTGTATTCAGTTACCTTGATATACGTGACTACTCCTATAGAAACTAATTCATGCAGATTTAAAATGTATTTACAGTCCCACATGAATTTGGATGATAGATTAGAATTTTATCTTTTATTTCCTAATATTTATATCTAGATCCTCTATTCTGCTCCTCTATTCCTTATTTAACCTTGTAATATTCAGTTACTCCTGTCTACAGTGAGGATTGTATGACACTGAGAGGTTAAACCAATCCTAAAGCAGTAAACATTTATTTATTTATTTATTTATTTATTTATTTATTTATTTATTTATTTATTTTAATTCCACCTCTATCCTTTTTGGATTTTTTTAAGATGACTCTGGAGCCTTGACGTAGCTTAAAGGTGTTTGACCCACTTCATGGAAAGCCTTTTAAAAATCCATCACCTTCAAGGACAAATGTAAGGAGCACAAGTCAGAGGACAGAAAGTCTGTGAATAGTTTGAGAAAATGACTGATGACTAAATGAATGGCTCAATATTTTTTTTCATGTGTGTGTGTGTGTGTGTTAATGCAATCACTTTTAATGCAATTGAAAATCACATATTAATTATAAAGATCCAACAATACCAAGAACAAGTTCCCGAAAACAAGGGTCTTTGTTTTACATTTCTGACATATGCTTTGTATCATCATTTATATAAAAAAATGCCAGCAAGAGAAGAATGTTTGATAGAGCTATTTTGTTCAGAGAACTGATCCACTGTTCTGTTTCAGATTGAAATATCTGAAGCTACACTGAGAACACACTGAATAAATAATGTGGTTGGATCCTTTATAAAAACACAAGGATTTTTTCAACTGTGAGTACAAATGTAGAAAGCTGAATTAGTCAGAGGAATAGAATAATTAATTTCTTAATTACATTTTGTTGTGCTGCAGGTATGCCTGGGAACCTTTTAACGACTTGTCTTTAGTATTTTATCTGTTCACGATCAGACAAAAGAAATTTAGTTTATGAGTCATTTGTAATGACTAAATATTAGATAGATAGATAGATAGATAGATAGATAGATAGATAGATAGATAGATAGATAGATAGATAGATAGATAGATCGTTTACAATCCAATAAGAAATTTACACACAAAATTAGAGTGAACAAGCAGTCAAGATATACAAGACTCAAAAATAAATGAATCAACAGCATCTCAGAAACGTGATTAGACCAAACCTCACCTACTGTGTCCTTCAACAAACTTGATCAACTGGAAAAAAAAAAAAACTGTATGAAATTTGACTGATATTATTAAAAAGAAACTGTAAATATTTAGAATCAAAATTATTTCTCATTAATATACACTGAAAAAACAAGCTCCATCATGTATTTTCAAAGCCCTGTATTAAATCAGACGGAAGTTCTCGGAGGAACTGACTTTTTGCAATAGGAACATTCATGGTAATATGAGGTGAAACACACACTATAGATAATTCAGTCTAGTAATTAGAAGCGTATTTAAATGGGAAACATAATATTTTTATGTAAACTATACGTAAACTATTCTTGTATTTCTTCTGTTCTTTATAACACAATAAATACTTATATACGTGTGTGTGTGTGTGCGGGGTGTGTGTGTGTGTGTGTGTGTGTGTGTGTATGTGAGAGAGAGAGAGAGAGAGAGAGAGAGAGAGAGAGAGAGAGAGAGAGAGAGAGAGAGAGACAGAAATAGAGACAGAGAAAGACAAAGAGAAACAAAGAGTGCCTTGATTTTTCTTTTCTTTTCTTTTCTTTTTTCTCTGCTCAAAGGTTTCCTTTTGGTTACTGAGGTTATGAGTATAGATATCAAATAATGATATCGATAGAAGCTCTTCATACAAAAATAAGACAAAAGCTTTTGTGTGTGTGTGTGTGTGTGTGTGTGTGTGTGTGTGTGTGTGTGTGTGTGTGTGTGTGTGCACGTGCACGTGCGTGCAAGTGTCTGTGTGCATGTGTGTGCCACGTTTACCACAGTGTGGCACTCTCTCTCTAGCTTGGTAAGATAAAGACCTGACTGCATTTCAGATCAATGTCTGTCATGTAAAAGTGCACAGCTGGCCACTGCTTGTCCCTTGAATCACTACTCTGAGAGCAGAATCTCTCATTCACATAGCAAAAGCCAAACCCAAAACACTGATACTTACCATTACAGTGTGTCACTACAGAACAAATAAAATATAAAAATATAAAACATGAATATTTCCATCTTTATATGTCTGGTTTAATGCCTGGCTGCAGCCCTCAGTATAGCTGTTTCATTTTCTATTGAATTTTTGACATTTCCCTTTATATTACTATGCAGCTGAATTATTGAATCTGACTGGTCAGAAGGTATTGATTCATTTTCTATAGCATTAGTGCCTGTTGTTGGGCAAATCACATGCTTATATGAATACACCTTAATAGAGCACCTACAGAAACTAATTCATACAGACTTGAATCTAATGAACAGATTAATTTTATGTTATTTGTGTTATTTACATTTACATTTCTGGCATTTTGGTAGAGGCAACTTACAATTTATTTACTTTAAGCAAACTGAGCAATTGAGGGTTAAAGGCCTTGCTCAGGGGCCAAGCAGTGATGGACCTGGGATTTGAACTCACAACCTGTAGTCTAACACCTTAACCATTAAGCAACCACATGCCCATTTACAGCCCCTTCTGAATGTATTGGAATAACAAGGCTTGGGGTTTGAGATTAAAAGATGAATGTTAGATGATTTCTTAATATTTATATCTATATACTCTATTATGTATGATTGTATTTACTGTATGACACTGAGAGGTTGAACTATTCCTATATGACGATAGATCAGAATTTTTTTAAGCTTTTATTACCCAATATTTAAGTATCTAGATATGTTAAACAACTTGGCATCTTTAGTGGCAGACCATTCAATTGTGAGGTGAGCAAAAGTATTGGACCAGATAGTCTTAAAGTAAAATAAATAAATATATTTGGTTGTATATCCATTGCTTCCAATAAATGCATCAACTCACTGACATTCTTCATATTGTTGCATTCATGGTTTTGTAAGCTTGTACTACATCTTTTTTTTATTTGTGGTGATTTCAGGGGTTTCTCTTGTTCAGAATGCTGCTCAACTAGGTTAAAATCTAGTGATTGACTTGGCCAGACTAAAATCTTTTCCTTTTTCCCCTGAGGAGCTACTTTGTTGAGTTGGCAGTTTTATTCGGGTCATTGTCTTGGTGCATGATGAAGTTTCTCTCAGTTAGATTGGATGTATCTCTCTGTAAATTGGTAGACAGAATGTCCTTGTAAACTTCAGAATTCATTCTACAGCAACCATCATGAGTTACATCATCAATAAAGATTAGTGAGTCTGTTCCAGAAGCAGCCATACAAACCCAAGCCATGACACTTACCTCCATCATGCTTGACCAATTAGCTTTCCAAGGTTTCTTTTTCCACAATTTTGGGAGATTTAAATAGTCTTTGAGAATTCCTATCTGGCTTTCTGCTCCTTACTGCTATTCAGTGGTTTGCATTGTATTGTGTGGCCTCTATAGTTCTACTCTTGAGGTCTTCTTCATACTGTGGATTATGGTATTTTCATGATATTTATTTATTTTATTTTTTTTCTCCTCACAGTTTTCCTTTATCAGTCCTTTTAATGCCTGGTTGTTAGTACACCAGTAGTTTCTTTCTTTTTCAGGATATTCTGTATTGTTGTTTTGGCTACACCTAGAAGCAGCTCTCTGACTCCCTTAGAAAACTCTCTGTTCTTCATGATGGTTTATTATTTTTAAACAACAAATGCAGGCAAAACTCACTGAAAAAAAAAAAAAGTCATTTTGATGTTCCAATATTTTTGATCACTGGTTTTATTTAGTTACATTTATTTATTTTTATTCTTTTTTATATCAATTTAATTTTAATTGTATTATTTTTTATTTCACAACCTGCTCCATTTGTTTTCAGGTTTAAGATGACATTCCTATAATGTAAATATCACTGCTTCAGTATGCTGTAATTAGTGATTAGGAATTAAGAAATGTCTCTCATTGTTCTCTCTTTTTATGACAATTGTGCCCATTATTTGTTACAAGATCTGCCATTTCACCAGATGCTAAATGTTATTTTTTAATTCAATATAAATATATAATATTTATAATAATTAGAGTAGGCCAGATGTAAGACCACTTCTTCTTCTTCTTTCGGCTTTTCCCTTCAGGGGTCGCCACAGCGAATCATCTCTCTCCACCTATCCCTATCTTCTGCATCCTCAACCCTTGCACCCACTAGCTTCATATCCTCATTTATTACATCCATATACCTCCTCTTTGGCCTTCCTCTTTGCCTCCTGCCTGGCAGCCCCATGTCCAACATTCTCCTACCAATATACTCACTGTCCCTCCTCTGAACATGTCCAAACCATCTTAATCTGGCCTCCCTAACTTTGTCCCCCAAACGTCCAACATGAGCTGTCCCTCTGATGTACTCGTTCCTAATCCTGTGCAATCTTGTCACTCCCAAAGAGAACCTCAACATCTTCAGCTCTGCTACCTCGAGCTCTGACTCCTGTCTCTTCCTCAGTGACACTGTCTCTAAACCATACAGCATGGCCGGTCTCACCACTGTCCTGTACACCTTCCCCTTGATTCTCGCTGATATTTTCCTATCACACAGAACTCCCGACACCTTTCTCCACCCATTCCAACCTGCCTGCACTCGCTTCTTTACCTCTTTCCCACACTCTCCATTACTCTGGACTGTTGACCCCAAGTACTTAAACTCCTGTACCTTCTTCACCTCTTCACCCTGTAACCTTACTGTTCCACTTCCCTCCCTTTCATTCACACACATGTACTCAGTTTTACTACGACTGACCTTCATTCCTCTTCTCTCCAGCGCAAACCTCCACCTCTCCAGGTTTTCCTCCACCTGCTCCCTGCTCTCACTACAGATCACAATGTCATCTGCAAACATCATTGTCCAAGGAGACTCCTGTCTGACCTCCTCTGAACAACTGGTCCATCACTATAGCAAACAGGAAGGGGCTCAGAGCCGATCCCTGATGCAGTCCCACCTCCACATTGAACTCCTCTGTCTGACCTACAGCACACCTCACCACTGTCCTGCTCCTCTCACACATGTCCTGCAACACTCTGACATACTTCTCCGCTACTCCTGACTTCCTCATACAGTACCACAGCTCTTCTCTTGGCACCCTGTCATACGCTTTCTCCAAGTCTACAAACACACAGTGCAACTCCTTCTGACCATCCCTATACTTCTCCATCAAAATCCTCAGAGCAAAAATTGCATCTGTTGTGCTCTTTCTGGGCATGAAGCCATACTGCTGCTCACAAATTTCCACTACCTTCCTTAACCTAGCTTCCACTACTCTTTCCCATACCTTCATTGTATGGCTCATCAACTTTATCCCCCTATAGTTACTGCAACTCTGCACGTCACCCTTATTCTTAAAGATCGGCACTAACACACTTCTTCTCCATTCCTCAGGCATCCTCTCACTCTCTAAAACCCTGTTGAACAAATTAGCTAAAAATTCCACTGCTGCCTCTCCCAGACACTTCCAGACCTCCACCGGAATGTCATCAGGACCAACTGCCTTCCCACTTTTCATCCTCTTCAAAGCCTTCCTGACTTCATCCTTTCTAATCTTATCTACTTTCTGTTCCACAGAGTTCACCCCTTCTACTCTTTTTTCCCTCTCATTTTCCTCATTCATAAGCTCCTCAAAGTATTCCTTCCATCTCCTCTGTACACTCTCCTCACTTGTGAGCACCCTTCCATCTCTATCCTTAATAACTCTAACTTGCTGCACATCCTTCCCATCTCGATCCCTCTGCCTAGCTAATCTGTACAAGTCCTTCTCTCCTTCTCTAGTGTCTAACCTAGTGTACAACTCTTCATATGCCTTCTGCTTGGCCTTAGACACCTCCCTCTTCACTCTGCGCTGTAACTCCTTGTATTCCTGTCTATTCTCTTCAGTCCTGTCCATGTCCCACTTCTTCTTGGCTAACCTCTTCCTCTGGATACTATCCTGAACTTCCTCATTCCACCACCAAGTCTCCTTATCTTCTTTCCTCCTTCCAGATGACACACCCAGCACCTTTCTCCCTGTCTCCCTGATCACTTCTGCTGTAGTTTCCCAGTCATCTGGCAGCACTACCTGACCACCCAGAGCCTGCCTCAACTTCTGTCTAAATTCCTCACAACATTCCTCCTTTTTCAGCTTCCACCACTTGGTTTTCTTCTCTATCTTTGACCTCTTCGTCTTACAGACCATCAAAGTCATCCTACACAGCACCATCCTATGCTGTCTGGCGACACTCTCTCCCACTACCACTTTACAGTCACTAATCTCTTTCAGATTGCCTCTTCTACATAGAATGTAGTCTACCTGTGTTCTCCTACCTCCACTCTTGTAAGTCACTCTATGCTCCTCCCTCTTCTGAAAATAAGTGTTAACCACACCCATGTCCATCCTCTTAGCAAAGTCCACTACCATCTGTCCTTCAAGGTTCCTTTCCTTAACTCCAAACTTGCCCATCACCTCCTCATCACCTGTGTTCCCCTCGCCAACATGTCCATTAAAATCCGCTCCTATTACCACTCTCTCACCCGTGGGAATACTCTCCATCACCTCATCTAATTCACTCCAGAATCTCTCTTTCTCCTCTAACTCACAACCTACCTGTGGGGCATAACCACTAACAACATTCAACATTGCCCCTTCAATCTCTAACTTCAGACTCATCACCCTGTCTGACACTCTCTTCACCTCCAGGACATTCCTCACAAACTCCTCCTTCAGGACCACACCTACCCCATTTCTCTTACTATCCACACCATAATAAAACAGCTTGAATCCTGCTCCTATACTACGAGCCTTGCTACCCTTCCACCTGGTCTCCTGTACACACAGTATATCCACCTTCCTTCTCTCCATCACATCAGCCAGCTCTCTACCTTTCCCTGTCATAGTACCAACATTCAGAGTTCCTATTCTCAGTCCTACACTCTTACCTTTCCTCTTCTCTCTCTGTCTGCGCACTCTCCTCCCTCCTCTACTTCTTCGACCAACAGTAGCCCAATTTCCACCGGCGCCCTGTAGGTCAACGGCGCCGATGGCGGTCGTTGTTAACCCGGGCCTCGACCGATCCGGTATGAAATTCGTACTGACGATTCGCATGGTTAAATTTGGCAATGTTTTACGCCGGATGCCCTTCCTGACGCAACCCTCTCTATTTATCCGGGCTTGGGACCGGCACAGAAGTCACTGGACTGTGACCCCCATGGCTAGATTGCCAGATGTAAGACCACTAATGTTTTAAATTTAATGTCACCACAGAGGTTGGTAATTAAATCAAACATGTGTTTCTATATTATGCCTACTTTAGGTACATATGCTGAAATTGTATTTCCAACAAGCTGTTGGCAAAATGCAATCAAACACACTTGTAGTATATATTAGTTACTACCAGATTCAGTATAGTTAAGAATTGGATGTGGATTGTTGGGCTATTTACATTCACAGAAGGACCCTTATTCAGATTTATTTATCTCATTTATCTCATCCATGCAGTTGAGCTTGAGGTCAAGGGCCTTTTCAAGAGCCAAGCAGAGGTGGTGCTACTGGGATTTGAACACACAATCTCCCATTCAGTCGTCCGAATTTTTAACTGCATAGCTAGCACTTCCTTTCCCTATTTATTAATTATAAGTAGTTCAGTTGAGATCTTAGCACAGGATGTTGACATCCACATAATAATAATAATTATATATATATATATATATATATATATATATATATATATTATTATTATTATTATATTATATATATTATTTAGAAAAAAATATATATAATATCTCCTTAGAGAAAATCTCCTAAATCCTGATTTAACCTCTTCTTAAGGGTTTCCAAGAAAAATTACAGATTTTCTGTAAAATATCAAAATATAAGGCACCTTATTCCAGGTGGGGTCTTAGAAATGTATTCATGTCTTTTTCTAAGGTTGTTGATGTTTTCTGCAACCAAAATGGTAAAAAACTGATACCATAAGCCTCCACTGCTTATAACTTAAGTATATAATAATAAATCCTCCAGTCAGTTACTTCTGAAGTTGTTAAAGTTTTTATTTTTTTTATTTTTAGAGTCTACCTAGGCTTGTGAAGCCAATAATAATCTGCTCCAACCCACAATTTGTTGAAAACAACCCTATGAAAAACTGTATTTTAAATGTGGGTGGCAGCATGGTGTGAATCAGCTGCAGTTCCTGTAGGGATGTAAAGCAATGTCACTATCATTATCTGTGTCTACAGTATATCTGTATCTGTATAGTGCTCCTAATGTCCATATTTGTATCTTAAGCAGTAGCCTGTTTGTTCAGACCCCCTAGTGGTGTCATCATTTATGTAAAAAATTATTTCTTTATCTTGGCGTTTGTCCTGCGCAATGGCAGGGTCTGTATTTAGTGGATCATTTCTGTTCTGCATTATTTGGCACAGGTTTGTTTTTTTTTTACGCCGGATGCCCTTCCTGTCGCAACCCTCCCATTTTTATCCGGGCTTGGGACCGGCACTGTGAGTTAACTCTTCAGTGGCTGGGTTGGCATCCTGCCTGCGAATTGAACCCAGGCCACAGCAATGAGAGCATGGGATCCTGTTGCTGGACCACCAGGAGGCCCCATTTATGTAAACATTGACGTATGCAAAAATAACGTCTGTATATATAAAATAGTGGAGCACTAAGTAACAGAAGTCTCTCCTCAGGACTTGTTTACAGCTGCCAGAATTCATGTGGTCAAACATTATTATATTTTGTTATCACAAACTAATACTTTTATCATTGTAAAATAAGACATATTAAAATCATGATCTGCATTTGTATATGTCTGCCCTTTCATTTAAGGGAGTAATAATTGATTTGCAGTGCTTAAATTCTAGGACACTAAGACAATAACAAAAAGGACATTTGTCCTATTCTGCTCTCTGAACAACTTAAAGTGGGTGTGGACTGAAAAGCTGAAAACACTAGGTGTAAAATATTCAGTATGGAAATAACATCATGGTCAGCCTGCTCCATGAATTCTGGCTCTGATAGTTTCTCAACCTCAGCTACATCATTCAAGTTTGTAACTTGTTTAAATTTAGATGATCATCCAAGCAAAATTTTCAATATATAACAAATTTAGTTGGTTTGATTAACTAAAATATAAGTAGTAGACTAATTTAAACCATCACGACCCTGAGCAGACGGGTTCTAAATGATCTTTTTTTTGCTGTGAATTTCATATCTGACTGCTTGCTTATGCTCACATGAAAACAAAACGTCCTACTTGTGTGACTTTTCTGTTGCGTCTCAAAGGAATGCAATGTCTGATACATAGCAGTATTCTGAACAAGCTGCCCTGTGAACTTTTCTGGCAAGCTTCCTAAAGAAATTGCATTTTTATCTGTTTAGAACACTTTATTTGTTGAATAATGTATTTATAGTCGTTTCCTGACATGAGTTGGACAGAACAAAAGGGGGTGTGACATTCTAAATCTGACACACAGTGGGACTTTCTGACCTATTTTGGTCCAGAAACGTGTGTGCGCATTGCAGTCTCACAAAAGCCTGTCTTAATGTAATATTTTTCTGACTTCCCAAACAACCTGTAATGCTTTACATTGCTATTAAATTAACTAAGTGCACTGATTATCATGAAGACCTTTTAATAAATATATAATAAATAATAAGTAAATATTTGAAGCAACAAAATAAGTTAATACATATATGAATTGACAGTTATTTAGATGTTCATGAAATACATATGACTAATGACAAATGTCTACTCAGTCTATGGCTTTCTTGGTTTCTTCATGTTAACTAATGTACGAGAATGTGGTAGCATAGTGGTGAAGGTGTTGGACTACTGACTGGAATATTTTGACCTCAAATCCCAGCTCCACCAAGCTGCCACTGCTGGGCCCCTGAGCAAGGCCCTTAACCCTCATTTGCTCAGTTGTATATAAAATAAGATAATTTGTAAGCGGCTCTGGATATGGGCATCTGCCAAATGCCAGAAATGTAAATGTAAACTAATGTGTTAAATACTAATGTAATCTTAAGGCTACCTTATTATAGAGCATTAGTGTGTGAAGTCTTGTTCCATCTCACAAAGCATGATCTTGTGAATGGTCACTGCTCATCAGACCACTACCCCAAAGCAAAACATGTTCCTTAACACAAATATTAACTAAACAGGTGAGACTTTATTATTTTAAAAGCCAATATATCACTTTTAAAAGCAAATTTATCCTGAAGGATTATATGAGATGTCTTCTAGACACGCACAAGCTTCTATTTTAATGAGAGCTTAAACCCACACCATCTGTGACTTGTGTAGTAAAAAACACAAACCCTTCCATCCTGCTGTTTAATTGTTTACACATACTGTTAAGTGGAGGGTATATCTCATAGAAAAAAATAAGCACAAAATAAAAATCACTATATTAAAATAAAGTTATAGTTTATTATAGACAGCAACGGTAATGATTTTAGAATAATGGTAGTTTTATTTGTCGATTTTGCACTGCACACAAGGTCAGATCGTTCATAAATGTTTTGCTGTATTTTCATTTTCGTTCATGCATCAACATTTCTTATATGTATTTATTTTTAAAAGATCATTTCAACATTATTGAAAAGACCAACAAGCAATCAATCTACACGCAAACTCTACCCTACTGTACATGCTGTATATAAATCTCTAAAAGTATGATTCTTTTTTTTATTTATTAATATTATAATTATAATTATAATAATCATTATTATTAACATTATAAATTTATTTATTAATTTTTAAAATTATTTATTTATTTATTTATTTATTTTTTACTTCTTTTGAGCTGGAGTGAAGCAGCTGATTAATTGAAGTTTAATTGAATTCTCCACCATATGTAGCATTTTGCTTAAAAAAAAAGGATTACTAGGATTTTTCAAGCTTTGAACATAGACTGCTTGTTTTTGTGTTTGTACAGAATATGTATGTACCAAGAATTGAACAATTGTCAGGCTCTTGGACAAAAACCTTGAAATATCTTTTTATTTTATTTATTTATTTTATACTTTTATTTACCACTTTGATGTGCTTTGCTTAACTTAAAGTTTTCATTTAAAGCTGAGTGAAGAATATATAATGAATCTTGTAGTTTACACTGTTTATAGTAGGACACCATGCAGAGTGGAAAATGCGCTCTCTGCATGGGTCTGCAATGCACAGCTTGTGAACTCATTTGGTCTCCATTCATCATTGGACTTTTGCAAATTTTTGATTTTGTGCAGTAGCCTGAATTTAGTAGATTTTTAAGTAGTTGTGAAATTTGGACTCTTGCTCTTCAAAGTGGAAACAAATAATCATATGACAACAAAATATTCATAAAATTGTATCCTTTACACAATTACCCAGTATATTTGTTATTCATGAAAATCTTGAAAAATCCAGAAATTTCTTTTGTATCCCACTCTTATGTAAGTGTATCTCATGCTTTTGTGAGTGTATTTGTGTGAAAATTGAAACATGAGAAGAATTCATTAATGCAATTCTCAATCTTATTAACTTCAAATATATATCATTTTCATTGATTGCTACATTTTTTATCTGGATTATGCTGGTGGGTCTTAATTGCTTATTTGCAGCATTTAGCAGACGCCTTTATCCAGAGGAACCTACAAAAGTACTCTAGAGTCTTTGTCAAAAAAAGATCCTCATTCTAGTCCACTAGGTCAGGGAAGATTTTAGTCACTTTATATTTCTCGCATTAATTAAAGATTATTAGATGGGCTCCTTTTTGAGTCTGGTTCCTCTCAAGCCTTCTTCCTTATATAATCTCATGGAGACTGTTCTTGCCACATTTGCCTGTGGCTTGCTCATTAGGGATAAAATTATAATTTATATTTTCCATGACCATTGTTTACATCCATGCTAGAGACTGCTTCAGATTACACAAGATACAATATCTATAGCTGGCATGGTGGTTAGGTGGTTAGCACATTTGCCTCACACCTCTAGAGTCCTGGGTCCGTGTCTTGCTCCTGCTCACTGTGTGTATCTTGTGTAATCTGAAGCAGTCTCTGGCATGGATATATATACAGTGCATCTGGTAAGTTTTACGGGGGGCAAGTGCCCTGATGGACCACTAGGGGGCCTTCAGCAGGGGTTTTGTTTATTCAGTCATGTGTTCGTTTTAGCCACGCCTCTTCCTAATGTGTTTCCGCCTTTGTTCACCTGTTCCCAATGTGTCTCTGATTATGTTCCTTATTTATAGTGGCCATCTGTCTTCGTTAGTTTGCTAGTCCTCGTCTTTGTGTAACGTCTGTGTGGCACTATGTTTCTTTTGTTTAATAAACCCCTGTCTGCCATCTATCTCCGCGTTGGGTCTGATACATCTGCACCGGCACCACCAGCGTGCTCCGAAAGCACAGCGTTTTGTGACAGTAAGTATTCACAGCGTTTCACTTTTTTATTCCAGCCTTATTCCAAAATGGATTAAATTAATTATTTTTCTCAAAATTCTACAAACAATACTGCAAAATGTCAATGTGAAAGAAGTTTGTTTGAAATCTTTGCAAATTTATTAAAAATAAAAAACAAAAAAATCACATGTACATAAGTATTCACAGCCTTTGCCATGACACTCAAAAAGCTCAGGTGTATCTCATTTCCCCTGATCATCCTTGAGATGTTTCTACAACTTGATTGGAGTCCACCTGTGGTAAATGCATTTGATTGGACATGATTTGGAAAGGCACACACGTGTCTATATAAGGTCCCACAGTTAACAATGCATGTCAGAGGACAAACCAAGCCTTGAAGTCCAAGGAATTGTCTGTAACGTCCAAGACAGGATTGTATCAAGGCACAGATCTGGGGAAGGGTACAGAAAAATTTCTGCCGCATTGAAGTTCCAAATGAGCGGCCACCATACCACCGTTCCAGTGGCCTCCATCATCCATAAATGGAAGAAGTTTGGAACCAGCAGGACTCTTCCTAGAACAGGCCGCCTGGCCAAACTGAGCGATTGGGGGAGAGGGGCCTTAGTCAGGGAGGTGACCAAGAACCCAATGGTCACTCCAAAAGAGCTTCAATGTTCCTCTATGGAGAGAGGAGAACCTTCCAGAAGAACAATCATCTCTGCAGCACTCCACCAGGCCTGTATGGTAGACTGGCCAGACAGAAGCCACTCCTCAGTAAAAGGCACATGACAGCCCACCTGGAGTTTGCCAAAAGGCACCTGAAGGACTCTCAGACCATGAGAAACACAATTCTGTGGTCTGATGCAACAAAAATTGAACTCTTTGGCCTGAATGGCAAGCATCATGTCTGGAGGAAACCAGGCACTGTTCATCACCTGGCCAATACCATCCCTACAGTGAAGCATGGTGGTGGCAGCATCATGCTGTGGGGATGTTTTTTAGCGGCAGGAACTGGGAGACTAGTCAGGATCGAGGGAAAGATGACTTCAGCAATGTACAGAGACATCCTTGATGAAAACCTGCTCCAGAATGCTCTGGACCTCAGACTGGGGCAACGGTTCATCTTCCAACAGGACAACGACCCTAAGCACACAGCCAAGATAACAAAGGAGTGGCTATGGGACAACTTTGTGAATGTCCTTGAGTGACCCAGCCAGAGCCCAGACTTGAACCTGATTCAACATCTCTGGAGAGATCTGAAAATGGCTGTGCACTGACGATCCCCATACAACCTGATGGAACTTGAGAGGTCCTGCAAAGAACAATGGGAGAAACTGCCCAAAAATAGGTGTGTCATGCCTGTAGCATCATACTCAAAAAGACTTGAGGCTGTAATTGGTGCCAAAGGTGCTTCAACAAAGCATTGAGCAAAGGCTGTGAATACCAATGTACATGTGATTTTTTTTTTGTTTTGCAAAGATTTCAAACAAACTTCTCTCATGTTGTCATTATGGGGTATTATTTGTAGAATTTTAAGGAAAATTATGAAGTTAATCAATTTTCATTTTTCAATGTCTAATACTTTTGCCAATCTGATTTTGCACAGTTTATTTACATTTGCAGCATTTGGCAGGGGCCCTTTTCCAGAGCAACTTACATTTTATCACATCTCACTTCATATGTCATTAACTGAGTAATTGAGGGTTAAGGGCCTTGCTCAGGGGCCCAGAAGTGGCAGCTTGGCGGACCTGGGATTTGAACTCAAAACCTTCCGATTAGTAGACCAACACTTTAACCACCAAATTTCCACATGCCCACATTTATTAGCAACAACGTGACAGTTTTCTTGCTTTTTCTTCTTTCTTTCTTCATTCTTTCTTTTCTTCTTTATTTCCCTTTAAAAGCTCACAACATAAATGGAATCCTGTCCTGCTCCTGTGCATCATTTATCCTTCCCTTAAAATAGAGCCAGTGTGCACACTTATCCAAGGTAATTAAATGCTGGATCGTCTAATCAAGTTTACAAACATGAAATGTGGTTACAAGATCTTACTTCATGAGATAATTGGATCAGACTCATGTCAATTTACATGTAATTGTTTAAGAGACTTTCATGTACTAGGACCCTGATATATTATGGATGATAGGATACAAAAAGTCTCCATACATGAGGGAAATGAACGCTTTTATCAGACTTTATTAACAAAACGTCTACTACGTAATTGCTATTTCTTTGTAACAAAAAGTCATCTCTCTCACTCGTGTTAACACACCTGGTGTTATGTATGTAACTGTATGTCCATCACAACCTTGTGAGAGCTTCCTGAACCAGCCATAGGAATGATTTCAATACATTATTTATCTGTCAAAGGCATTCTTTAAGGCTATGTGGAGAATAAATAAATAAATAAAAAAATTTTTTTTTCTTTAAATAAATAAATAAATAAATAGATAAATAAATGAATAAATAAATAAAAATAAATAAAAAAAAATTTTCTTTAAATAAATAAATAAAAACATTTTAATTAAAAAAATTTCTAAAAATTTTCTCTCTCTTTTTTATTTTTATATATATATAAAATATAAATGTTGTATATATATAAATTTGTATATAAATTACACTATAATGTACTATAAATGTACTATAAATGTGTATATAAATGTTGTTCTTTACTTCACTGGTTACATGTTTACTGGTTATGTAAAAGAAAGATTCATACCACAGCCTTTCAGTCTTGAAGATAATGAAACCTTTCTGAAGTTACCCCACTCTCCTCTAATCATCTGTCACTCATTCTCTTGCCCTAACTGTAGTAAAAAATGAAAATAGCAATGATAACAGAACTCCATATTTCATTGAGACATTTTTTATTTAACTATTCAAAGTTCAATTTTTAGATTTGATCTAGATATCCATGTGCTCTCGCACCAACTAGTTGAAGTATTCATGTTTTTCATTCAAAGCTAAATAAATTGTAAATAAAATCTTTCCACTGGGGCCAAGGGAAATTCATTGCTGTGCAAAAGAATGAACTTAAATGAGTACCACAGGTTGCATGTCTCACTTCCCTAGTTTTGAGCAGCAGATACCAGAGGTTGATTCATACTTGATTTCAGACCCTACTGAGCTGTAAGTGGCTCACTGAGCTATGAGAAGGGTTCTGTTGATGGACATGAGCTTCCATGCTGCGCAGTCTCAGTTCAACTCAAGAATTGGTTCATTCATAAATAGTATAATATGATAGATTAATAAATGTATTTTTATTATTACATTTTCTTTCTTTCTTTCTTTTTTTATTTTATTTTGGTTGATATAGGTTTTGCCTAAACAGCAGTGAAGCTTGAAATATGATTTATATTCTGTGTATAGCTGTTAATTGAAAATGATTCTATGGAAATTATTGCTGTTTTTTTATTATTCAAATGAAGTGCAACTGTAATGCATGAAAAGAGATCACAGAAATATTACAAATAACTGTAACACATGTTAATGCCTCAGCAGTTAATTCAATATTGGCAATAAGTGAATGATTCACTCACCAGATATTATGGGTGTGTCTTAATCAGCTCCCTTGTTCATTAACCATGGCAATGAGCAGGAAGTCGGCCATTTTAATTGAAGACTCTCTTAATCGCAAAGTTTTTCCAATTCACTAGAACACTAGAACTGAAAAAAAAATCACACAATGCACTTCAACAACCATTGAGAATCGATGCTCAGTATATTCCCTTACTGGAAATGTCGTTATAGTTTCTGAAGCCTCTTTGCTTAAAAAAATAGCAGGCTCGACTACAAACATTGTAGTTCATTATCATTGTTGTAGCTTTCAAATGATTTTTCTTAATGATTTTTAATTTTATCTGCTCTATATAGTTTGTTTTGTTTGAGCACGGTTTTTAAATGTTTTTTTTTACTTTATGTTTTTACTGAAAAGAATCCACAAGCTAGAAATTTTGCAAGTCTTTGTAACAGAACAATCAAAGTATTTTTTTTATTTGCCTGTCTGTTGTTGATCACTGCCAGTGGTGATGTTTTACAAGGCACATATATAGTTATGGTACCAGAAATTGAGTCGTCAGTGTTCCAAAGAGCAGAGAGCCAGAGTCTTTACCAGTCTGAACTTGTGTACATGATGTACTGATCTTTTGGAGCTAGGAGGCTTACTCAAACATACACTATTACTCTGTTGGTTTGGGTAGGATGTAATTACTGAGAACTTACGTTGCTTCATCGTGCATAAAGTGATATGACTGTGAGTAGTGAGTGAATGAGTCTTAGGTGTGATTCTAACTAATAATTCTCACATTCTCTGTCTTTTTAGGAGCATACACAAGCTGTAGTCTGTTTCTCTGCCTTCGATAGGTTAATATCTCTTTCTCATACCCCTCCAGCACCTCTCCCTTAGGAGTTCAGAATCCTAAGCTTTTGAATCCTGTGCCAAGTACTAATGCATATGAGGCTTAATTCTCCTGCACTCACTGAGTGATGCGGCTTTAAAAAGGACCTGACAATCCACTTATACTGCACCTATAAAACTGCCATGCTTTCTTGAATCATCAACACCATCTGCCAATAGTGATGGATTCGCCTGTCTAATGCTTAATCAATAAACATATTTTTGTATTCTCAGGCCTTGATTTTTTTCTCTCTAAACTTGTTTTTCTATATTCTGCTCCTGTCAACCTTTTAGTATCTCGAGTCTCAGAGTGCAGTGAGATTTATTTCTTGTAACTTGTATTTCATTACACTATTTCCAGCCAATGTGTTAATTAAAATGTAGACACAATGTATTGGATTTCGATTAAGCAAATGTACAGTATGTAGTAGTTTCCCTTAATGCTGTGAAGACTGATAGAAAATTTGACAAATAAAAAAAAAAGATTAAAAATGCATACAAGAAGTGTTAAAGTCAACATTATAAAAAGAATTTTTAACAACAGTGATAATTAGAACATGGTTAAAACAACCAGTTGCTTTCTCTTCTCTCCTGTGCTGAACGACAGGGAAGTGCGAGTTCAGTTCAACAGTTAAAATGTCGGCCATGTTGAAACATTTCATAGTTTCTCTATGAGAGATGTTGGATGAGAAATTTGCAAAAGGATTGCATCACAAATGGATTATTAAATGTGTTTCTTTCCTGTTTATTGATTTTATTGTTTAATACATTCTGTTGCCTTTATAATGGTATTGTGATAGTGTGACTGATGAGGTTATTTGGGGAGTACAGCCATGTGAATTATAGAGTAAAAGTAAATTATATTCACAACATCATTATCAAGTCCTTAATGTACCCATCACATTAGCATGGATGCTAATTAATCATATTTTTTTGTATTTGATTAATCTGCACTGTTACACATTTAAGAGCAAAATGCAGCTAACTTCAGCAAACAAAACCATGTAAAAATGATTTTGTGCTGAAAAGGATTAAGGCATTTTATGAGTAGTTAAATGCAATTAAAAAGTAATTAATTAATTAATGAATTCATTTATTTATTTATCTTTAAGGTGCCATTAATTTTGCAGTAGACCCTCTGCTGTAGTCTACTAAAAAGTAGCAGATTACAGCAGACTGTAAACTAAAGTCTACTAAAAAGTAGTCCAAAATCTGCTGCAAAATATCAGTATTGATTAATTTAAAAATCTTGAAAAAGTTTGTTAATTGAAACGTATTGTACAGCCTGCTAATTAGTTCTAAGCTTGGAGACTTTGATTATCTTTATATTAAACCTCGGCAGTTCTATCGGTTTTCAATGCACAAGAATCGATCAACATTTAAGTGTAAATGACAATGGAAATTAATTACCCCAAACACCTTTAATTGTGTAATGATCTAACAAATGTGGACACTTTTACCAAAGCTATTTAATGCCTGTAGGCCATCAGTGTTGATGCAATGCAATGTAATAAACAATGAGTAACAGTTACATCATTGGGGAAGCTTCAGCCGGTCACAAGTATGTCTCACTGCTCTTTCTCACAGAGACACAGTTATTTCCATCCAGGGTGATTGATAGAGAAACTATCAAAGGGCATCCATAAGGTTGTTCATATCTCACCCTGAGATATTATATCTGAATACAGTACACATCAGTGTTCAGACTATTCTGCTATTTAGAATTTAGCAGTCGAGTCTCATGTGTGTCTCAGTTACACATAATTCTGATTTTTTGTAGCACAATTTTTGTTGCACAGTATTAACTTGGGTATTAAGTTCAACAACACACTCTGAGAATTTGACATTCATGTTTTTGCATGATAAATGCACAAATACTTAATACAAACAATAACAAAAACAACAACAAACATGAATTTGACAATGAATTATTTAATTAACTGACTTATTGGTTGATACGCCTTCCTTTATATAAGTGGTAGCTTTGTGATTAAGGTGTGGGACTACTGATCAGAAGGTTGTGAGTTTGAATCCCAGGTCCACCAAGCTGCTGTGATTGGGGCCTTGAGGAAGGCCCTTAACCCTCAATTACTCAGATACATAAACAAATGAAACAAAAATGTAAGTCACTCTGGATAAGGGCATCTTGCCATATGCCAGAAATGTAAATATTACCCAAAATCATATGTTTAAAATCCACCGTTTTTCACACAGAAGACACTGGAGAACACAGTATCTTAATCAGAGACATTATAGAGATAAAAAAAAAAAATCTACTTAAAGTTAGCTGAAAGTATAGCAGATGAGGGTTTTACAGTAGAACACTTAATTGAATTGACTGAAAGAAATGAATTATTCATTCATTGTCTACCGCTTATCCGATCTATACTCGGGTCACGGGGAGCCTGTGCCTCAATCCCAGGCGTCATTGGGCATCAAAGCAGGATACACCCTGGACGGAGTGCCAACCCATCGCAGGGTACACACACTCTCTCATTCACTCACACAATACGGACAATTTAGAGATGCCAATCAACCTACAATGCATGTCTTTGGACCGGGGGAGGAAACCGGAGTACCCAGAGAACATGCAAACGCCACACACACACGACGGAGGTGTGAATAGAACCCCCAACCCTGGAGGTGTGAGGCAAACGTGCTAACCACTAAGCCACCATGTCCCCCAGAACTAAATTAAATGAAAACAAAATTGTCATTATCTTTGTCACATCACAGACTCCATTCCCCCCAGTTTCCCTACAGGCCTGGCCACAGCAGACTCACCTTCCTAGAAACCACCTGCACTCCCTCGCTCTCACTCATCATCCTTTTGATTGTTTTCACCTGTGTTTAATTATTATGTTGCGTTTGGCTCTGCATATAAGCATCTCTTGTTCCTTTGTTCTCTGCAAAGTAATCTCTCTGTATTTTTGTGTATGGAATGTTACCAAGCCTGCCTTTTTGCCAAATATTCCCTTTAGATTTTTTGCCTTGCCCATGTGCTACGGTTTGCCAATCAGCCGACCTGTGCCTGAAATCAAGCAGCTCTTTGTCTAGCGTATTTTTGGATTGTTTGCAGGAATTTTTCATCCACATCTCTGAGCCTGTTTCCCTGACAATTGACCTTGATTTATTTGGAACCTACATTCGGTTTGTTGTAGAATTAACTTTAACCACCTAATATTTACAAATATTAACAAAAAGGAACGTCCTAAATAATAAGATGTGCTGGATCAAGTGCTATTTTAAATTATTGATTAAAATATTGTTGCTGGAAGCCATAGTGTTAAATTAAATCATCTCTGGCTTGTACATCGTTTTAATGTTATTGTTTAATGCTTTAGCTTTCTACTATACCCAATTTATTCAGGCTTAAATGCATGTTTGTGTTTAAAGGTGGTAATCCAGATGTTATTGAAAAACCCTGTGTCACTCACACTCAAGAAAAATCTGGCAACCTGATCAGCATTATCTGAATGGGCTGCTAAGAAAATTGACCTAAACACAAAACATAATCTGTCTCTGAAAATAACTTTTCCCACATAAATACTGATATAACTTTTGTATTAAAGTCATTTACTCTGAAAACAAAACTGTACCCAGGGCATGTTTAAGTTATGGAGCTGAGCATAATCACAGACACTTGAGACACAGGTACATATGTAACCCTGAAGGTTGTGCATTTATTTACACATGCAAATGGAAAGTACAAGTGGATGCTGAAGGTGAAGTGCAGATTGAGTTTATAGGACTCATGAGAGATCCTTGATGTCTGCAAGTCTTTAGTGACAGACTGGAGGTCAGAATTCCTCCAGAGAGCATGAAAAGGAGATTAAAATGTAAAAAAATACCAACAGCTGTAAATGTAAATGTGAATGTCTTCTGTGGTTATGCCACTGCAGTCATTATGTAGCCCTTTTATTCTAACCCAAACAAGCTATCCAGAGAGAATGAGAGCAATAATTGCCCAGCAGCCATGTGGTCTCTTCCTCATGTGCAGGTGGCATTGTTTTTGTTTGGAGAGCTGTTCAGGCTTTCATTTGAGGTACCATTCTTTGTTCTAGCATTCGTTATAGAAAGCAGGACTTGCAAATTATCTTGGTTTAGTTTAGTTTAGTTTGAGATTCATAAAAACATATATACAGAACATAATACATTATGTATCATGCATTATACAATATGCTTTTTACATAAGCTCTTATGTTCTCTTTTGTCCTGGGGTACGACTTTGAAAAGCCTTCTGTAATCTGTCCTTAATTATCCTCATGAGATCAAAGCATGGCAACATTTTATGGTTCTCTGGACTAAGGCTTTGCATTAAGACCGGGGTCCCTCTGGACCTAACAAAAACTTTTAGGAGGGGGGGAGTTTTTACTCTCATGCAGGAGGGCATGGGAGGTGAGATATGAAACTCATGGGAAAAAGAAATGCTGTGCTGACAAGGGAGCACAAGAGAGAGTATTGGATGCAGCCTTTTGCAGTGTGTTCTCTGCGTCCATTCATCTTCTCGTCTTTCATAAATGCTTTGTTCAAGAACAAGCTCACTGTGATTTGAGACTGGGTTGGGAGAAGCCAACGGTTCTTCTGGAGTGGGTGGGGTTAGTCAAAAATGTCTGTAGTGGTCGGGTTTGTCAGATTTTCTTCACAAGCAAAAAGGATAGGATTGGGAATGGCTTTACACACCTTAATTCTGGGCTTCTGATATTTTTCCTTTTGGTTGACTGTTGTATAATGCAGGACTCAAATGTTAGTACGCAGTGTGATATTTATTTAGTACAGTATGCACACAGTTGCAGGATTCCAGGGCCTGGCAGCAACAAACCAGGATATTCCATAAATGAAAGCTCATAAAAGACACACTGTCAACTGTCAAAAACGCTGTCAACACAATAAAAAAAGCTCATTGAATTTACTTTATTCAAATGTGTGCACTGGGTTTCACATGACTGAACTAAGCAACATTAGCACAATTATTTTTCATTCTTTTGACATGATTTAAATAGAATTAAACACTGAGCACACACCAAAGCTGAGACTTGAAACGTAACAGTGGTGTTTTGAAACAGCTGTATTATCACTGCGCTATTCTGCCATAGAGATTTTCATTCATTCATTTATTGTCTACCGCTTATCTGATCTATTTTCGGGTCACGGGGAGCCTGTGCTCAGGCGTCATCGGGCATCAAGGCAGGATACACCCTGGATGGAGTGCCAACCCATCAAAGGACACACACACACACACACACACATTCACATTCATTCTGAGAGATGCCAATCAACCAATCAATGCCGAGCACTCTCACTCTTCATCATTCGATCTAGTCACTAGAAACTTGTTTAAGTATAATATGAGCAATGAGATCATGTTTTGGTGAGCAACATGTAATATAGACTGACAGACAGACAGACAAACAGATAGATAGATAGAGAGATAGAAAGATAGATAGAAAGATAGATAGATAGATAGATAGATAGATAGATAGATAGATAGATAGATAGATAGATAGATATGACTTTATTGATCCCATGAGTGAATATATATATATATATATATATATATATATATATATATATATATATATAAATAAAAGATATTTAAAGAATTAATTCTATAATATTTTATATAAATGATGATACAAAAGGATAATCTAATCAAGGACAAAACACAATAGGGAAACTAACCAGTGACAAAATGATGATGTAGACAGGATCAAGACCAAGAAAATACCAAATGTAGGAGCTCAGAACCACACTACACATTGAAAGAAGAAATTGTGCTAGTTCAACAATACATTGATTACTGAGGAAATCCATTACACGAGGAAATCTAACATTAGCTTAGATGTTTGAATTACACATCTTCATTTTATTTTAATTAGTGTTTTCAATATCACTGTGGCTAAACCCAAATCATAAAAAAGAGAGATAGATAGAAATTACTGTGCTACTATTGTTGCCATGAAATCTCTCTCTTTCTATTGCTAATGGCAGTGCTTTTTAATGTATATTTTATAAAATAAATTTGTAAATTTGTATGCAGTTTTCTTGCCAATCATTGTTTCTTTACAGCAAGCCAAAAATCATTACATTTTCAAGGCTCTACAAGCAACAAGCATAATCCTGATTCAGTCTGCATGGAATTGGGTTAGCAAACTGTAAGCTACCTTTTTTTGGAACCGAGAAATCTGCAGGTGGATTTGTCAAGCCTTCTTTCTGGATGCTGAACCCTTTTCCCTGATGTGCCAGCTGCTGCGTTATCTTTCACTGAGGCCTGGCACTACCATGTGCAATAATGCCCTAAGCTTAGAATGGCTTTATATGTAAAAAATGTATTATTATAATACATTTTATATATTCAATTAAATTCAGTTTATTTGTATAGCACTTTTAACAAAGGACATTGTCACAAAGCAGCTTTACAGAAGTATAGAAACAGAAAATAAATTATAAAGTTTAAAGTTAAGTTATTATTTATCACTAACATTTATCCCTAATGAGCAAGCCTGAGGTGACATTGCCAAAGAAAAACTCCCAGAGATTATATGAGGAAGAAACCATGAGAGGAACCAGGCTCAGAAAGGAACCCATCCTCATTTGGGTGACACTGGACAGTAAATAATGTAACTGTTGATAATTTCCATTTTTCAATGGTTTATAGTCACAAAGAATTATGCAACCAAGAGCTCTTGAGGAACTAATAGGTTAGTGTAGTTTCTGAGTTCATTATTGACTTAGCACTAATTCCTTCCTGCCAAAAGCTGACTGATGCAATGACAGTTCAAAGAGTACGGCCTAGAGATCTTCTATCTACAGGTTCTATCCACAGCAATCCCCTGGGTCACAGGCTGTCCACACAGATCTATCCACAGCAGGATTGAGCACCACCAAGCAATGAAACTTCAACCAGGGGTAAAGTGTCTGAATGGATCAGGCAGATTACAGGTAAGTAAAGATAACATGGGTAAAAAATGCTCATGAGTGGTAAATTGAGGACTTTAGAAAAGAATAATTTAGTGCTGGTGCACATGATAGTTGTTGTGTTTTAAACTTTGTTCAGTGCTGAGGGACAGCAGGGTCTTAAATAGCCTTGGGGAGGAAACTGTGGACTCTAGTAGCACTGACCTGGATGGTGCAATACCTTTTGCTAGACAGGATAGAGGTAAAAGAAGCAGTAGGAAGGGTTATCTACAATGCTAGAGGCTTTTTGGATGCTGTGTCAGTGGCGAATGTCCTGAAGGGAAAAGAAAGGGGGCCTAATGATGTTCCATGGCCATTTTCACTACCTGCAGCAGGGTCATGAAGTCTGAGACTTTACAATTCCCAAACCAGAAAGTGATATAGTTGCTCAGGAATCTCTCTCTCTATCATTGCCCTGTAGAGTGTATTAAGAATGAGGGCGAGGGTTTACTCTCCTCTGCCTCCACAGGAAAAAAAATGTGCAGTTTTTTTCTTGGGGTTATGTTGAAGTTTTGATGTAAAATAGTAATAAAATGCTACAAATTGCTGTGCAATAGCATTTTAACTAGTTTCATTAGTATTCTAAAAAAAATTTTAGAAAAAAATCTAAAATCTACAATTTTTCAGTCATGATGGATTTAATTAGTTTTATCAATTGTGATCCCAGTTAAATCCATCAGTAGTATTTGGGGCCGTTCATTTTAGTGGTATGGTCTTGCAAACATGGAGTCATGGAATGTTAATGTATTCTTCCAAATTCAAATCATATTTCCATTATATTTGAATTGTGACAAAAGGATTGACAAGGTGAAAGTTTTAAAGAAATGTTGAAGTCCTTTATTCACAGTTTCAATGTAGTGCCAAGTTTAAATGCAGTACCAGCCAGAAAAATGAAAAATAAATAAAAAATAAATGAATAACTAAAAATGACTACAATACAATGTCTTTAGAAGTGCAGATGTTTTTTCTGCATATTCACAAAAAGAAAAAAAAGAAAAAAAGAAATCCGTCAGGCAAACATAGTGGTGCTTCACCCTGCAAGAGGTCAATAGCACAGAATGCTGTGAAAGCACAAGGGCTTTTTAAACAAACAACCAAAACATATTGGACCAGGTTGCCAAAAAAAAATAAAATAAAAAAAATTCTGAAAGAATTCTAAACTCAGAGTCTTGTAAACATAACAAGAACAAAAATGACAAGGTTTCCAGAAGGTAGGGCAGAACAAAGCTGGTGATAACTGGTTGTAAGCTTAAACACTATTTAGAATTGGTTGAAACACACTATATTTGGCACTGAAGATGATATCAGTTCTTAGTTCTTGTACTAAAACCACACTGATAATAAATTGTATAATCCAGTATATTTGGTGTTAAATTAAGTTTTATACAACTCCCCTATATTGTGCACAGAAAACTGTCAGAAAAGTACTCAGTAGCCAGATAAATATATTTGCTTATCCATGAGAAATGATTGCATGGATAGCACAGCCTGTAGTGAGCCTCCTGATAAATAAAATAAGCAGCAGATGTATGGCAGACTGCCAGACTGAATCAAAGGGTAAAAATCTTTAGGTTTTGAAGACATCCAACAAAATAAGTGAAGTATTCTCAAATGTAATACTCACAGTGACTCGTTCAATATTTACTGTTTAAAATGTACTGTTTAAACCGTTTTATATAGAAGACAGCATATCAGGACAGCAGTAACATAAGACTGAATTGAGACAACACACACAAGTGAGTTCACAATAAACACATCGGTGATAGATAGATGCTCTAGCAATGAAGCCTCGGGATTTCCTCCTCAGCTCCTCTGCTATGTTGCCGATAAACACATATATTCACAGGATATATACGGTCTTATGCAATGTGTATAACATTAAAAATTAAAAAAGGAAAGAAAGAAAGAAAGAAAGAAAGAAAGAAAGAAAGAAAGAAAGAAAGAAAGAAAGAAAACAGCCCTAAAAGTTATAAAAAGTTATGAATAAAATAAACACACAACACAGACAGAGCTGGCTGCCATCAGATTTTAGCATCAGATTCCAAACTGTCTAGCAACATAAAACCACATTAATATAAAAGTATTTAACAGTATTTCATATTCAGTACATCACTAATAAGTATTTTCTTATTTACAATTATATGTCAGGATCTTGTATTCATCATGAGAAGTTGCTATGCTTTGTTGTATGTATAGAATGTACTCAGAGTCTAATATCAACCGTATGAAAGGACAATGTCATGCTACAATCCATGCTTTTAGCCATAGATAATCTATGGAATGCCATTTAAAGGCAATGTAAAATATAAACATGAACATTATTCCATAAAATGATGGCTTTGGAAGGATGCTCCCAAATGGAAAGTAGTGCTATTTAAGTTCTATTTTAGCTGCTGAATAATGATGATGAAAGCTGTACTGATAAACCAAATTAAACCAAAGTAAAATAAATATATAAATAATTGAATAAATAAATAATATATAAAAATTCATCTCTGACCATTGATGCAACAATATGCAGGCATTATACTAGACTCACATTAGATGTTTTTCAGTGCTTATCATTGTCTTGTTCTTTATATTTAACAGCAACAACAAAATGCATTTATTTATTTACTTACTTACTTATTGTGAAGTGAATTATTATTATTATTATTATTATTATTATTATTATTATTATTATTACTACTACTAGTAGTAGTAGTAATAGATGCAGTAGTTAATAGTAATTATTATTATTATTACTATTAATAATAATAATAATAATAATAATAATAATAATAATAATAATAATAATAATAATATTGAACAACTGAATAAAATAAACATTCAGAGGAGTTCCCTAAGTTCAGTGTAATAAGTAGCTAACTGACATGGTTGACAACAGCCATGAGGATATTATCACCTCTCACTGTCGAATATTTTAGGACACTCGGCAGGCTGTGATTGAGTCCTGAAAAACATGAGCGATGTGAACAGTGTGAGTAATGTCAAATTGTGTAAGGTAGCTAATTCATCAAATAATTACTGCTAATGACCAGTCTAATTACTGAATTCTGGCCTACAGTGATGGTATATGAGATTATAACGTAGTCTTGATGTTCTTCCCCAAATCTCCTTCACTTTATCTCTCTCTGTCTTTAATATTGTTGCTTATGTTGTTAATCAATATTACAAGAAAAGCATTTGTAGATGAAATTGGTCTGTATGCGATCTTCTCAAAATGCAGAGAAGCGAGTACACAGCTGAGACACCTACCTGACTAACGGGATTCTGAGTGACATTTTCTCTCAATATGTGATTATGAAGTGTTTACTTGATATTGCTAAAAGAGCTGGAGAGAGAGAGAGAGAGAGAGAGAGAGAGAGAGAGAGAGTTTCTGTTTGTCATTCTTTTTCAATTTTGCAAATGATCACAAAATTTATCAGCAGCAATAACTTGACTGAAAAGTAGAATCTTAAATATTTGCATTCATTTCAGAGTTTCTTGAGAATCTGGCACATACTCTTTTTGTTTTAATGACAGTGTGCACTCCAGCTCACACACGAGTCCTCGAGTGTGCAAAACCTAGTGATCCATGTTAGAGCAAATCCATGTGTCATTTTAAGTTAGCATATTTAACACTGTCAATATCAAGTTTATTTACTGACCTCGAAATTAAAGTACTGATCTAGAAATTGTGCAGCTTCTTGAGTACTGAATTGAATCCAGATGTTGCAGATGTAGCTTTTGTTGTTTTAGAATTTTATATATCAGGACAGATAGATTGATGAGGTCATATTAAATCATTAAGTCAGCTGTTGAGTAGGTTCTCTTGGGTGAGGAAATAGAACTGTCTCTTAGTCGTGGCACCATGTCTTCTTGCACCAGCAGTCAGTGTGAACTCAGCTGACAGTTTCTTAACTGGCTCCTCCACTTGATGCACACATCAGTTCCGAGCCAGCACCTCATGTCTGCACTCTCATTTTGGAGGACAGAGAGGCAAAAGAGAGCTGTTTGTTCCTCTTAGAACTAGATCGCCCGTCTCTGGTCGTTTGTACATCTTTATTTTGTCATCTGTGCTCATGTGATTTCACAAATCAATGTGTAATGATTGACTCGTGGATGCTGACTTTAGTAAAACCTCTGTTCCTCTGTTTAATTATTAGAGTATAAAGAGTCAGATTTATATAGATTTATATATATATATATATATATATATATATATATATATATATATATATATATATATAAATCAGCCAGTCAGTTCTCCTCATGCTTTAGGTGAGTAAACTGGAATATCCTGTGCATAGAACGAGAGAATGTGAAACTGTGCACAAACCGTAACCAGAGCTCGGGCTCAGAACCTTATTAATGTGAATTTATCCAGCTGCACCCGAGTTGTGGATGTTCTGTCAGACGTTTAATGGATTAATGTTTCTAAAATGTAGCTATGGGGCTGTTTTACATAAATCTTCATTTATATCATGCGGTTTTGCCAGCTGTAATACACTGAGGGCACTTGAATTTTGATTTCGTTTGAATATCCTATAATTTTACAAATTCTTAATATTGTTACAGAGAAATAGCATATTAGCAGATACTTTTTGACTTATATATCAAACATAGCCAGGTGTTTATTGTTTTACTTTCAGTAAGCTCCAGCACATCTAGCTAGGCTTGTCTTTGGCTGAACTTACTTCCAGCTATATACTGTTGTTTAACCAGAATGCTAGTATGGATGACTAAAAAAATGAAGCTAATATCTAAAGTCACAATCTAGTAACTGTGACCTACTGCTAGAGATAATGAGACCTTTTGCTGATTCTGCTGATTAAATGCTTCTTTGATTGGAGCAAAGTAATACATTTTGCCTGTTTTGCATAATTATCTTTACAGCATTTGGCAAACATTTACATTACATTTCTGGTATTTGCAGACTCCCTTATCCAGAGCGACTTACAATTTATCTCATTTTATACAACTGAGCAATAGATGGTTAAGGGCCTTACACAGAGGACCATCACTGGCAGCTTGGTAGACCTGGGATTTGAAATCACACCCTTCCAGTCTGTAGTCCAACCCCTTAACCACTAAGCTACCATATCCTAGATGACCTTAGCCAGAGGGACTCACATTTATCTCATTTATATAGCCGAGCAGTTGAGGGTTAAGGGCCTTGCTCAAGGGCAAATCAGCATGGCTTGGGGGTCCTGCATTTCGAACTCACATTCCGATCAGTAGTCCAACACCTTAACCATTGAATATAAATACATTTGAAATTTACAATTTGGGCAGTATATAAACCTTTTGAAGGCGTTTCTATTTAAGGGTCCAATATACAATGTAGGGTCCCTATGAAAAAATTTATTTGTACTTGCAGTGTAATTTATGAAACCTGCAATTCACTTCCAGAATTTCAAGTTTATGGATCTATTTCTCCAAGACAAATTTATATTTACGTATTTCTTAATAATGAGGAAGTTGCTCATGATTTGATAAAACATATGATTCCCATTAAGTTTTGAATTTATGAAAGATATCTGCCTGAAATTCACCTCTCTCCTGTGAACAGGAGGGTTTACTGTTTCACTTCTTAATAACACTGCAGAGATAGGATCCATGTGCAATATAAATTGAAATCTTTACCTAAACCTCTTTATCCAAATCTCTAAAAGGGCAGCGGTGGCTCAAGAAGAGGGCAGTAGTGAGCAGTGATGACCTGAACCCTGAACCCACACATCATGGCTGAGCCCAACTTCCTGGGATACTGGGGTATGCGAAGAAAAGAATTTCACTGGGCTATAATATGCTGTACAAGTGATAAATAAAAACTTGTTCGAATCAAAACAAGGTATGTAAAATGTAACAAAACAATCCGGTATCAGTAAACTAAACTACATCAAAATATAATCTGAAGAAAAAAATTAAAGCAGTGCAGCAGATATACAATAACGTAACCCCCAATCTTAACTCCCAAACATTAGTGATGGCAAGAGTTCTGAGGGACTCTTAAACAGTCTTTGTTAAAAATAAAAAGGTATTTAGTGTTTCCATCATAGAAAAAGGATCCAAACAGAATTCTTTTAGACAGCTAAGAACTCTAAATGATCAAATAAACCCTTAAAGAGACTTTTTTTCCATGAGCGTAGCAAGGAAAAGCACAGGTATTTCATTTGTATTGTATTGCACTCAGGTTTATATTATTTTGTGAAAGATGAACAGAGGAAAACATTTTTGTAAAATACAGAAAACCATATTAATATTTTTTCTTGTTCTCCTAAAATATTAAAATTGTTTCATTTGTTTTTCAGACTCGAGCTGTTATTCTTCATTTGTTGTTTTGTTTCCCTTCGCCCCTTTAAGCCATACTTTTCCAAATTGACTTTGCTGTTCTTATTCCTTGTGGCAGAGATTGCGTGACGTTTCTCACCACTGAGCTGAAAAGAAGGTCTGTGAGAGATCAGTCACTTGCTGTTTGAGCTTGTTTACCCAGGTGATGCTAACCTCTGCTCATTAAAGCACTGCCCAAGGCCGAATATAGTCTCAAATATCACATTGTCTCATGGATACACAATAGTGCATAGAACAATGATATGCTAAAAGCCATTGTGAACACATTCTGAATAATGAAAAAAATGCCAGTGGAGAAAGATTTTTTATTTTTGCACCTTCTAACTTGGATGGATGAATAATCCTTATATCACAAATGGATTTTTGCCCATGCAATATATTCTGTATTGCAGTAGCATGAAATATGGAGCTTCTTTACAGAAGATGTGAAAGGTCAGGAGAGGATGGTGTTGACCTGGTCAGAGTCACATTTTAATCAATTCTCCGCAATTTGATCTTAATCTCACTCCATTTGAAGCTGTCGATTTTGACTGGTACCCAGCTGGTCTCAGATTGCAAATTTCACTCCATTTTCATTTGCATTATTAATTTTAGTGAATAGAATCAGTTTTCTATTACAGTTCTACTCCAGGAAAACATACTTTCTTTAGTAAAACATATATACAACAGAAATCTCTGACCCTGTAACTTTTACATAATAATGCAACCAAAAGAGCTCATAATTATTACAGAAAACATTTCTAGAAGGATTAGCGTATTAAAAATAACAAATAATAATAGCAAGCATCGCTATAAATCAACCACACATATGATATTGTATTTTAAGTTAAAGTTTTTTGCTAGATACTGATAAACATATGTTTCGGGTATACTTTACCCAGGCTTCACACTATCGTCATATATATTGTTCATACATTTTAGATTATTTGAGGTTTATTGCTCTTATGTCACATGTAGCTTTTTTTTCCTGGATTTCTTTGAGCCTTGATGTATGATGAGCATGGTTCAGTGGTCATTAGAGCTGTCAAAGTGGTGCCATTCCTGATGGATCTCCAAAGAGGTCTTAAAAAGTTTCTCTACTGTCTTTGGCTTTGGGACATCAGAGAGACTGAAGCATGCTACCAAATTTGGGACTGGCCACATCAAATCACAGAGTTCACTGTGTGGTGGAACAACATCCTGTGGAAGCTATTGTTGGACCACTCAAAAGTGCCAATGCCACCAATACACCCCAATTTCAGCCTTTTGAAACAATTTGTCACAGCTCTAGATAAGATTCGATAGCCTTCAAGTATCTTCAAGACTTCTTTCCTAAGCTGTCTGAGTGAAAGTCAAAGCCTGTGTCTTTGTCAAACCACAAGTAAAGAAGATTTTGAGTGCAAAGAATTCCCCAAGAAGCTCACGAGGAAGGAGATAGTGGCTTGGAACATATTTGTTCTGTGATTTGGGCTTCCTGGGCAATCACAGAGCCAAAAACTAGGTGGAGCTGGTTGAGACTCTGGTAAAGAACTACATCACAATGGGCTGAAGGATGTCTTTTATAGTTCATAACGTTGAAGCTCATCTCAATAAATTCAAATAAATAAAGGAAAGAAAATCAAGGAAAACATTAGGGTGTACTTGAGTTTGAAGGCCATTACCAAGGAAAATATAATGAGAACATGTTGAGAAACCACAACATGTTGTGGACTGCTTCAGAGAAAAGATTTACAATATAATTTTGAAATATTTCTAAATGCTTTGCAGTCATTTTTGTATAACTTTAGCATATATACTTGTTAATTTGGATTCATGATTTTTTTTTCTGATTTTATGCAAACGAAAAGATGCAAATTCACCCAGTTTCTTAATTATAATAGATACACATCAAAATACAAATGTTGTCTTTCCAGAAGCACAATTTAAGAGTGTAATAACTATTTTCTACACTTTTTAGGCATGTTTAATTACATTTAATATTGCCCGCAAAGTCCACAAAACTAGCTCACACCTGTTATCACACCTGTTATAGCAGCTATAAACATTCATTCCTTAATGAGCCTCTTTTCCTCTTTCATTGGTGGGCTCAAGTGGTTGAGGCTCTGGGTTGTTGATTGCCACTGTTGGGCCCTTGAGTAAGGCCCTTAATCCTTATTGTTCAAGAGGTGCTGTATCATGTTTGTCCCTGTGCTCTGACCCCAACTTCCAAAGTTGGGATATGCAAAGAAAGAACTTTATTGTGCTGTAATGTATATGTGGCAAATAAAGGCTTCTATTTAATTGTGTTGTCATTTTTTTGGATAGCAAACACACTGTACTTGCAATATAAATATCCTAGTTTTATAAACAAACTAAGTTAATGCAGAAAATTCATTAAATAATATTTCAACCTCAAAATTAAAAATAATTGTAACCACGCTTCTTAACCAGCTGTACATCACAGGTGGAGAGGAAGTCTCCTCCAAGTGGTGAGTATCTATAGACCAGCAAACTCAAAAGTGAATGATAAAATGTAAAAATATTCATTCATGTCAGTCAATATGCAGATTTAAAGCCATAGAACATATAAGACCAATACATTTTACTTTAGAAAACCTTTCTGTCATGAAAATATCATCATATTGTCATACTGAGCAAATGTAATCCAGAGTCTTGTTTTAGTCAGCATAACTTCATCTGGTTACACTGGTGCTTGTGCAGTTGGCTGAATGACAGTTAGCTGCTGAGCTGCTAATTAACAGAGCACCTTCACAAGGATGTCAGTGTTCAAAAGGAATGCTGACATCCTGCTAATTATCACCTCGGTTCAGAGGACATCAATACAGTTGCTGGTGTTTTATATATAAATTCTGGCCATTTCAGGGTGAAAAGCATTGTGCCCAATTACATGAATACAATGTAATCATTGAATGCACTTAAATTGTGACAGGTACAGAGAGAGTGTGAGGGTATAACTACACTGGAAGTGTGCTGACAAACTTGGTAGTAGCTCTGTGGTCCCAGGTTCCACTGATAGCTTGAGTTCTCCTTGTGTTTCCATCTGGTTTCCTCCTATCTCAAAAAACATGCCTGTAGGTGCAATGGGTATGTTAAATTGCCCCAGAGGTGTAAACAAGTATGTAAATGTTCTGTATATGTGTATGATGTAGTATGTAGCTTGATACAGTATAATAAAAACCTCAACATGAAGCATGGTGGTGAATGCATCATAGTGTGGGGATTGAAGATGGTTAATCATAGAAAAGAGGGCAGCCCTAGAAGAAAAACCAGTTTACTCTGTTAGAGTTCTGGAGGTTTACCTTATAACAGGAAAACAACCTTAAGCTACACTGGAGTGGCTAAATATAGTGATTGTACTATTTGTATCTCATTATCTTAGGTTTATTCTGAATCATTAAATCATCTTACTGAAATATATAGACTACAGAATACAAAGAATGGCCAATAAATAAGATTCCCAGTGTAGTTGGTCTGTCTGCAGGCTAAATGGTTATAGTAGATACCCACTTTATTACTTGTACAGATACCAGGACATGTTATTCCTAATGTAGTGTTTTTAAATGTGGGCAGCAGTGACTCATCATAGGGAAGTGTACAGTTATTTGTCTTTTTCTTGCAATTGATAGTGGCGATTGCGGCTGGTAGTATGGCACATAAAACAAAGGGTTCAGTAAAACACCAGAGTAGAATAATCTAGAACAATGCATAATCAAATACAAACAAGCACAAAAAAGTGCACAGACAGAAAGCAAAACATTATATTGTATGCAAATGAAGTGTGTTTGTTGCACATGGAGTACAAGAACATTTGTATCCATGACAAAATTGGCATCTTTTTTTGCAAAATCCCATAGCAATAAATCAATTAAAAGGTTAACTGTTTCTATATCTATAAAACAACACTAGGTAGTTTTTCAAACTTACAAAACCATGCCCCCAAAATGTATGGATTATTCAAATGACATCCTGAAATGATTTTATTTATTACATTCATTCAATATGGACCACAATTTTGAAGTACTCTAAGTGCTTCAGGAAGACGTAGGGCTTTTGATGCTGTCTGAAGACAGTCAGTGACTCAGCTGCTCAGACTATTAGAGGAAATTCATTCAGGTGCCAGATTATAGAAAAGTCTTGATGTATGCCTTCCTTGTACCCTGAGAGATGATGGGACCAGTCGAGCATTGCTAGAGGATCGGAGGGAGCGTGGTGCAGTGTGGAGTGTGATAAGTGTTTTGAGATAAGTGTGTGCTGGTCCATTTTTGGCTTTGTAAGCAAGCATCAAAATGTTTTAAATCTGATGCAGGCAGCTACAGAAAGCCAGTGGAGTGATTTTATTATAATTCAGTTCAATCCAATTTTATTTGTGTAACAATTTTAACTATGGATATTGTCGCACAGCAGCTTTACAGGGAAATGTTACAGGAAAATTTTTAATTAAAATTTTCAAACTTTTAATTGAATTTTCTATTTCTCCCTAATGAGCAAGCCAGAGGCAAGAGTGTCAAGGAAAAACTCCCCGAGATAATATTAGAAAGACAACTTTTCAGCAACTTATGAATATGAGCATCAGCGTAATTTCTGAATTCATTATAGTTTTAACACAAAGTATTTTGCACTGAAGTTATTGAATGTTCAATGATGGAGACTTGAGTGCAAAACTGACCATAGAAATTGCAGTCCAAAGCCATCTCAATTGTCTCTAAGTGGTACTATCCACAGCAGTTCCATGTATTTCCAGACTGTCCATGTGGGGCCATCCACAGCAGTGAGTGACCTCCAAGTGGTGAGACTCCAACCAGAAGTAGGGCACCAGAATGGATCTGGCAGATCTGGAGATCTGTAGTGGTCAGGAACACTGGTATCTCAGGATTAGCATGTGTAGCTCAACAGAGAGAGAGACAGAGAGACAAAGAGAAAGAGAGAATATTAGGTATTCTTGTGATCACATAATCGTTAACTATGATGTACATTGTGTGCAGAATGGAAGCAGGAACTCTAACTTGTTATGACAGCATAACTAAAATGGGATCATATACATATGAAGACCTGAACTGTAAGTTGAGGCATGGAAAGTCAAAGCATTATATATTTTGAATTATTATATACATATACAGATTATATTCAGATATTATATAAATTTTTCAGACATTATGTGCATCACCAAATTATCTACAACATCAGCAAAGATCACAGTCTCTAACACAACCCCTAACTCACTTCCTGTTTACTTCATGATCTTTACTAAAACCTTAGATCCTTCCTCTGCCCTTTCTGAGTCAAATATATTACATTATCTCATTACATCTCTAAAAATCTTAAGATATCTTGACAGTATTTCTAGGTAATGCCTTGCACCCCCCCTTTTTTAGTTATTTGTTTGATTCAATCAACTGACAGTTCATTTGTCACACATTATTATTCATATGAGCTAATTGAGCAAAAACTTTAAGCCATTACACCATTTTGGTGTAATTTTAGTTTTATTAGTTTGAATTTTTCAGCACTTGCTGAGTAGTTCCCTATGCAACTAGTTGGTGTTTTCACCATATAGCAATTCAAAAATATGAACATTAGCCAGAAGACTAAGCTATGTCAGACCTGACAATGGTAATGGCTGTGCTCATTTAACCTATCCAAGCCCACACAGATATGCTAGACAATAAAATGTCTGATATATCAAATAAATAATCAGTACTCTCCTGTAAGCCCATCAGCAGTGTTTGACACGATGAAAACAATGGGAATAATACCAGAACTCTGTCTTCTTCTATGCCAGGATTGCAAGTCATTAAAATTTCAGTGTAGCTCAACATATCAACACTCTATAACAGCATTAAGCAAAGGTCATGGTCCAGTTAGTCCTGTAGAATGGTCCAATATTCCTCTCAGCAAATCATTTTTTTATAGTACAAAGGAAATTCTGTAGTGCTGTTAGCTTTTGAATGAATATTTTATGCTACAATGTTTGTTTTGCCCCAAAGAGTGTTTGTCCTGGGATTCACAAAATCAGTCCATCTCACAAAGCAAATATCAAAAGACATGTTTTACACTTTTTAGGATATTTTATGATACTTTAATGGAGCATTAGTTCACCAAGGGATTGTAAAACCTAGAGGAAGCTGTGAGCTGAGCAGGTATAAAACACAAAATAAGTTAAATTGTGAGTCTGCTGAAGAATTTTTTATTTTTCTGGGCAATTCCATGATCACCATGTAAGTCTTAAAAATGAAACCTTGTTATATTCCATGTATTTAACAAGTATGTGGGAGTTGCGGGAATAAAATTTTCATTTTTCAAAGTCTGTTTTAGACAAGGCACAGAAAGAGATGCTTGAAGCATGTGCTTAATGAAAAATAAAAATTTTTTTTGAAGAAATATATTTCAAAGTACAGTACTTTTTTTTTATAGTACTATTTTTTTAGGTGCAGTATGTGTAATGTTTAATAAATATAATGTAAATGTAAAGGTAGATGACACCGCAATTGCCGAATTACACTTGAATTATTCTGTAATAAGACTGCAAATCATACCTGCAAAAAGACTCTATACTTAACATATTATTGCATCTGCTAACATACAGAGACTACACAATAATCAGTACTTTTGCACCTACTTGCAACCTGTCTGTTAACTGGGACTGCACACTTGAATTCAATTCAATTTATTTGTGTAGTGCTTTTTTACAGTGAACATCATCTCAAGGCAGCTTTACAGATGTATAGAAATAGAAAAAAATAGATAAAATGTAAAGTTTAGTTACTATTTATCCTTAAAACGTATCCCTAATGAGCAAGCCTGAGGCGACGGCGGCAAGGAAAAACTCCTTGAGATGATATAAGGAAGAAACCTTGACAGGAACCAGGCTTAGAAGGGAACCTCATCCTTATTTGGGTGACACTAGACAGTGAATAATGTAAATGTTGATAATGTCCTTTCTACAACAGCAACCAAGAGCTCTTGAGGAACTAATAGGTCAGTGTAGTATCTGAGTTCATTATAGACTTAGCAATAATTCCTTCCTGCCGAAAGCTGACTGAAGCAATGGAAGTTCAGGGATGGTGTGATAGTCTCCAAGTGGTTCTATCCACAGCAGTCCCCTAGGTCACATACTGCCCACGCAGATCTATCCACAGCAGTGGTGAGCACCACCATGCAATGAGACTTCAAACCAGTGGTAGAGCATCTGAATGGATCATGCAGGTCTATTTACACCTTAATTGCACACTCTGAATTGCACACCTTACCTCAATATGTTAATATCTAAATAGATTTGCACACATATTTACATTTATATTTCTGGCATTTGGCATTTCATATACATATCCATAAACTGTATGTAACATTACTATTCTTGTGTGCTTTATTTTTACTTTAGGTTTTTTCTTAAATTTATTGTTGTAGCCTGAGCCTTACACAAACATTTCATTGTCCTAACTCTCACTGACATCTGTAAATATGACAAACAAACTTGAAACTTTTATTTCCAGTTTGTAAAAACCTCACCATATGTATTAAGACTAATTTGTAATATGCATGGTGTGTTGGTGGTTAGCATGTTTGCCTCACACCTCCAGGGTTGGGGGTTCGATTCCCATCTCCGCCATGCATGTATGGAGTTTGCATGTTCTCCGGGTGCTCCACTTTCCTCCACCAGTCTAAAGACATGCATTGTAGGTTGATTGGCATTTCTAAATTGTCCGTATGTGTGTGAATGTGCGTGTGCCCTGCGATGGGTTGGAACTCCATCCAGGGTATATCCTGCCTTGATGCCCAATGACGCCTGAGGCACAGGCTCCCCGTGACCCAAAAATAGATCTGATAAGTGGTAGACAATGAATGAATATGCAATAGCATGTGGCCAATCTTGCACAGCTAACCAACTAAATAGTTTTGATTTTATGAAAGAATATTTTTAAGCACTCATTAACACCAAAATAAGAAATAAAGCAAATAATGTTTATCTAGAATGTCCTAAATACAGCATTTTGTCATGTAACAAAATCTGGTAACACTGCTATAATGTATAAGCAGATTATGTATCAAGAAGGCCAAGTTTTATTTGCCCTACATACATTTCCTTCAATTTGCTGATCACTGATTTAAAGTAAACATGAAAATGAACAATTTATTTTGATACAACTCAGCTCACTTAAAGAACAGCTCACTGCATATATTGACCTGTTCCTCACTCAAGGTATTTTATTAAGGAATGCATGCTTAATTGAAGTCTAATTCCAAGAGCAACATAAAACCACTGTGAATTGAGTGATGGGAAATGCTGAGTCGGAATTATTCAAAACGTAGCCTTGGCGTACTTTGTAACTTTGAAGAAGCATAACTTTGGCTGACCATAACACTTTGCCAAAAACGCTAGCAGGTTAAAAACAAACAAACAAACAAACAAATAAATAAATAAAACAAATTGCATTTGCTTTAAATACATGACATTGCAGCACATCTAAATGTTTCCATTATCGGGGTGTGCTACTGATATCACTGACAATTTGAGTCACACTTGATATACATGTAAAGTATACATGTAAAATATACATGTAAAATACATGTAAAAAATCATATACATGTAAAATGTAAAATTCCATTTCATTCCATTGTCTGTTCCACTTATCTGATCATTTTAAACCATTTTTAAGTAACATTTTAAGTAATTTTAAGTAAAGTGTCCTTCACAACAATCCATGTGCCAACAAACCATGAATAACTAAAATAACTTCATTTTGCTTGCCCCAACTATCTATAACTACACTTTACCATTAAAATCATTAAAATGCTTCTGAAATCTTATTTTTACATTAATGTGTGAATCTCATGTTTGAAAAATCTCTTTTCATGGATGTGTAGAATATAAAAATGTACATTTTATGGTCCAACAAGCATTCACTCAAACCTGTTACCTGCACATATGCACCTGTTAGAATATTTAGAATATCTCACAAGTCAAATGTTCAACAGAATGTTGCATTGTGTATATTTAAAAAGATCATGAGAAGAAGACAGACATGATGTAAAAAAAAAATTCATGAAAAAGATCTCATTAAAATTATTATAATTATTAATAATTTATTTTCAATTATGTGTTATTGGTTGATAAATAAAAATAATTAATTTGAAATAAATCATTAAAATGTGCTTAATGTCCTAATGCCATTAGTATGGATGAAAGTTAGCCAACATTTTTTGTATTGGCTAATTAAACAACTACAAGCAAACAAAAGAAAAACACTAAACCCTGTTGCCCCCAACTTCCAAAGCTGGGATATGCGAATAAAGAATTTCACTGTGCTGTAATGTATATTTGACAAAAATAAAAGCTTCTTCTTCTTCTTCCTCCTTCTTCTTCTTCTTCTTCTTCTTCTTCTTCTTCTTCTTCTTCTTCTTCATTAGGAAAAGGCAAAGTATTAAAAAATAATAATGATGTGTTTATTCATTTTGTGAATGTTGAAGAAATTATAAAACATTTCATGAGTAATTATTTGCAAAGGTTAAAATCCATGTAGTTATATCTGAATGAGAGAAGCTGCTAATTGCTCATGAAACAAGTGTGTCAAATTAGCGAAATGATTAGAAAATGGGCAATACGCTAATTTGCAACCACACTGATAGAAGCTTTTAATGAGCAGATCTGCTGTTAAGGCACCTCAAATTCTAATACAGCAATCAGTTTTGCTCTATTTTGATATTCTCAAATAGCTATAAGCAGCAATGTCACGCTGCATTCATAAGCATGGTTAGCTGATCTTATATTTGGAAAAGGAGGAGATTTGTTAAATTTGATGTTAAGACATTTTGGCATTTCTTCCATGGACTGAATGAACTGGGGATGGATTTTTTAAATAATAATATCATTTTAATCTGCTTTTATAATTTTGATGCAGTGTTTTATAGTACTCTCTGAGTCACTGAGATTAATTCAATTAAACAGATAGAGTATGGCAAAATGGGGTTTTTAGATGAATAATTCATATAGAAATAAAGATAAAACTGATTTAATATTTTAGTTAAAAAAATTTGAGAGTTGTATTAAAGCAACAGCTTTGTACTTTCCCTATTATGTAAATAAAATTGGAATTAAAACTGGAATAAAACTGTAATTTTATTTCATGCATAGTCAACAATATGAACCATTATTAAGTTGCCATATGCAGTGAAATATCTTTTTTATGGGTTTTCAGAGTAAATATTATTGTATTCATTTTACATAATTGAGTTCTATACAATAATTTATTCATGAATCTGTAGTAGACACATTTATGTTGGTCAGGTTCACAGTGGCTTTGTGGTGGGATGGAATTCACTCCACCAACTACACGTGCACACACACACATACATCTATGGGCAATTTATCATAATCAAGAAACCAGAGAAGGATTTGTTAGGCAGCAATGCTAGATAGATAGATAGATAGATAGATAGATAGATAGATAGATAGATAGATAGATAGATAGATAGATAGATAGATAGATAGATAGATAGATAGATAGATCGATAGATAGATAGATAGATAGATAGACTTTTTCCACATTTTGTTATATTACAGCCTTATTCCAAAATGGATTACATTCATTGTTGTTGTTGTGCTTTCGGCTGCTCCCTGTTTGAGGTCGCTCCCATTTCTCCCATTGTTCTGTGCAAGACCTCTCAAGCTCCATCAGGTTGAATGGAGCGCGTCTGTGCACAGCCATTTTCAGATCTCTCCAGAGATGTTCAATCGGGTTCAAGTCTGGGCTCTGGCTGGGTCACTCAAGGTTATTCACAGAGTTGTCCCATAGCCACTCCTTTGTTATCTTGGCTGTGTGCTTAGAGTCGTTGTCCTGTTGGAAGATGAACCATCGCCCCTGTCTGAGGTCCAGAGCGCTCAGACAGGTTTTCATCAAGGATGTCTCTATCCATTGCTGCATTCATCTTTCCCTCGATCCTGACTAGTCTCCCAGTTCCTGCTGCTGATAAACATCCCCACAGAATGATATTGCCACCACCATGCTTCACTGTAGGGATGGTATTGGCCAGGTGACGAGCAGTGCCTGGTTTCCTCCATACATGACGCTTGCCATTCAGGCCAAAGAGTTCAATGTTTGTTTCATTAGACCAGAGAAATTTGTTTCTCATTGTCTGAGAGTCCTTCAGGTGACTTTTTGCAAACTCCAGGTGGGCTGACATGTACCTTTTACTGAGGAGAGATTTCCATCTGGCCACTCTACCATACAGGCCTTATTGGTGGAGTGCTGCAGAGATGGTTGTTCTTCTGGAAGGTTCTCCTCTTTCCACAGAGAAACACTGGAGCTCTTTCAGAGTGACCATTGGGTTCTTGGTCACCTCCCAGACTAATACCGTTCTCCCCCAATTGCTCAATTTGGCCGGTTGGCCTGCTCTAGGAAGAGTCCTTGTGGGTCCAAACTCCTTCCATTTATGGATGATGTAGGCCACTGTGCTCATTGGGAACTTCAATGGTGCAGAAATTTTTCTGTACCCTTCCCCAGATCTGTGCCTCGATACAATCCTGTCTCAGAGGCTTGACTTGTGCTCTGATATGCACTGTTAACTGTGGGACCTTATATAGACACGTGTGTGCCTTTCCAAATCATGCCCAATCAACTGAATTTACCACAGGTAGACTACAAATTGTAGAAGAATCTCAAGGATGATCAGTGGAAACAAAATAAATGTTTACTACTTGTTTTCACAACTTCAACCGCCGTTATAACGTTTCATTACACTGCTATGTTTATTAGTATATTTGCACTACTTCAACACTACTGCATTTTTGCATCTTTGATTTTTGCATGTCATCCTGCTATGTATATGTTATCCTGCTATATATATGTAATTAGATACCTGGTTTTACAGTTTCTCAAGTTTGCGCATCACATTTCATTTTGTTCATTGCACATGTTTTTTGTGGCATTTTTATGTGTCCTGTCTTGTGTTGTTTTTGTTCTTCCTGTTTTTGGACCGTTTTGTCTTTGCACTGTTTGCACCTGTTTGCACACTTTGCACTTTATGTACCTAGGACAAACTTTCTGTCCTAGCTCTGTGTCATTGTTCTGTTTGTAACTATATGTTGTATGTTGTTTATGTAGCACCAGGGTGCTGGAGAAATATTGTTTCATTTCACTATGTACTGTGTCAGCTATATGTGGTTAAAATGGCAATAAAAGCTTCTTGACATGACTTGAACAAGATGTACCTGAGATCAATTTTGAGTGTCATGGCAAAGGCTGTGAATACTTATGTACATGTGATTTTTTCATTTTTTGTTTTTAGTAAATTTGCAAAGATTTCAAACAAACTTCTTTCACATTGTCATTATGGGGTATTGTTTGTACAATTTTGAGGATAATAATGAATTTAATCCATAGGGATGAAACGTAACAAAATGTGGAAAGAGTGAAGTGCTGTGAATACTTTCCAGATGCACTGTAAATAAATGTTAAATAGGGTTAGGTTTAAGTTGATAATTTCTTTAAACCTGAACTTTTTTCACTTACAGAGGGTTCACATTTTTAATATCAGTTGGGAAATGTGTCAGTGATGATAAAACTAAAGCGTGACATGCAATATCTTAGTGGTTTAAAGGTCACAGAGGACACTAGTGAAATATATCACCTTACACACAATACAGATATAAAAGTTATTTGAAATGTTTTGTGGTGCAGAGAAAATCAAACCTTTCACATCAACTTTTGCTCAAAATCTGTAGGAATGCACCCATTCAGACACAAGAGCATTAGTGAGGTCAGGCACTGATGTCCTGGGAGGAGGCATGGGGTGTAGTTCCAGTAGTTCTGGCATTCCAGTTCATTTGAAAGGTGTTCAGTGGGGATGAGGTCAGGTCTCTGTGCTGGCAACCCGAGTCATTTATATTCTGCAAACTATGTCTTCATGGAGCTTGTTTTGTGCAAAGGAGTATTGTCATGCTGGAACTATTTTGGACTCTTTGTAATGTTCATATGTTCATGAGGGGCAATATTCTTTCATATTCTTCTGGTATACTTGCAAAATTCAAAATAGACCAAACAAAACTCTAAAATAAATGTCAGTAGTAGGTATTAGATGGACATCATCAAGCCCAAATCCCCACAATTGATGCATTGTAATATACACAATCATATTTTGTATCGTTATTCCTCATAATGATGTTGAGTACTTCATACAAATTCAAAAAACATTTCCACATTACAGACATTTTCTAGTGCCTTGCACATTTCTTTATAGCATCTTCAGCACCTAAAGCTCGCCTGGAGCACAGGAAGTGCTCCACTAGCAATACTTCTACTAGAAAAAATACCCTTAGAAAGGTTCCCAAGCTACAATAATGTACACCCATAACCAAAGAATACAAAAGGAATGAATTTTGTGAAGCTCACTAAGTCCCTTATAAAATACAATGACATATAAACAAAAATAAAATAGTAGTATGAACATAAATTAAAAAAAAATAATTCAGGAAAATAGTGGAATAAATTTATCCAGCTACACATATTGTAAAATCTTTTGTTGCCTGGTTTGTGTTATATAATCATCACTATAATCTATAAATACTATAAATACCTATATAATACTATAAATATTTTTGGCATATAAAAACAGATAAAGATTGTGCTTATGGTGCATGCTGGCCATCCATACTCTCTAGCAAGATCATTTGTGCTTGCACCAGCTGCTTTTTTAGCAATGTTTCTTTCTTAATTTACACTGAAAGTGGCTCCCTTTTCTTCTTGCTACCGTCCTTGCTAACTTTCTTGGGACCCATGATACTGTGTCTTCAATAAATCTTGCACAAAATGCAAAAGAACCCACAAACACTAATGAACGATAAGAACGATATGAAGCATATCGATATGACACCAAATATATAAGCGTAAACTGTATGGCTGCTTTCAAAGAACTGACCCAAGCCAAGCATTCCATGTCAAGGATCTTCACAGGAAGTCACACCACCAAGCATGGGCTAGAAATAGAACAGACCACCCTCGCTTTTGAACAACGTTGGTATCATGGGTGGACTTTTTCAAAGCAGCTTTCTCTGACTGAAAAAAAAAAATCGTAAAATTCATAAACTTGTGTTGGTTGGATTTGCTTGGCTTTCCACTGACGCAAAAAGTTTTGAACAAGTTTTCGGTTCGTTTGTAGGCGGGAAATGCTTTGCATGCCGATGCACATTTCTTGCAAAATTTCAATTCTTAAGGTGAAAATTTGTAAGAGAGGGCATTCGTATGCCAAGGTTCCACATATATATTATTCTAAACTTTAAATTGTCATTTTGTTTACAGGAAACTCAGTTTTCCGAAATGTTTACTCATAATATTTGTAATTTGTGTCACATCAATTTTAAGTTCATTTCTTAAAGTTAGTAACACATGAATTGCAGCTCATTATGTTACTTTGTACCAGAGACATTCAAACTAACTGAAACAAAGCAATGAATCTGAAGACTCCAGAATCTTCTAGAAAACTTTACCATATTTATCATTATATATTTCATACACTGTCATTATATATTTTGTATACACTGTTAACATAAACTTGTAATCTAAAATCCTATTGTCAGAGGTCTTACAGAAAATTTATCAATACCTTCTGATAAACAGCTCTGTGGTATAAAGTGGCAATAATGTCACGTTACTAAACTTACATTTATTAAATCAATTTAAAAATGCAGGTATATCAATATATTTAGTTATTTTTTTAATTTTTTTATTTTTTTAAATGTGACCTCTCTCTAGACACAGTTTTGCCATTTATAGTCTTGAAATCTTTAGCTGGCCTTCCTGGTGGTTTGACGCATCGGGGTTGGTCTTACAATGTCCAGAGTGCAAAGCTGCCATAGCTGTCTTCTGTTTGTGTGGTCATCATGTGAAATCTCATTATAAAAAGGACATTAAGACAGAAAACCTAGAACTGTCTATTCCTGAGGGAGAGAGAACCTGGCTGAAGAACCATCAAGGAAGGCAGACTGAAAGAACTTCCCCTCAGGATCGAACATATTTTCAGCTGTCATTTTTTTCCTATTTGTCACTACAGGCTAAAAAAAACGTAATTTCACATATGCTGGCATGGGGAGAGAAAGAGAGAGAGAGAGAGAGAGAGAGAGAGAGAGAGAGAGAGAAAGAGAGAGAGAGAGCAAAAGGGGGAGGGAGAGAGAGAGAGAGAGAGAGAGAGAGAGAGAGAGAGAGAGAGAGAGAACAGTCAGTCCTTTGTTTGTGGTCAAGGTGATGTAGCCTAGACTGTTTTTATCGTTATGGTGCCATCTTCACCAACCTGGGGTGTCACTGACACACACTTTCATCACAGACTCTTGCTTTTAAAATCCCTCTTTAGCCATGTGCTTGTTTTAACAATTTACCTTTAGTGAAAATGAAGCATATGTAAGTGGATAAATAGTGTTTTTCAAATTTGTAAAGAATTGTATATTCTGGGAATACTAAATATATAATTAAAAGTATTTTATATATTATATTATATATATTTTATTAAACATCTATTTTAAAGTATATTTTAAGTGTCTGTATTGTACTTCAGTATGCTGTAAGGACTTGAATTGGTGTATTCTTTTTATTCTGAATCGTACTTGAACATATTTTTATTGGCATGTTGAATTAAATGCATTAATAAAAAATGCCTTTGTTACATCAGAAAAGAAAGATACACTTAATGATTTCTCAACTCACTAAAGCTGTGGTTGGAGAGCCAGTAGAAGTGTTTCAGCAGACTAAGCCTGAAAGACCATAGCAGGTACAAAAAATGTACCTCACCAGCCACCTGCACACCCAATCATTCATGGAATTATCACATCAGCCAGTCATCTGGCAGCAGTTCAAATCTCAGTAAATGTTCATCCCATAATACATCAGAATAGGGAGAAAATGGTTGCTATGGTTGTTATTGCCAGACAGGCTGTTTTAATTATCTCAGAAACTGTAAATCTGCTGGTATTTTTGCACACGACTGTCTCTAGTGTTTATAGAGAATGTTGGGAAAAAAAAGTGTCTTTTCTGAGAAGCAGAAATATTTTGTTGATTTGAGGTCGGAGAAGAATGGCCAGACTGGTTTAAGCTAACAGAAAGGTTATGGTAGATCAAATAAACCATTCTTTACAACTGCGATGAGCATCTCAGGATGTACAACACGTCAAAGTTTTGAGATGCAGGTGAATCGACAAACATGAGAGTTCAAACAAACAGAAAGCTCAGATCAAACAACATGTTGAACCTTGAGACAGATAAACAACAGCAAAAGCCCACAATGAGTTACACTGAGGCTACAATGGGCACAGGTACACTAAAATTGGACAGTTTAAATTTGGAAAAATATTGACTGGTATTGATTTTTGCTACAATGTCTAAATGGTAGGGTCAAATTTAGTGTCAATTGCATGAATCCACGAACCCAGTTAACCTGCTTTGTGTCAACAGGCTGCTGGTGTGGGGTAGAATGGTGTGAGAGATGCTTTCTTGGCATTTCTTTACCCTTGATTAATTTATTTCTTAACCCTAAGTCCCTTAATACCAATTGAAGAGTGTTTGAATGCCACAGCCTGAGTATTCTTACTGAAAATGTTTATCCTATTATGGCTACAATTTATACTTCTTTTAATGGCTACATTAAGCATCATAATGTGCATGAAAATATCACAAAGAACAAGTCACCTCAAACAGGTTCCATGAACATGACAATGACTTTAGGGTATTTGAACAGATCTGAATCCAACAGAGCACCTTTGGGATGTGGTAGAATGGGAAGTTCACAGCATGAATACGCAGCTAACAAATCTGCCACAATTATATGATGCATTCATGTCAACAGAAACCCGAATCTTAAAAGAATGTTTCGAAACCTTGTGAAATCTAAGCCACAAAGAGCTGATTCTACAGCGCTAAAATGATTTATCCATGAGATCGTTTAAACTCTTAATGCCTCTTTACTCCTTACACTCCTTAAGCCAAAACTCAGGTGGTGAAAGAAAAAAAAAGCAACAGGATGACCTTGTGTAGCCTTTTTATTTATTTTTTTTCCTAAAAAACAGTCGTAGTGGAAACAGCCTTAGGGCTTTCTGTGGATTAGATTTCTTGCCCTAGCAACATGCCTTGAACAACAATCCAACGATAAGCTCAGCATCTAGGTTTTTGAAGTGTGTGAACGACAGAAAGGGAGAAAAAATTGCAGAGAGCTGTGTGAGACCCTTTTTAAAGGACACAAAAAGGATTTCCATCGATGCATTTCCCTGAATTGAAGATTTAAAAAAAAAATGCTTGAATTTCACTGCAGGAGAAAGGTGTGGAACATCCCTTTTACTGTGGAATGTTATGTTTTTTGTGGAACCCTGTAGGGATTTGCAGGTAGTGACAGAGTCTAGCTGTGCTGAGAACTAACTCCCCTGGAAACGTTATGCCTCCTGCGGTACTGATTCTCGAGAGGACAAGTGCAATCACTGGTGCCAGTAAGTGTTTTAAGTTTCTCTTTGTGTAAAGGAAAAAATAAGCCAGGATTTTTTTTTTTAAACACTTCATGGGCAGCTTGATCTTGAAGACCACGTTTGATTTTTATACTGATTCAGTAAAAGGTGCACGTAATGTCACAGGGAAAGGGTAAATATCCAGCCTCCATGCATCCTGTACTGTGCAAATGTTTTTTCTTTCTTTTTAACTTTGTATTCATATTCATATCCAAATTATACTTTTTTTTTTTTAATGTGCTTTATATTTTCCAATTAGAGCAGCCTTGCAGATGCAAATGCAGGTGAGCTTTTATTTAAGTTCAGATAAACAAATCCAAAAGACAAAACACAGGCTGTGGCCAGTCAATATGCAAACAGAGCAACTAGGGCTTGACAGAGATAAAGTCCAAAAAATGAGACAAAGGTCAAAAATCCAGTCTGATTCAAGTGTAGTTAAGTTTAGAACATAACAGTGAACAGATAACAGGTGAATATAATCAAAACGAAGGCAACTGTGGGCATGGAAGTGCAAGTGTGTTTGTGGGAGACTTAATAATTGAGATTTAATAAACAAATCTACACTGAAACTGTATATTATCCCTGATATACTGATTTGTGGATCTGTAAACAAATAAAAAATATGAATTGTTGTCTTTTTTTTTTAAATCATAATTGTTGGCACGTTAGCATCAATAATGCACCAATAGTAATGATCAATAATATCATTATTTATTTTTCTCTATAAGCATTGTATTCCTTACTTTCATAACAGAACTACTATTTTATCATGATTTATAGTGTTCACTTAATCTTCTTTAAAATTGAAACTTTTGAAACCTGTAATAATGCGGTCTTACTATTCATGAAAAGTCGATCAGTTAGGACCAAACCATCCTTCTGTTCATAACAATCTATCATCACGGCCACTAGGCAGGAGAAAATTGGAAAATTTTGGCCTTTTTCTCAGCCTGAGCTGCTGCCAGATAGGTCAGCACTCAATAGTAAAGTACTGATTAAAAAAAAAAATCTACCAACATCAAAGGAGCTGCCTAAGAAAGCACATTTATTATTATACTTATTATTGCTAAGGTTAATAAACACTTTCTAGCTCTAAAGTGCACATTATCATGTCAGTGCTAAAACAGAACACTGTGGAAATTTTTGAAGCTGAACAATGTGCAAGTCGGTGAAATTACACATTACAGCGTAACTTATTAGATATTCTATAGTGACGCACAATTTCACTACTGTACTATATTAAGTCAGGTTATTGTCAGAATTGTTTTAATAATGTATGTGCTATTATATTATTGAGTATTATATTATTTATTTTCTGTAGCACTTATCTTACATAGGGTCACAGGGAACCTGGATCCTATTCCATGGGACTCAGGACACACGGCAGGGGACACCCTGGACAGGGTACCAACTCATCACAGGGTACACATCCCTTCATACCCACATCCATTTAGATACTATGAACAATTTAGAGACGTCAATTAGCATACAGGGCATAATGGACTAGGGGAGGAGAACATGCAACATGAACAGGGTGGAGGCAGGACATGAACCTCTTATCCTATCTTATCTTATCTTATCTTATCCTATCTTATCTTATCTTATCTTATCTTATCTTATCTTATCTTATCTTGTCTTATCTTAATATTTGGTAGCTTAGTGGCTAAGGCTGCCACCATTAGGCCCCTGAGCAAGGCCCTTAACCACCAATTACTCAGTTATATAAAATGAGATCAATGTAAGTCCCTGTGGATAAGGGCATCTGCCAAATGCCAGAAATGTAAAAATTATTTTACACTATATTCTATTATATTTCATTTCACTAAGCTGCTGAATTCTTGACTGGTTAGGGTGTTGATTAAAATTGTATGACAGCAGCTATCGCAATCATTCTGAATGTAATTCACAAGTTTACAGTGGTGTTTGAAATGGAACAGTAAGGTTACAGGGTGAAGAGGTGAAGAAGGTACAGGAGTTTAAGTACTTGGGGTCAACAGTCCAGAGTAATGGAGAGTGTGGGAAAGAGGTAAAGAAGCGAGTGCAGGCAGGTTGGAATGGGTGGAGAAAGGTGTCGGGAGTTCTGTGTGATCAGAAAATATCAGCGAGAATCAAGGGGAAGGTGTACAGGACAGTGGTGAGACCAGCCATGCTGTATGGTTTAGAGACAGTGTCACTGAGGAAGAGACAGGAGTCAGAGCTCGAGGTAGCAGAGCTGAAGATGTTGAGGTTCTCTTTGGGAGTGACAAGATTGGACAGGATTAGGAACGAGTACATCAGAGGGACAGCTCATGTTGGACGTTTGGGGGACAAAGTTAGGGAGGCCAGATTAAGATGGTTTGGACATGTTCAGAGGAGGGACAGTGAGTATATTGGTAGGAGAATGTTGGACATGGGGCTGCCAGGCAGGAGGCAAAGAGGAAGGCCAAAGAGGAGGTATATGGATGGAATTAATGAGGATATGAAGCTAGTGGGTGCAAGGGTTGAGGATGCAGAAGATAGGGATAGGTGGAGAGAGATGATTCGCTGTGGCGACCCCTGAAGGGAAAAGCCGAAAGAAGAAGAAGAAGAAGAAGACAGTGGTGTTTGAAAGTTTGTGACCCTTTAGAATTTCTTATATTTTTGCATACTGAAACTGAACAGAGGACTGATCAACAGCTACCTGGAAACGTTTACCTGCAGTTATTGCTGCACAAGGGGGTCAAACAAGATACTAAAAACAAGGGTTCACATACTTTTCTCGCTCACAGATACGTAATATTGAATCACTTTCCTGAATAAATAAATTACCAAGTGCAATTTTTTTTGTCTCATTTGTTTGATTGGGTCCACTTGGTCTGCTTTTAGGACTTCTGTGAAAATCTGATGATGTTTTAAGCAATATTTTAAGGTCATATTTAAGCAGAAATATAGAAACTTCTAAAGAGTCACAAACATTCACGCACCATCGTAACTTATTTGTTGAACAAATTGACCAAATGACCTGATTATATATATAGTAACTCAAGCTGCGAGGGCAGAAAACAGACACCCAAAAGAGCAATTTGTGAACAAAACTGTGCAGGTTTATTTACAGTGAGCAAAGTGGAAAAAAGTCTCTACTAGTTTAGCAGAATAAAGTCAGCAAATGAACTTTGTAACTGGAGTGGGGGCAGGCAGCAGCGGGGCAGGCAGCAGCGGAGCAGGCAGCTCAGGAGGCAGCAATGAGGCGAGACCCAGGAGGCTGGCGAGGTGCAATGATATCAGGTAACATCGTCAACTTCTGTGTCCTCTGGCCATTTTGAAAATAAAGAGGGAGAACAAAGGCATGTTAGTTCTTTTGCTGCACACACCCCTTTATCACTGTTAAAATCATTGTGCCCCATGCCGCTCTCTCCTCTGAAAGATCAATATCTGAAGTGTATAAAAGGTAGAAAGATTCTATGATGTTTGAACCAATCACAGAATGTTGCAGCATCAAAGTTGAAGACTGCAATTGATTTAGATCACCCTCATTCACCTCTTAAACTGTTGTGGTTTAGAAATATAAAAGGGCAATTAATAACTACGCAAAAACCATATATAGAGATTAATGTTTGTCATTTGTTTTTTGTAGTGATGTACCAATTATTGCCATACACATTCGCACATGCTCAGCCTATTCTCTTATAGTTAGCTTAGCAGACTTAGGCAACAGGAATGGCAGCTTCGCATTGTGGCCTCAAAATTCATTGTTGATAACGATTCAGCAACATAGGCTGTAAAATACTTGTAATATGTATGAAGGTATAAGGGGATGTGGTAGTTTAATGGGTAAGGTGCTGGGCTACTGATCGGAAGGTTGTGAGTTTGAAGCTCAGGTCCACCAAGCTGCCACTGCTGGGCACTTGAGCAAAGTCCTTAAACCTCAATTGCTTAGTTGTATAAAATGTAAGTTGCTTTGGATAAGAGTGACTGCCAAATGCCAGAAATGTAAAGCTATAAACATCTGAGATACCTCTAACTGAATTGAAAAGAAAGTCTAGAAATCAGCCTCATCCCCACATTTTCGTACCATTGTTTATTTCTGTCTTACAGCCATTGTTGGCATTGTTATTCTTGGTTCCACAAAACTTCAAGATAATTAGCTTTTAGGCAATTGTTCACAGCAACTAATGTGATAAAGAAGTTGTACTGATGTCTCTTTATCTTTCAAAGGTGTTGATGCTTTTATTTATACCAGCCATCCCTAAGCATCATACTGTGTTCTAATACATGGTCCATTTGATGCAGATGCTTCAGGCTTCCTGAAATGACCTTTCCCCTTTTTTTTAGTGTTTCGATGGGAACTACATTTAGCGCTTGAAAGCATGTTCACCTTGTTTCCCCCAACATCTGCAATTCATGTCATTAAAGTAACAGCCCTGTGCTTGATGGCCCCTTTTACCATAATGGTAACATGCTTTGCTTGCTTCAATTTTGTGTATTTTTTTTTCTTTTTCACTGTGCACCTTTGTGTAACTCTGCAAAGCTTTTAGCTGTTGTGCCATTTCCGATGATGTGCTCAGTTTAGTCATTCTCTCTCCAGTGTTAGGTTACTTGCTGTCAAAATGGTTTTAAATGACCTCACTATACAAGCCAAACACTAACCTCGCACTTACGGTGCCATTTCCGAGTCTGCAAATGTGTTTAAACATTGTGGATGCTTCAGTATACTTCAGCATACTGTACTGTTGTTTAACCGTGTTGGTAATTGTGTTTGTGGGATCTGGATCATTCAGAAATAATGAGGGCTTTTGGATAATAATTTTCTTTGGGAATTACTAAAATAGAATCATAACAACTGGGCTTATTGGACTGAACGAGGCTACTCAATAGATTATAAGATTTGCATGCCAATTATGCTGATGAAAGCTGGCATAATTACATAATCTTAAAGGTCTAAACAGCTTAGTGTCCAAATATAATCTACAACATCCTCAGGGTGTAAATTTAGGTCTCTTTCCAATAATAAGAATAATGAAAAGCAGAGTAATCTATAATTTCTTTTTCCTATATGATTCCTAAAACCTTGGTATAGCCTTACTACAAACACTCACATAATCTTACATTTACATTTCTGGCATTTGGCAGACACCCTTATCCAGAGCAATGTATAAAGGTACTTTGAGGTGTCTATGAATAAATACATCAACACTGGTTCACTAGGTCACAGTCTTAGGATACCATCAACCTAAAGATTAAAACTAAAAACAAACAAGGAAAATAAAAGCTAAAAGTGTTTCAGGAAGAGGTAGGTCATCATTCGTTATTTGAAGATAGCCAGTGACTCGACTGTTCGGACATCTAGGGGAAGTTCATTCCATCACCTTGCTGCCAGAACAGAAAGTCTTTATGTATACCTACCTCTTACCCTGAGAGATGGTGGGACCAGTCGAACAATGCTAGTAGATCGGAGGGAGTGTGGTGCACTGTGAGGAGTAATAAATGCTTTGAGGTAAGAGGGAAATGGTCCATTCTTGGCTTTGTAAGCAAGCATCAGTGTTTTGAATCTTATGTGTGCAGCTACCGGAATCTTGATTCCTGATCTCCTAGTAGAGGTCTACAACCACCAACTTCGATCCACCACTCAGCTTTGTAACAGAGACAAAGCTGTAACTTTAAGTCACATATATGACAAATGGGAAAATCCTCGGGACAGAGGACAAGATATTATACATTCTGTTTTCCCAGTAGCATGATTGCCTCACACCTTCAAGGTTTGGGGTTCATTTCCTGTGTTCGCCATGTACGTTTAGAGTTTTCATGTTCCCCTGGTGCCTCAAGGGTTTTCTGCTGATACTCTGGTTTCCTCTTCCAGTCCAATGACCTGCTTTGTAAGCTAAATGACATCTCTAAATTGTCCATAGTCTGTGAGTATGTGTGTGCTTGTGCTCTTTGATAGACTGGCATCCTGTCCATGGTGTACCCTGCCTTGTGCCCTGGGATAGGTGGTCCAGTAGGATCAATGGAGTACAGAATTGATGAATAGATGGACTTCAAGGGTGAGGAAAAAAGAGAATCTGGTGAAGAAAAACTACTACATATAAATTTCAATGAAATCGAGTTGAACATAACTATAAATTGCTAATAATTTATAGAAAATACAATTATTTACAATCTGATGAGATATAAGAAGAAACACTTTTTAAAGCATTTCATGATATGCTCTGATGATTATTGATTATTCTCCTATAACAACACATTACTTTGTGTTTTATGCCTACATAATTATTTCACTTCTCCTGACATATTTTTATGATAGTTGCTCTTGTATTTGTTTTGGCAACTGCACACTATAGACAAAAGACACAGCCAGCATGAGACTGATTTTCAGCCTGGCACTGTTATCTGAGTGGCCCACAGGCTCACTTGGGATGTCCATGATGAAAAAATACACAATTTTACCTCTTTTAACCTCTTTAGACTTCTTCTGAAATATTGCACAGTAGGCACCAATTACAACATAAATTAAATATTTGCAAAAACAACCACACACACAAACTAAATGTAAAATGTTGTGCTAGCTTGAAATGAACACAAAATATGACTGAATGGATGAAAACAAATCTGACTTGTTTATGCTTAAACAGGTATTCTAATTTTATTTCCTGCCTACTTACTTTCTATGTAATTGTTGAACAGATGAACAGATGTCAATAGAGCAATACTAAATCTAACAAATGAGTAGTTCATAAATATCCCAGTAAATGAAAATGTTTTGAAAATTTCATGATGCAAAAATTATTAAAAACTACACTGAAATTAGCTGGAAGATGTCTTGTCATTCTTTTAGTGTCACATGTTTCTGCTCCCTAGTTTCTGTTTTGCTGTCCATATTGATTAAATGCTAAGAGGGCTCTTCACTCCAACCTGTGGCCCACCAGGAATTTTTCAGTTCTCCCAATTAGCCACTCTGGCATTGACAAAAGGTCACCTTGAATTATCAGATTAGCAACAAAAAAATTGCAAAAGGTGCATTGATTATTTTACACAGACCACACAGCATCTATAGCTTATGTAATTGTCAAAAGTCACATCAATGTACATGGGTTTTGTAGGTAGGAGATAATCTAGTGAAAAATATACTGGTTGTTTGCATATAGTTTAGAAACATTGGATACAAGGGATAGCTCAAATATTTTTTACTATTTGAACAGAAGCAATTACTTGACCTGTCACCAGCGGTCCTGTTAGGGAATGTAAAGAATGAGCTTAATTCTTGTCCTGAGAATGTCTAGAAACCAGCCGGTGATGATAATCAGGAAAATAGCAACAATATAATATTTATCTAAGCAAAACTTTCTTTCAATCTTATCAAGCTTCCCCCTGTACATGACATTACTATAACTTGTCATAGAATTCAAGCTGTAGCATTATTCTGTGTTGCAGTTTCAAGTTGGCCAATCGTATTTCACTTTTATTTAATCATGTGAGCATCAGCAAGCCAAAGCTCCCAGTGCTGGCTTTTGTCTCAGCTATATATTGTTTCCCAATGACATGATGTCACGTCCAGGCACCCCCACCCTGTACGGGGCTCGAACCCGGACCTCCGTGATTGCACGTGCCTGCACGCCGTGGAACAAGGCCCATACGCGGGATTCAGCAGAGCGCTGCTTTGATAACATAAACACAAATACATTGGGAAGACAAACCTAATGCTAGAACATGACACTAATAAACAAAACCTGACGCACCAAAACCTAAACCATGAAAGAACAATGACCCACAAGGACAGGTACACAGGGATCCCTATATATAGGGGTAAACATCACGGCTAATAGGGAACAGGTGAAACAACGGGAACGAGAACAATGGGAAAGGCGAGACACAAAATACAAATGATAAAGCAGGCTCCATGAAGTCACCTGCCAGCACCCCCTCCAGGCCTGGCAGAGAACTGTCCCGCGGTTCCTGACACATGAAGTGTCAATGAAGTGGCAAAACGTAAAGCAACTTTACGTGTGAGAACACAGAATAAGGACTGGATATGAATAGGATATTGTTATAGTTGATGCAGATGTTATTGTTGTTATTTTCTTGACATATTTAAACATATCAAACTCTGTGATGTCAAATTATTGATTGCCTGTAATGTGCTGTTTTGAAATCTTTTAATAAAATTTGATTAAAAAAAAAACACAACTTCCAGATGGGGCAGCAGCTTAAATGGACCTGGACTGGAGTATGGAGTGGACCAATCTTCACAGACAGAACACTCACATAATACATACCAACACGTCAAGGTTTATTACATTGGAAACATTGCTGAAAAAAAATACAGTCAGACCAAATTAAAAGTATGCATTCTAAAAAATTTTTATTTTTTAAAATCTTTTGTGGGGGGCACGGTGGCTTGGCATGTTTTCCTCACACCTCCAGGGTTGGGGGTTTGATTCCCACCTCTGCTGTGTGTATGGAGTTTGCATGTTCTCCCCGTGCCTCGGGGGTTTTCTCCGGGTACTTTGGTTTCCTCCCCCAGTCCAAAGACATGCATTGTAGGTTGATTGGCATCTCTAAATTGTCCGTAGCATGTGAGTGTGTGTGATGTGTGTGTGCGATTGGGCCCTGCAATAGAGACTGGCAACCTGACCAGGGTGTATCCTGCCGTGTGCCCGTAGTCTCCTGGGATAGGCTCCAAGTTCCCTGTGACCCAATAGTAGGATAAGCTGGTATAGAAAATGGATGGATGGATGAAATCTTTTGTTGAGTCCTGATTGTTTCTTTTGTTGCATTTCAATGGAGTCTCCACACTGAAGGTGGCACCTTCATCTCTTCATCTCTCACGTAAGTAGTTGAATACAATACACCTTTACAGGAAACATGCAATTCCTGGAAACATATCAGTCAACTTTTTCCATCCATGCTGTTTTGGCCAACTCCAAAATTTACATCTTGTAGCTCACTTTTCCACATTTTTCCATAATATCAAACTTTCTGCATCTCCGAATTTCCTGTAAACAGATTCTGCAAACAGCCATATGAGCTATGGATCTTTTCAGCTCATTAGTTACAATTGATTTTCTGGAATGATTTGTAATGGTAAGATAATGAGTCTAATCCAGCATACTCTTTTGCACCGAGAAAGAAATAACAGTGTGTTGCCTTCGAATGTTTCTAAACAAGAATGTTTTCTAAAGACATGGCTTTCACACTCTATGAAAGTTAAAATTGAAACATGTAGGTTCATTACTATAAATCTGCAATTAAACATGAATTTTCAAAAATGATTCATGGCCACTTTAACAGCGAAGAAAAAAATCACCCAGAGAACTAGAGATTTTAGCAATTCACAGGTGGTTTCAGAAAAGGGAAACAAAAGCTAGCAAAGTCCAAAAGTCAGACATCTGTTTCTGCTCTGTTTTTCTGTAATTAAGGCAAGTGATCCACCATCTTAGTGTGAGGATTTTAGAAGTTGAATGATTTTCACTCAGCACCTGTGAACCAGCCAATCTGTTTAGCGTGTCCCTCGACAAAACCTACATTTCACCGTCACACAGTCAAGCGTCATTCTGCTACACCTGACAAGCAATTTAAATACAAATTACATTGTTACATCCTGCATTGCTCCGTTGACATGAACGATTACCTCTTAAGCTCTCAAAGTCATCTTTCAAGAACAAAAGGCATTAACGCTGTTTTACCAACTTATGACTCAATGCATAGCCAAGGGCTTTGTGACATTCAGGTAGCTGGGATGCTGTTTAATGCGTTTGACAAATTTCTGATATATTCATGGTATATTCCATAACCCTTATAGTAAAGTCTAAAGGGCAATTATTTTCAAGCCAAGGCACCTATTTCTTTGTGAATAGAGCTCCATATTATTTTAATTCAATTCAATTCACTTTTATTTTTATAGTTCTTCTAACAATGGACATTGTCTCAAAGCAGCTTTACAGAACATAAAAAAATACAGAATGAAAAGTTTAAGATTAAAATTGGACAAAAAGTTTAAGATTAATACTACACTTCTTTTAAAATGTATTTGTAAATTTAAAATTTATTTGGGCGACTGTGGCAAGGAAAAACTCCCACAGATGGTAAGAGGAAAAAACCTTGAGAGGAGCCAGACTCGAACGGGAACCTATCCTCATTTGGATGACACCAGAGAGAGTGAATTACCATAAACACAGATGGAATTGGGTAACCAGGAGCTCCTGAGCAACTCATAAATTAGCTCAACATCTGAGTTTACCAAGTCCTCCATGCCAAAGCATTCAAATTGTCAATGATGGAGATACAGCATATGTAGAATGTTATTTTCTATATTGACTAGGAGGGTATTGTTCTCAAAGTCCACATGGGGTTGGCATCTTCTCACTGAAGGTCTGAAATCTTCATGAAATAGAATCCATCTGGAGCTGCTACATCTCTAGATGCCTTGGGAATAGTACTTGTAGGGTTGGCCTCTTCTCACTGAAGGTCTGAAATCTTCTTGAAGAGGAGCATAACTGGAGCTGGCACAATCTATAGCTGCCTCAAGATGGGTAGAAAAGGAGAAGCAAGTGGAGAGGAATTAGCGTAGCTGCTGTTCATAATATTAGCAAGCACTAGATGATAATATGCATTTAATCAGATGTACTGGAGCACAAGGTTATGGGATATATTATGTGTTTGTCTGGCTACAGAGAAATGTCTTTAATGGATTGAAAAATGCCATAATGAAACACGCATCTGAGAATAATGCAACCATAAAATGTATTTAAAATATACTGTACACACACGTAATAAGAAAAATTTAGCTGTTTTTATGGTAATGGTGATTGTCAGACTAGAGAGCAAGCCAAATCCCAAGGACAGCTGCGAGCAAAATTACTTCTCAACCCTATGTAGTGCACTACATAGTCTATAGGAAGCCAATTATCATTCTTCATAACTCAGTAGGTAGCTTGATATATGGCTTATTTCCATTTTAGTTTAAGAATACTTTTTTTGGCCAAGGATGAAGCAGAAAAGCATTAATGATGTTCTTCAACATAATGTTTATTTATATCTAAAAGAAAGTTAATTAACAAAAAAAAAAATGACAACATTTTACAATAACAGTGTACAAATTATAATGCACTAATACCTGAATTAATATTTAAATATACATTTTTAATCAACTAATGAATAGCTAACTTTAATTATGATGTGAGTTTTATGATTTTTTTCATGTGTGAATAACGACCGTTCATGTTCATGTTCGTAAATGTTTGTTAGTTAATGCAGCATTTAGTATTTAGGTGTAAATTAAATCAAACCTGTTCTAGATGATAGAATATGAATTATGATTAACACAGTGGTTAAGGTGTTGGATCACTGATAAGCAAGACCCTTAACACCGCAATCGTTCAGTTATATAAAATGAGATAAATTGTAAGTCGCTCTGGATAAGGGAGTCTGCCAAATGAATTAAATGTGCATAACTTTAATTTGTTCAACCTTGTGAGCAAAGAAGCAGTGTCCTAGGCCCAAGCCTGTAAAAGCATGTATTAGTGCTTGTCACATCAACTCCAGCTACCAGCAAACCCTGCAGACATCAAACATGGCCACTATGGACTACAATCCCCAAACACACACACACACACACACACACACACACACACACACACACACACACACACACACAAACACTTCTCCACTCACAGTCACCAAATTAGACACACACACACACACACACACACACACACACACACAAAAACTTCTCCACTCACAGTCACCAAATTACACACACACACACGCACACACAAAAACTTCTCCACTCACAGTCACCAAATTACACACACACACACACACACACACACACACAAACTTCTCCACTCACAGTCACCAAATTACATACACACACACACACACACAGACATACAACACACGTTTTGTTATTCCTGCATTTGCATCTACCTCTGTGGGTTTTTGTGACAGCGTTAGGGTTAGTTATTGGGACCGGCCCTGAGAGTTAACTGTTCAGTAGCTGGGTTAGCGTCCCGCCCGGGAATCGACCCGCGGCAAAGAGAGCACAGGATCCTGCCACTGAACCACCAGGAGGCCATTACATTTTTTTTCCATTGTCTACCGCTTATCCGATCTATCATTGGGTCACGGAGAGCCTGTGCCTATCTCAGGCGTCATCGAGTATCAAGGCAGGATACACCCTGGACGTAGTGCCAACCCATCGCAGGGCACACACACTCATTCACTCAAGCAATCACACACTACGGGCAATTTAGAGACTCCAATCAGCCTAGAAGCATGTCTTTGGACTGTGGGAGGAAACCGTAGTACCCAGAGAAAACCCACCAAGCACAGGGAGAACATGCAAACTCCACACACACAGTGAGCGGGAGCGAGACTCGAACCCAGGACGCTGGAGGTGTGAGGCAAAACTGCTAACCATTAAGCCACCGTGCCGCCAGCCATTAAATTATATATATATTTAATAAATTAGGTTTATATAATTATTATAAATCATATTTAACATTTGAAATTGTCACATATTTCTTTGATGTAGTTTATTTAACAAATGTATTAAGGTGCTTAAGATAGTTGTTCATCATGCATTAACTCACTGTAGTTAACATTCTAGTTAAGGTTAGTTTTTCAGCATGGGATAAGAGGAGTATTAATAGCAGTGGAATAATTACAGTTTCCATAACATTAAATATTGCTATATATTGTTAAAAAATATGTATTTTATATATGAATATTTTATTCATTTATTCAATTGACTTATTTTTCAACTTCATATAAATTGTAATAAAATTTTATTTGTCGAATGCGCTATCATACACGATATGATATGATATGAAACACTTTTTGACTATCCCTGCATCATGTCGTATAACTCCCCAACAGACTCCAACTCCCAGCAGCCACTAGGCTCTCACATTCACAGTCACCAGAATTTTAATTATGTTCACTTGCTTCCTATTATGTTTGTTCCTCACTCCTTATATCCCTTTTGATTTCAGTTCCTTATTTCAAGTTATATGCTCAGTTCCTTTGGACTGTGACATTACTAAGCTGGTAATATTGATTTTTCTGATTTGCATTGATCTGACTAGTTTTTCCGGACGTCTGATCCTGTCAAGCTCTGATATTCCTGTTTTTGCCCTGTTTTCGGATTGTGCTTTTCCGTGACATTTTGGGTTTATGCTGAGCCTGTTTGCTTGTCCAAATACTTTTTCCTTTTTTGTTTTTGTGATTGTTCCAATAATTTAGCCTGTTCCAAATTTTGTGACTGTTCCGAAACCTTTGCTTATTCCTATTTTTGTGAAAATGTCTGTTATTGAAACTTTGCATCGAACCCCATAAGTCTGCCTTCGTGAAACCATCACAAACCAATAAAAACAAAAACAGAGTTATAATAAATATGTAAATAGAATTACCTGTACTGTAGAAAAGGTAGTTATATATTTTCTCTCAATTTTTCCCTTTTTTCAGAACAATGTAACTGTTATGAATAAAGTTAGTTGCAATTTTGTGTCGTATATGTGTTGTGCAAAAATCTGGCTAAAGTATTGGATGTTTTATAGAAATTTCTAGAAATGTCCAAGCTCAAATCCTCTGTGGTGTCCTGATTACGGGTCTGAATATGTCAAGTGCTATGTGTCAGCCTGAGTTGAGAAGCCTGAAAAAAAAAACAATTTCTCAAGATTAAGCTGGAAAATAAGGTAATATCTGCTATTACTTGCTTATTTATGTATAAATAGCATTACTAAACACTTTCTCCCTACCGTGATATATTTTTAATGTTCGGACTTTAGGCAAGATTATGATCAGTGAAGTGTGCGTTCTCTAATATTGTTTTGTTTGTTCATTTGACTATCATGTTTGCCTGTGGTAATGATTCATTTTGGATCAGCTCGAATAAAGCTACGCCTCAATTTTACCCTCTGGCTTAATTTTGCTGCACACTTTCATAATTAACCAAATCATCCACAACATGTTTAACCAAATTTACATATATACTGCAGGCATTTCTGCTTTGTCAGTGCACTGATGTAACATTTTAGCAAAATTTAATTAACAGTTATTATTATTATATTCATTGATGCTTCATACTTGTATATTTTTTTGCTTAATATCTGTGGCCTGAGTAATGCCTATTCCTGAATCTTCTGTTCAGAAAGATCCAATCACAGATGGCTTCAGTTGTATAAGAGCTTCTGCTAGACATTCAGACAATCTGCTATGAGAGACATGAAAAATATCATGCCTAAGGCAACTAGAACAGCTACCAAAGAAAATCTACTTCCAGTTTAAAGCTCCAGCTGAAGGCTGTGAGTATCTGTCAAAAGCATTCAGATTTTCTTGACCATTATTATTGTGATAAAGTGATATGATATACAGCCTGCACAATGGCACATCAAACATCACTGTCGACAATACTGTTTTTTTTTTGTCGAATAAAATATGAACGAAGTAAAATAAAATAATTCAATGATTCATTTGTATTTAATTATTGGTTGGTTGAAATATCCTGCTTATTTTAAAACAGAGTGAAAAATGAAGAAAAAATGAAGCAGGAGTATCAAGATTTAAAAAAAAATGGTTAGCATGTTTGCCTCATACCACCAGGGTTAAAAGCCTTTATTTTTTTTAAGACGAAGGAGCCATAAACAAACAAACAAACAAACAAATTAATAAATGAGCCTCTTAAGCTTTATTTTTTCTTATTCTTTGTTTTGGTGGTTTCCTTCTGGTACTCTAGTTTCCTCACCCAGTCCAAAGACATGCATTGTAGGCTTATTGGCATCCCTAAATAGTCCCTAGTGTGTGATTGGGTATGTTATGTCTGTATATGTGTGTATATGTGCAATTGTTCCCTGTGATGAGTTTGTACCATTTCCAGAATCTTCCCCACTTTGTGCCCCACGTCCCTGTGACAGGCTCTAGGCTCCCCTGTGACCCTGTGTAGAGAATGGATGGATACAATCTGTTCTGACATTGTAGCAGTCATGACAGGAGGCAATACAACCACAGACGACAAAAGAAAGGTTTTGTCTATAAACTCTAAGTTAAAACTGTTCCACCAGCCTGAATTCAGTCAAAGTATAAATCCAATTGATGTTGTGTTAATAAAGTTGCTTTCGGCTGCTCCCTGTTCGGGGTCGCCACAGCGGACCAACTGGTCCGCACAACAACTTGGCAAATGTTTTACGCCGGATGCCCTTCCTGACGCAACCCTCCCATTTTTCCGGGCTTGGGACCGGCACTGCATCCAGTGGCTGGGGTTGAGGCATTGGCTGGAATCGAACCCGGGCCTTTCGCATGATAGGTGAGAAACCTACCACTGAGCCACCAATGCCTCCAATTGATGTTGTGTTAATAAAGTGTAATAAAGAGCCCCCCAAAATGGGCATGAGCAATGTTCTCTTTTTTTCTATTCAAGTTAATATGACAAAAAATGTGTCTCATCAGTTAGCTCCTAGCTAGCTCCTACTGTTAGCTAACTCCTTCCATAGATGTGAAGTCCTTACAGAAAGCTTCAACACAACCACGTTAATATCATATTCTTTGATAAACAGCATTTAAAATTTTTTTATTAGCCTTAGATTGTGTATACTGTGCGTATACTTATAAACTTGTTTCTATAGAAACAATATGGTATAATGATCAAATTAATACAAACCTAATATAAGCAGTGATGATGAAAAACATTGAAAATATTAAAACTTTCTGACCAATCATAATGAAATAAACAGAACTGTGTTGTGGTATATATGAGTTTTAAACAGTGGGAAAATATATTAAAAGAATGATTTTCTCAGTGTTAAAGCAGCATGAAATTGCATCTGTTTTGGGAGTGCTTCCTGGGACCCCGTAATTCTCCAGTCAGCTTTCATGTCATTGCCCAAATGAATTTTGTGCAAGTTCCAACCATTTTCAATTTTCAATTAGACAAAGGTGATTGGCTGATAATTTCTCAGACATGAAAAAGCATGACGAAATGCCGTGTGAAAAAAAAAAGTGTAACTGCATGAATAAACCGATTTTTATGAACTCTCCCTTGCAAATGAATATTTCATCTTTGTGTCATTGTGCACTAGTAAAATTGTTTAATGCTTATATAAAATGGAGAATGAGATCATGTTGTCTGATGAATTCAAATTCAAAGTCAGTTTATATTCAAGAGCTACTGTATACTGCATAGTAGCATATTGTGAAGTTGTTATTTATTTATTTAATTATTTATTTATTCATTCACCCATGTAATAACAATAGTAATAATAATAATAATAATAATAATAATAATAATAATAATAATAATAATAAGAAGAAGAAGTAGTAGGTTTCTTTTTTTTCTTTTTTTTGAAAAGCCATGATTAGTGTTGTATCGATTAGTGCTGAATTGTTTAGTAATTGTATGTGAACAATTTAATAACATGCTTTTTTAGATAATACACTTAATTGGTTCATCTATTTTTGTTATTTTTCAGTTATTATTTTAGTCATCTAAAAAGATGTTCATTTTCCATGTATTTTCTACACATATATTAAACAAGAACATTCTGCAATACAGATCTTTTCAATAGTGTTAATGTTATACAACACAACACAACACAACACAAAATACTCAAAAGAAGTCAAGAGCTTAGCTCAGTGGTAACATTTTCGTGAGATACTAGAGCATCAGCTGAGCTCTGACTCTATAATGGACATTTTACTGCAGTGGTTTTCCTATAATGTGGAAGCAGTGTTCGTCTCTTGGACTAGGCTGCTCATTAGAGTGGTATAAAGCAGCTTGACACACACTGGATGCCAATCCATCACAGAAGAGCTGCTTGAGATGGGGGCTGACCTCAGGAGAGGGAGGCTGTAATGACTACGGGTAAAAAAAAAAAAAAAAAATAGAGAAAAAAAAAAATCCAGCGACAAACTAAACTGTCATTGTAGTTGCAATGCCAGCACCCCTGAGGAACATGAGGCCATTGAACATGTCTGAGATAGCGTAAGCATGACAATTAGCACTGCCTCTCTCTCTCTCTCTCTCTCTCTCTCTCTCTCTCTCTCTCTCTCTCTCTCTCTCTCTCTCTCTCTCTCTCTCTCTCTCTCTCTCTCTCTCTCTCTCTCTCTCTCTCTCTCCCTCCTTTCACATTGCCTTGATTTTTTTCTCTCTTTTTTCAGTTTGGCAGCACAGTCTCTAAGAACACATTATGCCATATGCAACTTAACACCCTAATCACTGTTAAACTATTGAATTCTGATTGCTCAGGAGATGTTGATTAATATTCTATAACAGCAGCTCTGATTGTAGCTCCAGTTGCAAGGTTTATATGAATGCACTTGTTTCTATGGCAACGGCATACACAAGGATTTGTAGGGTGGTTTTTCCATGTAAGCATTAACAAAATTGTGATTTTGGACTTTATGGGATTAAAATGATTGTTTAATTTAGTCTCCAGTGTTAGTCAGCTGTAGATTTCAACCATGGGAAAGTGTTCAGGATGGAGGACTTTTTTGATAACATCATCAGAAGGACTGTATACTGCTGTTACTGTGTACATAAGAACAGAAACTAACAATGTTAGTGTTAGAAAAATTTGAAGCTAATATACAGTGGGGCAAAAAAGTATTTAGTCAGCCACCAATTGTGCAAGTTCTCCCACTTAAAAAAATGAGAGAGGCCTGTAATTTTCATCATAGGTACACTTCAACTATGAGAGACAGAATGAGAAAAAAAAATCCAGAAAATCACATTGTCTGATTTTTAAAGAATTTATTTGCAAATTATGGTGGAAAATAAGTATTTGGTCACATACAAAAAAGCAAGATTTTTGGCTCTCACAGACCTGTAACTTCTTCTTTAAGAGGCTCCTCTGTCCTCCACTCGTTACCTGTATTAATGGCACCTGTTTGAACTCGTTATCAGTATAAAAGACACCTGTCTACAACCTCAAACAGTCAGACTCCAAACTCCACTATGGCCAAGACCAAAGAGCTGTCAAAGGACACCAGAAACAAAATTGTAGACCTGAACCAGGCTGGGAAGACTGAATCTGCAATAGGTAAGCAGCTTGGTGTGAAGAAATCAACTGTGGGAGCAATTATTAGAAAATGGAAGACATACAAGACCACTGATAATCTCCCTCGATCTGGGGCTCCACGCAAGATCTCACCTCATGGGGTCAAAATGATCACAAGAACGGTGAGCAAAAATCCCAGAACCACACAGGGGGGACTTAGTGAATGACCTGCAGAGAGCTGGGACCAAAGTAACAAAGGCTACCATCAGTAACAGTAACACACTACACCGCCAGGGACTCAAATCCTGCAGTGCCAGACGTGTCCCCCTGCTTAAGCCAGTACATGTCCGGGCCCATCTGAAGTTTGCTAGAGAGCATTTGGATGATCCAGAAGAGGATTAGGAGAATGTCATATGGTCAGATGAAAACAAAATAGAACTTTTTGGTAAAAACTCAACTTGTCGTGTTTGGAGGAGAAAGAATGCTGAGTTGCATCCAAAGAGCACCATACCTACTGTGAAGCATGGGGATGGAAACATCATGCTTTGGGCTGTTTTTCTGCAAAGGGACCAGGACGACTGATCCGTGTAAAGGAAAGAATGAATGGGGCCATATATGGTGAGATTTTGAGTAAAAACCTCCTTCCATCAGCAAGGGCATTGAAGATGAAACGTGGCTGGGTTTTTCAGCACGACAATGATCCCAAACACACCGTCCGGGCAACGAAGGAGTTGCTTCGTAAGAAGCATTTCAAGGTCCTGGAGTGGCCTAGCCAGTCTCCAGATCTCAACCCCATAGAAAATCTTTGGAGGGAGTTGAAAATCCGTGTTGCCCAGCGACAGCCCCAAAACATCACTGCTCTAGAGGAGATCTGCATGGAGGAATGGGCCAAACTACCAGCAACAGTGTGTACAAACCTTGTGGCGACTTACAGAAAACGTTTGACCTCTGTCATTGCCAACAAAGGGTATATAACAAAGTAGTGAGATGAACTTTTATTATTGACCAAATACTTATTTTCCACCATAACTTGCAAATAAATTCTTTAAAAATCAGACAATGTGATTTTCTGGATTTTTTTTCTCATTCTGTCTCTCATAGTTGAAGTGTACCTTTGATGAAAATTACAGGCCTCTCTCATCTTTTTAAGTGGGAGAACTTGCACAATTGGTGGCTGACTAAATACTTGTTTGCCCCACTGTAGCATTGTCACGGTACCGGTTTTACCGGTGAAGATGGAGCAGACCCAAACGTGGGGAATGACGTCAGACAGGGGTTTATTAAAGTAATGAAATGAATACATCAGAAGATAGATCATAAAGGCTAGAACTCTAATCACAAGGACTATGATAACAAGGAATACATTGACGAGGACTAGCAACTAACACAGACGCAAACACTACTATAAATAATGAGCCTAATCACTGGAACATAGGGAACAGGTGAACAGAGGAGGGAACACATTAGGGATTAGGCGGAGCTAAACCAAACACATGGCATACATAAACAAACAAACACAATCCCTGCTGGAAACCCCCCTAGTGGTCCAACGTGGAACTTGCCACCCGTAACAAGCATATAGGTATTTGGTGTGATATGTGTATCTCCACACACACGCTGGAGTATATTGTTATTATTCATTCATTGTCTACTGCTTATCCGATCTATTCTCGGGTCACGGGGAGCCTGTGCTTATCTCAGGCGTCATCGGGCATCAAGGCAGGATACACCCTAGACAGAGTGCCAACCCATCACAGGGCACACACACACTCTCTGCTGTTATTATAATAGTAACTATTTTACATTGGGCCACACATCACACCACTTGATCATTGGTTATTTTTTATAACAGGTGTTTTATTCCTTACTGACAATCTGTTCCAGATTAAAATAATGTTCATTAATTCGTTATTATAAGGTCCTTTCTGACATTCAGTCCTATTCCAGATAGAAATTTATTTACATTCACATGGTACAATGGAGCAATTAAGGGTTAAGGGCCTTGCTCAGGGGCCCAACAGTGGCAGCTTGGTGGACCTGGGATTCAAACTTCCAACCTTCCATCAGTAGGCCAACTCCTTAACCACTAAGTTACACATCCCCTTATAACACTAAGGTCAGTTGGAATTGGATTTAGAATTTATATAAAATATATAATAATAATAATAATAATGATAATAATAATAAACAAGCACATAAGTTGCTTTCGGCTGCTCCCTGTTCGGGGTCGCCACAGCAGACCAACTGGTCCGCACAACAACTTGGCACAGGTTTTACGCCGGATGCCCTTCCTGCCGCAACCCTCCCATTTTTTCCGGGCTTGGGACCGGCACTGCAACCAGTGGCTGGGGTTGAGGCACTGGCTGGGAATCGAACCTGGGCCTTCCGCATGATAGGCGAGCAACCTACCACTGAGCCACCAATGCCTCTCTAATAATAATAATAATAATAATAATAATAATAATAATAATAATAATAATAATAATAATAATAATAATAATAATAATAATTATTATTATTATTATTATTATTATTATTATTATTATTATTATTATTATTATTATTATTGTTGTTGTTATTATTATTATTATTGTTGTTATTATTATTATTATTATTATTGTTATTATTATTATTGTTGTTGTTATTATTATTATTATTATTATTATTATTATTATTAAGAAGAAGAAGAAGAAGAATTAAAATACTATTATTCATTATATATATATATATATATATATATATATATATATATATATATAACACTCATAAATAGATTCCAAAACTGTGCAACTAACTCAAACTAACCGCTTTGGTATAATAAATGTTTATGTATTTAGAGCTGGAAGCAGCTTTTCGCATTGTAATCACAATCTTTGAAATACCAGCTACCACCACCCCCACCACTACCACCCTTTTTTCCCCCTCAGCATTCAAGGAATACCATGAGAATGTATTTCACATACACAAACATTTGTATCATTAAAACTACATTTGTATTCGGCTATTCATCATACTCAGTCACTTAAAACGCCTTGGAGGATTTTGCACAAAATGAACATATATCACAAGTGAAATGATTAGCGTAGTCAAATATTAGTCTAGTCTACCAAATGAAACAGCTCAGAAATGTTTCTAAACAGTTGGCCCAGCTTCCAAAGTTAAATTATGAAAGTACAGAAGGCATACTTTCTCACACGCACACACACACACACACACACACACTAAAAGTTCAACCATAGTACACAAAGTTTCCAAAGAAATAAAGCATTTCAACCAAAAACTTGTGAGGCTGCAGGAGCTGAAACCAGCTGATATTCACAATGCCTGATGATGTAACATTTGTTGTCAAACAGGACATTTATTCCATGGGGTTCCAAAATTCTGACAGCGTAGATGAGCTCTTTCTCTCTGTGTTTTCTCACTTCATTTCCCCTGTAGCAACAACTGACAATGAAAACAGAAAGGTCATTAACGTTGTGTCCACTGCTGTTGAAGAGTTTCACCACTGGAAAAGAGAAATCGTTCATTATGAAAGGAAATAGCTTGACAACACGTTCAGCCATTTTTCTCTTGGATTCTGTTTGATAATTTTCTGTAACAGTTGTTTTGGACAGTACTTCAGGCTACAAGGCAAATCACAACTATATTTTAATGTGTTCTTTCTAACGTTATCTTTCTAATAATTTTATACAAAATAAAAAAAAATGTGATAAAAAGTCATATGATGGATTCACCAGTTTCAGCGCACTTATTTACTACACTATCTGCTATACAACTGAATAAAAAGCTGTAGCTTTAAGTCTACTTATATGGGAAGTCTACAAGACAAAGTACTTTGGTGGGGAAACAGCTGTTTATAGCTGCTATAAAATAAGTGATAACAGGAACGAATATGATTTGTACACATTCTGAAACACTAAAAATAAGTACAAATACACAAAATGTACAATCGTTTTAATAATTCTTTATCAATGCAATATTTGACTTGTTAATTTTACAAGACAGAAATAAATGTTGGTGCGAGAACAGCTGCTTATAGCTGTTATAACATAAGTGATGACAGAAACAAACATGATTTCTGGATGTTCTGCAAGAATACAAGAATAAATAGACAAAATGTAAAATGCCTTTAATAATTCTTTATTAATAAAGAAAAATGTTATCATTGGCTAACAGATTGATCATAAGACAAATAAAACATTTTAGGACCTTCTGCTATAAAAAATATTAAACTTTGGTACACTAACAGTACTGTAACTCGGTTTTATGGTGGGCTACACTATTGATTATTTATTAACCATTGATTCCTTTCTAATAACACACACTGTTGTATTTTATTCCTTACTTATGATAGACTAATCCCTCCTCTAGCATATTCTTTTACTGTAACCACACCCAGAGCTCTACCTAAGGATCAGCAATCTGGCCACTGATCAACAAAACACACTTGATTGCCTGAACAACAAACGCGTATGAATCCAAGTTGGGCCTAGGGCCAGCTGCCTCGGTGTGGATGATGATCATTACTCAGTACAGCCCCAGCCGCTAGCTTAATCAGAGGCACATGCAAAGGCGTCACACTGGCAATTGAGAAGGAGAAGACAAATGCTATAAGCTCATTTTGAAACACAACATCAGCAAATCTGTGCTTCACTCAGCCTTCTCTCAGCCTGCTTTAGTGTGTGTATTAAAAAGACTGGACCTCCAGCACTTACTCATTCAGAACACACTTATTCCTACATCACATATAAGCTGAGGTAAATGAGCATATGCTAATTACAATTGCAACTACAGTATAATGCTCTGCATAACTATTCACCCCCTCATATCATCAGGAAGTGAAATGGCATTGATTTGGATTAGAAGTCATGAATCTTCACAAAATATTCAATAATAAAGTGGAACTTCAGCATACAAATTTAATTTGCTCTCGAGGCGAGTTCTTAATTTGAAAATTTGTATTGTGAAACGAATTTTCCCATAGGAAATAATGTAAATGAAGATAATCCGTTCCAGCCACCCAAAAATATTACCAATATTACCAATACAAGGTGTATGTAAACTGTATGGCTGCTTACAAAGAACTGACCCAAGCCAAGCATTCCATGTCAAGGGTCCATACAGGAAGCCTTGCCACCAAGCTTGGGCTAAAAATAGAACAGACCACCCACGCCACCAACCTGTCAACAAAAAACATGGGAAAAATCACCTAGCTTTTGAAAGCCTACCGAAGGCAACGTTGGTATCATGGGTTGACTCATTTCAAATAGCTTTCGCTGACTGAAAAATAATTTACTTAATTAACTTGCTTCAGTTGGCTTCGCTTGGCTTTCCACTGATGCAAACAAGTTTTGAACGGCTCCCAGACATATGCACAACTTAGCCGGCATTGGTTCAGTTTGTTCGCATGCCAAAGATGCTTTGTATGCTGATTTTTTGCAAAATTTCAATTTTTAAGGCGAAAACTTGTAAGAGAGAGCATTCGTATGCCGAGGTTCCACTGTATTGAAGTTGAGGGAAATCTATAGAGTCAGCAAAATTATTTGCACATAAAAAGCTCAAACTTATGATTACATACGTTTTAGTCACATTGCTGTGAAATTACTAAATTGGGGATGTAACTGAATACAAATCCATCACTTGGGATCAGTAGATGTTGTTTTCTAAATGGACACAAACACAGATAAAAATGATCAGAGATTAAATAATTAGCTGAATTGAGTCTAATTATGTGCAACTAAATAATCAGAGTTTGTTAGAGAATATGCATAAACAAACAGCATCATAAAGTCCAAGAAGCTATCAAAACAAGTTCTGTAAACAGTCTCAATCAGTGCACTGAGCAAGAAGAATGTAGTCGGATCCAGATGTCCAAAACTGATAGAAATGATTCAAATATAAAATCCTAATAAGTCCTATCCTAATAAATGAATTCCACTCTGTAATGTTACAACTGGAAATGTTCAAGGTTTCACAGATTCTTTACACGTATCAAAAGTCAGACTCTTGGATGGAAAGAGGAACATAAAGCAAATAATTCAATCTAAGAAAACCATATTAAAGATGGTGTAGAAGCCCTGGATTGCTCCTTTGGGAGGAAAAGAGCCCTAAGTCATATAGGATGCTTTTAGGAAGCTAGTAACCCAATAACTACCCAGGATTCATCAAGGACACCTTGTTTACTAAGCATGCACACTATTAACATTGTTCTGAGTTAGAATAATAGTTATGGCCAAACATTTAGTTTATTTTTGCTCCACTAGTGTTAATAGATCCCAAAAAGACAAACTGACTTTATAGTATGTTTTCCCAATTTGGTTAGCTCACATTTAAGTGCAGTGTTTACTAAGAGCAGACATGGTAAATTTGTGGAGGTGGCATTAAATCATTTGTTCAAGCACATCTTTTGTTATTTTAGCAAACAAACCATTCAGTCACCTTTGATAGTGTGTGATAGGAATCTTCTCTACATGCTGGCTGTGTGGTCACCATGGACTTTTTGTTTCTGTGCTTCTACATATAAGCATATCTGGTACTTATATTTCAAAATACCATTTGCTTGTCTTTTGATTATCTTCTTTAAAAATACCTAGAAACAAACAAAGCAAATAATCACTTGCCAAATATTCTAGTCTTTTATGAAAAAGAGCAAAATTATAAATGTATTAGATTTGGGTTTTTTTATGTACTAATAAGTGGTTGTGCCTACGTTTACTAAAGAAATCACATGAAATCAAAACTCACTGAGAATACCTGAAACAGATAAAATGGTTAGATTTCTTTCATTCAGTTCCAAGGTATTACAGCCACCCCAGCCTAAATACTGTGTTTCTTAAGTGCAGACAGGGAAAACCTTGTGGAGGTAGCATTAAATTACTGGTTCAAGCACACCTTTTCTTATTTTAACAAGGACACAGACATGATGTTCTACATCATTATATCCAAATTCATTTAAAATATTTTGTAGCCATTTTTCATCCATATCTAAGAGGTTTCCAGACAACCAAAACATTTGACTGTACAGCAACCTGGTGCATTCACTTTATAAGTCAATTTATAACCTACCATACAGACCACTTTATCAGTACAAACAATTTCACTGTGGCTTACATTTTAATTCACACTTTGTTAGCTACTGACTTCCCCATTCATTAGTGGAAAAGGATCACCACAGGACCACCAATGACCAGATATTATCTGTATGGTGGCACTTTCTCAGCAGAAGTAACAATGACATGGTAGTGTATGTGAAGCTGGTACAAGTGTATCATGTGCTTAAGCATGGCTCATGTCTTTTTTTCATGCATAATATGTGTTAATTGTCCTTAGGCAATTAGGCAATTACTAACCACAGGACCCCTGTTTCTGGAAGATTTTTTGAAAGGAGAATGATTCTTAACTGAACAGTGCTGCTGCAGCTAAAACGCTTATGATAAAGCAATACATTCTAACATGTAATTTAAATGATTCATTGTAATAATGACCTACATGCTGCAACATAACACAACTCTCAAAAGGATGCAAGATCCGTAGATGACTTTAGAGCATACACCATACTTCTTGTACCACCAAAACAGCTCTGACCCATCGAGGTGTGAACTCTATAAAACCTCTGGAGGTTTGAAGATATTAACAGTAGATCCTTTAGGTAAGTTACAAGGTGAGGACTCCATGGATTGGACTAGTTTGACCAGCACATCCAACAGATTGTTTGGCTTGAAATCTGGGGAATTTTCTTGGAGAACAAGTCAACACATTACATTTTATGTAATTTTCAAAGAGGTCAATGTCATTAGGGAATACCATTGCATACTTGAAGCACCTCATAAGACCTTCTGTTTTGGAGATAGGTCTGACCCAATCATCCAGCCATCACCCTTGTCAGAGTTACTCTGAGCCTTATCCTTTTCTACTTTCTATGACATTTTTTCTACTTTAATCACATTATTTTGTAAGAACACAGCAGTGGTAGCTCAAGTGATTAAAGCTCTGGGTTGTTGCTTGGAAGACTGGGGTTCAAGCCCCAGCTATGCAAGCTGTCACTGCTGGGCCCCTAAGCAAGGCCCTTAACCTGCTCCAGGGGTGCTGTATCATGGCTGACCCTGCACTCTGACCCCAACTTAAAAAGTTGGGATATGTGAAGAAAGAGTTTCACTGTGCTGTAATGTGTATGTCAAAATAATATAGGCTTCTTCATCTAAGAGCTGTCTTGCTGATTAATATATTTCATCCCTTGACAAGTGCCATGTATGATCATTGACTGTGCCAAAACACATCTTTTAGGAGGCACAGTGACCATATCTGTCTCTCTAACTTTTTAATAAGGAATGTTTGTCTATTGCTGAAATACTGATATACGAGAGGTGCAAGAATCTTCATACAGCATTTTACAGAGCAAAAAATTGACTCTAATTTCAGTAATGAATACAGCACACTACCCTGATAACTAGTACAGCTCTAGGCCCATACAAATATTTCCCAGCAGTAATACACAGGAGAACAATTCTCTCCTATCATCCTGTCAGTGTCTCCTACTGGTGACATTTGCATAATAAATTCTATGCAGTCTGTCAATGTTCCCTACTGTTGACATTTGCTTAATAAATTCTAGGCAGTCCCACAAACTAGCATCCTTGCAGGATTTAGCCATTAGCCATATATAGAATATAATATGATCTTGTTCAGGAATTTACCCCAATAAATTACATCTTGCATAACATTTATAAGATTGACGTGATATGGTAAAATTAGTTAAAGTGTAAGCTGTGTTTTGAATTTATATATGGAAATTATGTTAAATTTCATGTTGACGAACATCTATAGGATGTTGTGTAGGGTGATGTAAGGTGAGGTGGAGTGGAGGTATTAGAAAAAACTATTAGAAATGGTCACAATTATAATTAAACTCTAAAATAAACCTTTAATTATATTTAATGTACCTTTTTTTAACATTTTGCTTCTAAGTTATATTAAATCTGGATAATGTCTAGATGCAAAGGCAGATGTAAACGTAGCAAACGTTAACTGTGCACTGGGTTCTTAAAAATATGACTAGATATTTGACCTTATTTTTCAAGTCACTTCAGCTGAGGCTGAGTAAAATCACTTTCATGTATTGAACCAGCTGTTGTTGTTGTTTCTGATTGCCTTGTCTTGTATTGCATCTTGTTCAATTCAGCTGAATATTTCAATCAGGTCTAGTCAAAGAAAACACAAATCAAGGTTTGTTTTTTAGTAATATGCCATTTATTTTGACTTGATTACATTTTAAATTTATGGAAATGAGACAACATGCACCACTACAAAGAAAAACACTCAGAGATGCCAAGAAACTGGTAATTTGAAGGCAGCAGACTTGGAAAAGGGTTCAGTGAAATATTGCATCATGTAATAGACAATCTAATTTTGATTATAGGAACAAATCTATCTAAAAGCAAAGCTTTATTTATCATTTATTCATCCGTTCAATTGACAAACTAGATTAATAAATAATACTGGTTCACTTTATGTAGTTGCCTCGATTCAGATTTGCTTTTTTCATGCCAATCAAACAACATTAGCACTTGCTTGGAACTCTTTCAGCAGACTTCAGACTGGTTCTTTTGATATGCACCCAAGTGTGATTGATGTGTTCTCAGCTGCCTAAAGAAACAACACCAATCGGGAGAATGTACCAGGGATTGATTCAAATGGACTAACTGCTCTATATTTGAGAACATCCAAAAACAAAGGTTTAGTTTTAAAGATATATTTACCTTCTAATGACTATCTTAGAAAAGCCACATTTGCCTAATTCCCTAATATTACCTGCAATGTCTAGCATCCAGACCTTTCTCTAACAAATCTATACTACTCTGGCTATTGCTAGTCCTCCAACATCAGGACTTTGCTAGTCTGCATTTCAGATATGTAAAGCTATTACTAATGAGAGGAGTTAAAAAGCTAGTCAACTTGTACTCAGCATTAAATTATGTGGAGATGTGATAGCTTAGTGATTAGGGTGTTTACTGATTGAAGGGTTGTGAGTTTGAATCCCAGGTTCACCAAGGCACAGCTTGGCCCCTGAGCAAAGACCAAAACACTCAATCCTCTGGATAAGGGTGTCTGCAAAATGCCATAAATGAAAAAAACAATAGATGAAGTTTGGCCATGCCAAAATGCTGTAAATATTCCTTGTTTCTTCTGCAGGACTTCAGGCAGATGTGATGAGAATATACATTTAATCAAAGCAACATACAAATAAGATGAAAGTTGAAACCCCAGCACTGGCATTTTGGTGAATATCATTCTGATATGTAGCCCAACATCTTGAATTTCCTTTCACATTGACTGGGGTATTTTTAAAATGTCTGCATTTGGACTGTAACTGGTGTCCTCCGATGCCAATACTCAATCTTTAATGACAGTTCACAAAGGATAAAAGTAAAAACAAAACATCAGAGAAAAACTTGTACTATGAATATATGTATGTTAACATAAAAGTCTAGATTAGGGATGGTCTTATCTAGGTTGGGGGTGTCTCTCTATGGCAATATGAGTATTGAAAAGGATGAACATCTGGGTTTGTGTTAATTAAGTTGGCATTAGCTATGCTTGGTTTTGTTTAGCACAGGCTCATGGGGCTCTTTTAGAACAGTTACTTTATGCCTGAGAAACATAGGAATGTCAGATCCTGATTTGAACAGAATTAATGCCACTCTTTATTTGTGGTAAAGTCAGAGGGTCCTTTTTATTCCCTGCCCAAATGGAATGATCATTGCATGCATTTCCCATTTCAGTGGAACAGGTGTCCACTCTACTCTGTTTTTAACTGAATACTGGACTACATTTAAACACATACATTTAAAGTAAATGCAGACTTAAAGTTTTTTTTTTTTTTTTATCTCTCTGCATAATTCTCAATTATAAAGCAGTTGATAAATCTCCTTAGATAGCCGAATCTGACAGCAGTACCTGTAGTATGGCAAATAATATATTTATATTAAAACACTCTTTCTTATGCATTATAAGTCATATAGTAAGAGTTCATTCACAGAGATTTGCATCATGGAAGTTCTACATGTTCCAAGTCTGATAATTCCATTAAAAAAAATGATGAAATTTGAAAAAGATAACATAACTGATCAATATGGTCAAACTATCTGAAATTATTAATGGTACAGTAACATTTGTACTAGTCATACTGGAATTTAATTATATTTTTCACCACAGGAAATTCTTGAATGTAGCTGATTTTGTGCTTCTCAATAACATGGCAGAAATGAAAAATGACTATTTACAGTATATGCTCTACGATATTACTTGTAATTATAACTGGGTAAAAATGGGTTTGAAGAGTCACGGTAACCTGTTTCAAATATCATGCTCATCTAATTTGGCTTAGATCACTTTGTCTCAGATTTGTTAAATGAAAAATCATATAATTTCCACAAGAATTTGGAGCTTTTATTTCAGAACAATGTGTATTCCACACCTATATAGCATAGCCTGCAATATACATATATATACATCTTATATACATCTTTTTTTATAAGGTCATCTCTTAAAATTCAGTATCCAGTATTGCTTTATGGTTTTAAGAGCAGTGAGGGAATTACCTGACAAAAATGAGCGGCCAGAATATTACTAATAGATCGCCTACAGGTATTTCTATATTGCTATATAGATACAACCATGTCTGAAACTGGCTATTGATTTAGTTTTAATGGAGTGGAAATGGAGAAGGTATGGGATTCATCCTGCGCATGCAGCTCTGTGTATGAGTAAAGTCATACACTGCTTTATTTTATTTTCAAAAGGCAAATCATTTGTCTTTTTTTAAATATTTTGTCTCGATAGAAATGTTTTGTCTTTTGCTATAAAGACCATCATTTCAGAGCCAACTGTATCCACATAGACACACTCCTGTTGTATGATTGCAGAATTAATTTTAATATATTTTAGGTTGTATTTATTGTCAGTAAACCATTGTGGATTTTTTCCTAATATAGCTGTTCCACAGAATCTTGAGCTCAGGAAAAAATTGAAGGAGCAAAAAAAAATGTGATTGTGAAGGTGTTAGAAGGTTAAGCTCTGTTGTTACAGTATGCTCTAAGCTATATACTATACATATTATTATCATCTAACACCATTCTTTAATTTATCCCTTTGAATTTGGAAGAGAGAGATTTATATATTTATTCATAGTAACTGCTTCATTCTGGTCAGCATTGTGGTGAATCCAAACCATATTCCAGAAACTCCCATGTGTATGTGCAAAAATATTATAAGAATTAATAATAATAATAATAATTAAAGATAATTGAAGGCTTTGACCTGGACTTAGAAGTCACCCTAAAAGATTATTGGCAGCTGGAAAGATTGAAATGATAATTGAAATGAATTGGAATGAAACAATTACTTGCATAAAAGGATGTCCATTTAACTGATCATGAGCAATCCTAAATAGCTATATGAAATTATTTTATCCTTCCTCTTATTCTGGACTGCCATAGAGGTTTTCTTCAGAACTAGAAGAAAATTCCTATTTGCTAATTTCCTTGCCATGCACCAACAGCCATGTTGTAACCTTGTGACTTTGATGCCCCATGGTTAGTATTTAAAATGTCTCTATGTCACACATGTCCACTTTCCCATTCTAGTCTTGTTGAGAATTCGATAAAGTCAATTCAAGAATACTAAGTATAGCACTTTTTTCTTCCTAATAAGCCTGCTTTTGTTATTGTTCAATCTGCCAGATGAACAGAGTGCAATGATGTGCAGCTTGGGTGAAGGTAATTCTAGTATTTGACAACACTATTTTTGCCATGGTCAATTGTTTCCCTGAAACATTCATCTGAAATCAGCATGTAGCAGTGTGGGCATGAAGAATAACTAATCTTAATATGTGCACCAGTTCATGTGTTAAAGCAACCTATGGTATTTTCAGGAGAGGATTGCATTGTCCTAATTGTTTGCAGTCATTTTTGAACAAGTACATTCAACATTTTAGAACATTTTTTCCAAGTACTTGAAGAGCCTGACTGTAGTTTAATAACACAAGCAGTCACCCTTGTTTAATTCAATAATAAAACTATATTGAGAGTTTTTCTATTGGTATGCAGGTTACACTCACTAGTTTACATGAGACAATAGTAAGCAAATTGTAAGCAGTCATTGTTAAGCTGTTATATGATGAGCCAAATGAGAGTAAAACCTCATTAAAGAAAAGGGAGAATGCAATGATCAGTTTTTGAACCTTCACAATGGAAGAAATACAAAGTGAACCCTCTTGAAGAACTTTCAGGCAAACCCTTTTAATCGGCTTGGCTGCCCTCCAGACACACTATTCAGAAATCCACTAGGAAACAAATACCAGAAAAAGTAGTGAAACAGATGCTCAGAGCCTAAAGTGGTCTACACATTAACCTGTAAAAAATGATATGGCAGAATGCTTTAGAGAGCTTAGGGCTATGAGCTGCCAAAAAATCTATCTTATTACACAATCATATAAATACAAAATCCAGATAATATAATATAATATAATATAACATAACATAACATAACATAACATAACATAACATAATATAATATAATATAATATAAATAAATAAATAAATAAATAAATAAATAAATAATATAATATAATATAATATAATGTAGGGGGGCACGGTAGCTTAGTGGTTAGCACGTTTGTCTCACACCTCCAGGGTTGGGGGTTCGATTCCCGCCTCCGCCGTGTGTGTGGAGTTTGCATGTTCTCCCCGTGCCTCGGGGGTTTCCTCCGGGTGCTCCGGTTTCCTCCCCCAGTCCAAAGACATGCATGGTAGGTTGATTGGCATCTCTAAATTGTTCGGTGTGGGTGTGTGTGGTGTGTGTGGTGTGTGGGTGTGTGTGGGTGTGTGTGGGTGGGTGTGTGTGTGTGTGTGTGTGTGTGCCCTGCGATGGGTTGGCACTCCGTCCAGGGTGTATCCTGCCTTGATGCCCTATGACGCCTGAGATAGGCACAGGCTCCCCGTGACCCGAGTGTAGTTCGGATAAGCGGCAGACAATGAATGAATAATATAAACTTCTACCTAGGGTAGAAGTAGAAGTAAATAGATTAAGTACAAAATGTCCGATTAATATACAAATTACTTAAAGAACAAACTATATGTTTTGTGTGATTTTAAACACAACAGCTGGTTATTACAAGCACACAATTTGTGTTTACTCTTCACTTTACTTATACATGATAGCATCAGTAGTATCACAGAGATACTGATAGGCATTCCCATTTAATATCCTGACCTGTCATCACTGTTTTTACCTATATGATTATTATATTTCTCATATGAGTTCTTGCTATTTAGGAAACTTGAAGCACAAAGAATAAAAAATGTGTAATGAAAGAACAGAAAGGGTTAGATAGATACTATGTTCTTCACTCAGTGTATACAGAGCACATTTTGATTCACGTTATTAATGTTTTTGTCATTACTCATCAAAATAGTAACCAAATTTTAAACAGTCAATAGAATCCAATCTAAAGAGCATGTAAACATTGGCCCAAGAGCAACACCAGATTGCTATACAAGACAGATAAACATTAGGTCAGGGGAAAAAAGTGTGTTCTTTCCATGGAGATGCAGAGACTGTTGTCACTTAAACCTACTGAAGCATTGAAGAATGCTGTGCTTTTGGTTCCCTGCTGGTTATTATGTACTGCTGGAGTTGTTTCATTATTATGCAAAGAAGAGCACCAATGTTTGCGTTGAAGAATTACATGTCATGCAGTAAAAAGGCCAGTTTTGAAATCTGTTGTAATCATAGCAGCAGCACCGGAATCCATGTGGTGTTCAAGATGTTCTGTATCTCAGTATCAGAATGGTGTGTGTTGTTTTGAGAAATCAACAAGCTTGAACTCACAGAATATAGCAGACAGCATAAATGAGGATAAACACCTGGTGATGACTATTTGTACCTCCCATAATTTATTTTGTTTTTCCTTTTAAATATTACCTTACATATTATTTGAATAGAATGGCAAATACAGTATTATTACCTTATTATTACCATTCTGTGTATAGATATGTGCAGCTAACAATACATTATTAATCCAGGTATTAATTCTAGAAAACAAGCCATCAACTACATTATCCTATTTCATGCGTTTATGATGTATTCTGTTGCTAGGTCCTAGCGGTGCCTTGCTATTAATAAATGGCAATTAACAGCAAGTGTAAATTACTAAATTACTAAATTACATGTAAATATGAATGCTGGTCTATTTTACAAGATAAGTATACAAAATATTAAACCTATGAATAAATAATGGGCATTTTTACCTTGCTGAAATTTCCTACTTATATATTTTAATCAGTATTAGATGTGATGTAATGAAACAACAGTCAGTCAGTAGAGGCCTGAGAATAAGTGAGCAGAGTCTTATTTAAAAATAATCCAAATTCAGAGTCAAAAGGTCACAAAACATTCGTATAGCCAAGAATCATCCAGACAAGAAGTGAAACAGGTGAATTGTAAAGGCAAAACACAGTGAAAAGAAAATCAGAACAAACAAAGCTTAGATTTTAAACAATGAGATGTTTTGGAAAGACTTCGCAAATAGGGTCTATAAATGCTTATAGCCCTGAAAGATGAAGTAAGATGGATACAAAAAAAGCTGAAGTGGATTTCTTGTCACTTATGTTGGTCTATCCTGTCGCATAAACATTTAAATGATTACAGAACTGTAAAAGGAACTGCTAGTGAGTTTTCATCCACTAAAGCACATAGAGGTGAGAACATGGAAAGTTGTCGCAATTAAATACAAGAGCCTAGCTTGTGTCTCTCTTGTTATGCTTTGTAACTGAAGAAGTGTGTTGGCACAATCCCTAAAGACATCTTTAACACCTTTTAGATTCTGTACTCAATACTATACAGTTAAACAAAGATCACCATCACTCCAGTCCCAAAATCTGCAAACGCATAACGCTGCAGATATTTCTCACATTTCTGTCCATATGCCTAATTGTGCCTGTGTGAAACAAAATATTTCACTGCATATGGATTTTCAGTTTGCTTACCAAGGCAACAGCCCTTGATAACACTGTAAATCTGGCACATCTGAATGCTTTTATTGCCTTGAATGGGGCTTACAAAAAGTAACCATGTTCAGTTTTAAGTCATTAGACACCTTAATGATGCTACATTCAAATAAATTCACTAGAGCATGGCAACACTTGTGCAACCTTTTGAGTTTGCTAATAATAATAATTATGACTGCTAATATGCCTTTGTGCCACAAATATGTAATTTGAAGGTAAAATGTCAGTTTTAAATTTCTGTTTTGAGTTGTGGGTTTCTATAAATGTGTCTACTTTGGTGTGGGTTGAGTATTGCAGTAGGAGTGTGACATTTCAAAAGTTTAGGAAACAAATATCCTGTTTTTCTTTCTTCATTAAATATTTCCTGTTCACTTTTTTAAGATTTTGGATCATTGTGTTAGTCTCATATTGCTAATTTATGCCTATATTTCAATATAAATGTGGATGTTTAGTTTTCCATCATGGCTATCAATACAATGATCATACATTGCTGTGTTTGTGTTGATGTAAAATCCATAAATCAAAAATATTAGACCGAAAACTTTTTTTGGTCCAATGGCCAGTTATTCAGTATTAAGCCATAAAATTTCAAGATTAAATCTAATCACATGTCATTAGAAAAATGACACAGCAGTAGAAAGGGAATAAGAGGAGCTGATTTGTGATGCCACACACTGCTCCTAGCCACACCTCCTGATAATGTATTCATTAAGTCCTTTTTTATGACTGTGCCAAGTGACCGCCTGTGTCAGTGGTCTTGCAGATAATAAGAACACATTAATGCCACAACTTTAGGCCTTATTTTTGCACAAAATTGTGTCAGGTGCTCTAATTTGTAGAGTTGTAATAGGTTTCCAACAAGAACCAAAAAATGGGCACCAAATTCTATTATGCGAAATGAATGTAATATATTTAGCCCACAATAGGATTCAAACTTTTTTCACTCAACTGTATACATTATGGCTAAAGAAAATGGGGTGAAATATGGGGTGTTTGAAAGAAATCCCAACACAGTTCTAATGTCTTGTCAAAATACCATTTCTAATCACATCAAGATTTAAAGTACTATCATTTTATACTTATATCACTTTACACTATGCTACTAGGACACTGATGTCTCACTATTACTTCACTGCATGAAACTCACCATGCAGTTCTATTCCACCATGTACATTCTCTTATGTCTTCTCTACATAATTATATAATTATAATTGTATATAACTGTAAATTCACAGCTCACTCTAGTTTATATCTCTCTCTATATGTATACTATCTCTATATACACTGTGTATTATCTCGGTTACTGTTATACATACAATGTATGTAATGTACACATATTGTGCTGTACATACAGCTAGCACATATTATTATATGTGGAGGCTCAACTGGTTAAGGCTCTGGGTTGTTGATCAGAGGATCAGGGTTCAAGCCCCAGCACCACCAAGCTCCACTGTTGAGCAATTGAGCAAGGCCCTTAACCCTGCCTGCTCCAGGGGTGCTGTATCATAACTTTCTCAGCTGGGATATGTGAAGAAAAAAAAATCCACTGTGCTGTAATCTATCTATCTATCTATCTATCTATCTATCTATCTATCTATCTATCTATCTATCTATCTATTTTCTATCTATCTATCTATCTATCTATCTATCTATCTATCTATCTATCTATCTATCTATCTTTATATTATATTATATTTTATTATATTATATTATATTATATTATATTATATTATATTATATTATATTATATTATATTATATTTAAATATTTTCAAAGGTGTCATTTTTGGATAATAACTCAAACATGGTATGGAGAAGTAATAAATCTACATCTATATGGATGTAGGGATTTGTGGAAATGACACTTGATAACCATAAAAATAAGGAATAATACATTTACATTTATACCATTTAGCAGATGTCCTTATCCAGAGCTCCTTACATGTATCTCATTTATACAACTGAGCAGTTGAGGGTTAATGGCCTTGATTAATGGCTCAGCCGTGGCAGCTTGCTGGTCCTGAGATTTGAATTACATCTTTCAAGCAGTAGTCCAACATCTTAACTATAAAAAGGGCCCCCCATAGGGACATTGTATTTTTATTTTTCTATAACAGCACATTCCCATATCTTGTATTCCTCTCATGCCATACCAATATAAATATACAGTGGGGCAAAAAAGTATTTAGTCAGCCACCAATTGTGCAAGTTCTCCCACTTAAAAAGATGAGAGAGGCCTGTAATTTTCATCATAGGTACACGTTTAACTATGAGAGACAGAATGAGAAAAAAAAATCCAGAAAATCACATTGTCTGATTTTTAAAGAATTTATTTGCAAATTATGGTGGAAAATAAGTATTTGGTCACCTACAAAAAAGCAAGATTTCTGGCTTTCACAGACCTGTAACTTCTTCTTTAAGAGGCTCCTCTGTCCTCCACTCGTTACCTGTATTAATGGCACCTATATAAAAGACACCTGTCCACAACCTCAAACAGTCAGACTCCAAACTCCACTATGGCCAAGACCAAAGAGCTGTCAAAGGACACCAGAAACAAAATTGTAGACCTGCACCAGGCTGGGAAGACTGAATCTGCAATAGGTAAGCAGCTTGGTGTGAAGAAATCAACTGTGGGAGCAATTATTAGAAAATGGAAGACATACAAGACCACTGATAATCTCCCTCGATCTGGGGCTCCACGCAAGATCTCACCCTGTGGGGTCAAAATGATCACAAGAACGGTGAGCAAAAATCCCAGAACCACACGGGGGGGACCTAGTGAATGACCTGCAGAGAGCTGGGACCAAAGTAACAAAGGCTACCATCAGTAACACACTACGCTGCCAGGGACTCAAATCCTAGAGTGCCAGACGTGTCCCCCTGCTTAAGCCAGTACATGTCCGGGCCCGTCTGAAGTTTGCTAGAGAGCATTTGGATGATCCAGAAGAGGATTGGGAGAATGTCATATGGTCAGATGAAACCAAAATAGAACTTTTTGGTAAAAACTCAACTTGTCGTGTTTGGAGGAGAAAGAATGCTGAGTTGCATCCAAAAAACACCATACCTACTGTGAAGCATGGGGGTAGGAAACATCATGCTTTGGGGCTGTTTTTCTGCAAAGGGACCAGGACGACTGATCCGTGTAAAGGAAAGAATGAATGGGGCCATGTATCGGTGAGATTTTGAGTAAAAACCTCCTTCCATCAGCAAGGGCATTGAAGATGAAACGTGGCTGGGTCTTTTTAGCATGACAATGATCCCAAACACACCGTCCGGGCAACGAAGGAGTGGCTTCGTAAGAAGCATTTCAAGGTCCTGGAGTGGCCTAGCCAGTCTCCAGATCTCAACCCCATAGAAAATCTTTGGAGGGAGTTGAAAATCCGTGTTGCCCAGCGACAGCCCCAAAACATCACTGCTCTAGAAAAGATCTGCATGGAGGAATGGACCAAACTACCAGCAACAGTGTGTAAAAACCTTGTGGCGACTTACAGAAAACGTTGGACCTCTGTCATTGCCAACAAAGGGTATATAACAAAGTATTGAGATGAACTTTTGTTATTGACCAAATACTTATTTTCCACCATAACTTGCAAATCTTCTTCTTCTTTCAGCTTTTCCCTTCAGGGGTCGCCACAGCGAATCATCTCTCCACCTATCCCTATCTTCTGCATCCTCAACACTTGCACTCACTAGCTTCATATCCTCATTAATTCCATCCATATACCTCCTCTTTGGCCTTCCTCTTTGCCTCCTGCCTGGCAGCTCCATGTCCAACAGTCTCCTACCAATATACTCACTCTCCCTCCTCTGAACATGTCCAAACCATCTTAATCTGGCCTCCCTAACTTTGTCCCCCAAACGTCTAACATGAGTTGTCCCTCTGATGTACTCATTCCTAATCCTATCCAATCTTGTCACTCCCAAAGAGAACCTCAACATCTTCAGCTCTGCTACCTCTAACTCTGACTCCTGTCTCTTCCTCAGTGACACTGTCTCTAAACCATACAGCATGGCCGCTCTCACCACTGTCCTGTACACCTTCCCCTTGATTCTCGCTGATATTTTCTGATCACATAGAACTCCCAACACCTTTCTCCACCCATTCCAACCTGCCTGCACTCGCTTCTTTACCTCTTTCCCACACTCTCCATTACTCTGGACTGTTGACCCCAAGTACTTAAACTCCTGTACCTTCTTCACCTCTTCACCCTGTAACCTTACTGTTCCACTTCCCTCCCTTTCATTCACACACATGTACTCAGTCTTACTACGACTGTCCTTCATTCCTCTTCTCTCCAGCGCAAACCTCCACTTCTCCAGGTTTTCCTCCACCTGCTCCCTGCTCTCACTACAGATCACAATGTCATCTGCAAACATCATTGTCCAAGGAGACTCCTGTCTGACCTCCTCTGACAACTGGTCTATCACTATAGCAAACAGGAAGGGGCTCAGAGCTGATCCCTGATGCAGTCCCACCTTCACTTTGAACTCCTCTGTCTGACCTACAGCACACCTCACCACTGTCCTGCTCCTCTCATACATGTCCTGCACCACTCTGACATACTTCTCTGCTACTCCTGACTTCCTCATACAGTACCACAGCTCTTCTCTTGGCACCCTGTCATATGCTTTCTCCAAGTCTACAAACACACAGTGCAACTCCCTCTGACCATCCCTATACTTCTCCATCAAAATTCTCAGAGCAAAAATTGCATCTGTTGTGCTCTTTCTGGGCATGAAGCCATACTGCTGCTCACAAATTTCCACTACCTTCCTTAACCTAGCTTCCACTACTCTTTCCCATAGCTTCATTGTATGGCTCATCAACTTTATCCCCCTATAGTTACTGCAACTCTGCACGTCACCCTTATTCTTAAAGATCGGCACTAACACACTTCTTCTCCATTCCTCAGGCATCTTCCCACTCTCTAAAACCCTCTTGAACAAACTAGCTAAAAATTCCACTGCTGCCTCTCCTAGACACTTCCAGACCTCCACCGGGATGTCATCAGGACCAACTGCCTTTCCACTTTTCATCCTCTTCAAAGCCTTCCTGACTTCATCCTTTCTAATCTTATCTACTTTCTGTTCCACAGAGTTCACCCCTTCTACTCTTTTTTCCCTCTCATTTTTCTCATTCATCAGCTCCTCAAAGTACTCCTTCCATCTCCTCTGTACACTCTCCTCACTTGTGAGCACCCTTCTATCTCTATCCTTAATAACTCTAACGTGCTGCACATCCTTCCCATCTCGATCCCTCTGCCTAGCTAACCTGTACAAGTCCTTCTCTCCTTCTCTAGTGTCTAAACTAGTGTACAATTCGTCATATGCCTTCTGCTTGGCCTTAGACACCTCTCTCTTCACTCTGCGTTGTAACTCCTTGTATTCCTGTCTATTCTCTTCAGTCCTGTCCATGTCCCACTTCTTCTTGGCTAACCTCTTCCTCTGGATACTATCCTGAACTTCCTCATTCCACCACCAAGTCTCCTTATCTTCTTTCCTCCTACCAGATGACACACCCAGCACCTTTCTCCCTGTCTCCCTGATCACTTCTGCTGTAGTTTCCCAGTCATCTGGCAGCACTACCTGACCACCCAGAGCCTGCCTCAACTTCTGTCTAAATTCCTCACAACATTCCTCCTTTTTCAGCTTCCACCACTTGGTTTTCTTCTCTATCTCTATCTTTGACCTCTTCGTCTTACAGACCATCAAAGTCATCCTACACACCACCATCCTATGCTGTCTGGCTACACTCTCTCCCACTACCACTTTACAGTCACTAATCTCTTTCAGATTGCCTCTTCTACATAGGATGTAGTCTACCTGTGTTCTCCTACCTCCACTCTTGTCCGTCACTCTATGCTCCTCCCTCTTCTGAAAATAAGTGTTAACCACACCCATGTCCATCCTCTTAGCAAAGTCCACTACCATCTGTCCTTCAAGGTTCCTTTCCTTAACTCCAAACTTGCCTATCACCTCCTCATCACCTCTGTTCCCCTCACCAACATGTCCATTAAAATCCGCTCCTATCACCACTCTCTCACCCATGGGAATACTCTCCATCACCTCATCTAATTCACTCCAGAATCTCTCTTTCTCCTCTAACTCACAACCTACCTGTGGGGCATAACCACTAACAACATTCAACATCACCCCTTCAATCTCTAACTTCAGACTCATCACCCTGTCTGACACTCTCTTCACCTCCAGGACATTTCTCACAAACTCCTCCTTCAGGACCACACCTACCCCATTTCTCTTACTATCCACACCATAATAAAACAGCTTGAATCCTGCTCCTATACTACAAGCCTTGCTACCCTTCCACCTGGTCGCCTGTACACACAGTATATCCACCTTCCTTCTCTCCATCACATCAGCCAGCTCTCTACCTTTCCCTGTCATAGTACCAACATTCAGAGTTCCTATTCTCAATCCTACACTCTTACCTTTCCTCTTCTCTCTCTGTCTGCGCACTCTCCTCCCTCCTCTACTTCTTCGACCAACAGTAGCCCCTGTAGGTCAACGGCACCGATGGCGGTCGTTGTTAACCCGGGCCTCGACCGATCCGGTATGAAATTCATACTGACGATTCGCATGGTTAAATTTGGCAATGTTTTACGCCGGATGCCCTTCCTGACGCAACCCTCTCTATTTATCCGGGCTTGGGACCGGCACAGAAGTCACTGGACTGTGACCCCCATGGCTAGATTACCATAACTTGCAAATAAATTCTTTAAAAATCAGACAATGTGATTTTCTGGATTTTTTTTTTCTCATTCTGTCTCTCATAGTTGAAGTGTACCTATGATGAAAATTACAGGCCTCTCTCCTCTTTTTAAGTGGGAGAACTTGCACAATTGGTGGCTGACTAAATACTTTTTCGCCCCACTGTAACAAAATAAGAATATTAAGCTTTTGTCTATTTATATTTACAGTACATATACTGATAGTTCCTGTGCAATGTGTTGACAATTTCCATTCCATCTGATTACAGAAACCTTCACCATGTCAAAGATTATACATCTTTGATAAATACATCTTTGATAAACCAATCTGTTTACTATTATTGTTACGCTTAATCATTGTAAAGAGATTTAATGCTGCTGTGACTATAGAAACAAAAACATATAAACGATTGCATTAATTCACCTCTCATTTGCCTTGTAATTTTAACTATTTTCCAATCTGTTGTTATAGAATATTAACCAACACTTTCTGATCAACAGATTCAACAACAGTATAGTATAATATATTTTATTCCTTTTTCCCCAGGTCATATGGCAATTCATTTTGTTCCATCTTCCGAATAGCTCATGATTAGATGAATAGATCTATCATGTGTCCAGTTGCTTATTGGCTGCTTAATGCATAAAAGGATTAAGGAATAACACCGACTGAACAATGATATAATGCCAGCTAGCATGAATACCTTTTAAAAAGTCAAATTCATTAGTTATGTATGATTATTAGATTATTATCTACTGGAATTCTAAAAACAATAGGAGGTACAGCTAATATACAAGAACATGTGGATAAAAGTTTTTCTGCAGTTAAAATGTTTTACCGAATAAATTATTTGCTAATGCATAGTAATGATTTATGGCATTTATAGCAGCATATAGACAAGCTTTTAAAAAAAAAAAAATGTTGTTGATATCTGTAGGTTTTAGTCAGTTTGTGCAGTATGTTGCCAGAATGAATCAGAATGGGGTAAATGATAATGGTGCTAGTATCTCTATGTGAGAAGTTCACTGCTTATGATACCCTCCATATCCAGTCTCATAATGTCAGCATGGATTTTTCTTTATATCCTTCATGACTCAGTGCTTTAGCTCCAAACACCTCACTTTTTCCCCACTCTATTTACTTGCCACAACAAATAATTTTGGTGCACACCAGACTGGGAGCAATTAAAAGTGACAATGTTATTTTCACAGCCAGCCTTTCCTCCAAGCTTGGAATTATTGTTCTGCCAAATTTTAATAATGTTCAACGACACAAAGAAGATGAATTACTAGAAATGGTGCTTCTAGTTACAGTGATGTGTAATAGCAATGTCTGGGGTCTCATTCTTCTTTCAATTTTCCACCTTCCTTCTTGATTGAATTTGAAAGAATGTTAATCCGTTCTTTCTCGGAAATGCCTCTTCTTGTTTAGAGGGAGCAGTACGCAGTACAAAAGGTGTTTGTAAGGGAGCGGTGCTATGGCCATGAAGGTCATAGATGCGGTTTCGAGCACCACCTGCTTAATTGACCCAGTGCCAAAGACTTTTTGCCATAGACACTGGTGGACAGATGGAGATTAAAAATAAATAAAAATCAGTTCAACAGAACCTTTAAACTACACAGAAATGTTACTGGCATAAAATCTGCTAAGTTCATTCAATATTATTATTGTAAAATGCAAAATTTAATATTGTAAATTTATTATTGTAAATGTATGTTGCATTTTTCAAAGCCAACAGACACCATCCCAACATGACGTAACAGCTAGGGGTATGAACTGTATTACAGGAGACAGGAAAAATTTCCAGCTTATGTGATTTGTAAAAATATTTGACAGTTCTCTAAAAATTGTAATTGTTAATTTATTATAAGAAGAATAATAAACATGAGCATATTGTAGTGAACTGTATTCTAAAGGTAATTTTGCATAATCTTTCCTCATAAATTGCAAATGAGCAAGTGTAATTAGCTGGATTTTTTAAAATATTTTTAGAATGAATCAATCACGCATCTGTCATTACCCCTGATTTAATGTGATATATGACCTTTCAAAGGACTATATCAACTCCATCCATCAGTTATAAGATGATGTTTTCTACATAACCTGTGTGTTTTCTTTGATTTATGGGTGATTGCTTTCAAAACACATGATGAAGATAATAATAAATGATGAAGGGAAATAAGAAGTAAAATAGAAAGAGAAGAGTTTAATTATACACACACTCTTTACCTTACATGCAGTCATGGAGAACATGGCAAGTTCAGGATCTTGGGAAATCCTGCAGAGCAACCATCAACCATCAATCAGTAGAGCTACCCATTATGCTATGGTGGAAATAAAAAAATAAAAATTTGCTTTGGATGTCATCACTGGCCCATGGCACATGAACAACCTGGAGATACATAGAATAGTTGTGTATAGTACCACTTTGAAACCATAAAGATGGCTTTTGACTGCAACTTTCATGATCAGTTTTGTGCTCAAGTCTAAATCAGTGTACAGTTGATATCTTCAACAAGACATGTTATAACAACATAAAATCAATCTTCTGCTTACATAATTGCACCTTTTGACCATATAGTTATGGAAATTAATACTTTTTATAATCACACTATTTGGTGTCACCCAAATGAGGATGGATTCCCTTTTGAGTCTGGTTCTTTTCATCTTCTCATCATCTCAAGAAATATTCTGTTATATTATGTTAAATATTCTATAAAATAAAATAAAACTGAACTGAATCGTATTGAGTTAAACTATCTATCAGTCCTCCTGCCACTATAGATTTCTGCTATGATATATTTATTAAACCCTAACACCTGTCAGCGGCAGCTTCTTAGTTGACTGCATCACCACAGATTTTATCCTGCAAATCAAAACTGTAGAGCTTTCACAAGTGGAATCTTAAGAGTTTATAATTAAGGAGACATGTCTTATATATATATATATATATATATATATATATATATATATATATATATATATATATATATATATATATATATATACATTTATACCGTGCTGCTAAAGCAGACGATTTTGTTTTTTCATTTGTTATGGAACAATACATCTGTTTTAATTGCAGTAAATCACTAGAAATGACTTTGTTTGCAGTATCTTTGATTATCTACACAGGAAGCCTGGTGACTGGAAAGTGTACATTTTTGTAGCGGGAATGGATTTCAAGGACTCCTCTTTAATCCTCACCACTGAGTCCATTTTATTCCTCAGTTGAAGACCTTAAGTTAATTGCAATCAATCTCAAGAAATATCTACCAATCATTTCCACATGAGCACTGTCTGTACTATGTAAGGAGAAAAACACAATATGCTGTTATAGGGAAATAATTGACAACAGGGTGATGACATTTGTGCTGACACAAAGAGGAGTTAATGTTACTAAAGGTTGAACACAGTGGAACCTTGGCATTTGAATGCCCTCCCTTACGAACTTTCGTTTTAAGAATTGAAATTTTGCAAGATTGATGTCTTGGCGAAAGATGTCTCGAAAGAGTCAACCCATGATACCAATGTTGCCTTCAGCATGTGTTCAAAAGCTACGTGATTATTTACGTGTTTTTTGTTGACATATTGGTGGCGTGGGCGGTCTGTTCTATTTTTAGCCCAAGCTTGGTGGCACGACTTCCTGTGAGGACTCTTGACCCTTGGATGTTGGTAATATTGGTAATATTTTTGTGTGGCTGGTACGGATTATCTGCATTTACATTATTTCTTTGGGGAAAATGTGTATCACAATATGAATTTTCACCTTAAGAACTTTCCTCCATAACAAATTATGTCGAGGGTCCACAAATATTTTCCAACAACAGCACTTCCTGAAATGTTTAATTCCACTGTCACCACAATTCAACTAATTAAATTCCCATCATGCTTTTAACTAGTGATAAGTAAATTAATCCTATGAAGGACGAGAACAGAAGAGTTGGACATCCTTCTACTATTAAGCATCATGCTCTGGGGGGTGTTTTGCTGGAAAGCAGGTTGGTATGCTTTAGAAAATAGATGCCAAGAGGTGTATGGAGGATTAACTAGAAATACTGAAGCAACACCTCAGTACATCAGCTAGAAAGTTGAAACTTGGTCTCAACTTGATATATGAATACAATGAATCTGAGTTGTAACAAAATGGATTAAAGAGAACAATGTTCAAGTATTGGAGTGGCCATCACAAGCCTTGACCTGAATCCCATACACAATTTGTGGACTGAACTGAAAAAGTTTATTGGAACAAGGAGGTTCATAAACTTCAGAGATATACTAGTTCTGTCAGGAGAAATGAGTAAAAGTCTCGTGCTGTACTGTGACAATCTGCCCAAGGCATTTGATTAAAGTTCAAGGAATTAAGGCCCTGTTTGTACACTTTTGACTCATTACATTTGCAGCATTTGGCAGACACTATGGATAAGAGATTATAATTTATCGCGTTTTACACAACTAAGCAATTGAGGGTTAAGGGCCTTGCTTAAGGGCCTAGCAGTGGCAGCTTGCTGGACCTGGGGTTTGAACTGACAACCTTCCAATCAGTAGCTCACCACCTTAACCACTAAGTTACCACATCCCCTTTAGAAATCTGACATACTAAATAAAACCTGAAATAAATCTGTCTATTATTTTTAACTTGCATAAGGTAAATATAGCAGCTATACCCTAACACCCTAAGTGTATAGTAACTTTCAATGTGCAGAGTTGAGAAGAAATTAAGTTTGAAAGTCTTTAGACAAAGTGTATGCAAACTTTTGGCCTCAAGCACTCCATTCTAAAGCTTAGAGAGCTCAGAAGAGTCGACTTTCTAATTATAAAAACATGATCAATAAAATGGACTACACAAGACTTAAAGGATTTTTCTTTACTCACTAGTGAGGTCTTGCACTTCAAACAAGCTCTTTCTTCTGGAAACTTATTCATTCCTGCTAATGTCTCCTGCACTTTTCAGCACACTGAACAAGGTGATCATGGTTTTAACTCATCTGGTGAATCATAAATTGCACAGCATGAAAAGGTAACTCACCTAATTAAAAATTTGTAACTTTGTTGTCTAACATGCATATGCTTATTTGTCTTATTTTTTCCATAATTATATGACAACTTTCATGTGTACATCTGTGATTGTCTTTTTAAATTACATTCAGTAAATCGCTAGTTTTACAGCCTCAATAATACGGATAAGGTTAAGCCAGTCACTAACAAACATAACCCACAAACAGCATGCAGGTGCTAAAATATATGACATCTGGACCTATGTAGCAATTTGTCTAAATGGAAGTGCAGCACAACACAACAAATGGAATAAATAAATAAATAAATAAATAAATAAATAAATAAATAAATAAATAAATAAATAAATAAATCATATGCCAGCTGCTCATTGTAACATACAGGCTGTTGATGCAACATGTTTGTGCGAACAGCAGACTGTCACTCATATCCAGGTGTACAATTCTTAATCTGTAATTAGGAATTGTGCACAAAATTAATAATAATACGAAAATGAATATCATCTGTTCTTCTACCAGCCTCAGGAAACATCCTCAAATATGCTCCACATGGTTATCTGGTAATATTTCTTTACTATGTTGTGTAGACTCTGGTCAGATTTTGGTAATGCCTTCATATTCCACCTTTAATGTTATATAGAACCCCCAAAAAATTACAGAATTATAACATATGCAGCTTAAGCAAAAGGTATTTCAGCTCATGCACAGCTGGGATGAATGAAATAGAATCAAATGACAACAGATAAGCCCTAAAATCTTGGCCATAAAGAAGCAACTGCTTTATTTTTTATTCTGCAATAGGTTTTGATGCCCATTGTGGTTGATATAACATGCAAATTTTTAGGGCTTTCATACCCCATCAAACTCAAAATCGAAAGCTGTAGCCCCGGTTGCTACATTGATTAAGTACCTTTTCATCCTGCAGGGAGAATAAAGCCCTGAAGTGCCAAGATTTACGACACACATCCATATTTTATTTCATTTTTTCCAGTGAACATACTTCCACCTGAAATATTGAATCTGTGAAATGTCTATCTAAGCAATATGAAGAACGGTTAGAAATGTTAGAGATATTCATCATTAAGCCAGTGCATTTAAATATGAAAAGTTAAAACACTATATAATGTATATTGTAGGTTTTTAAAAAAAGATATTATTATTATTATTATTATTATTATTATTATTATTATTATTATTATTATTATTATTATTATTAAAATGTAATGCTGCTATTGATTGATTGATTGATTGATTGATTGATTGATTGATTGATTGATTGATTGTAGAATTCTCACAGTCACTCATGGAGGTGACAGTATCATGGTCACTTTCTTTACTGCTGATAGAAATAATGATCTTTGCAAATGTCTGGCATTCTCAACCATCATGTATATAATAATATATTTCTGAAATGTGGCATTACATTGAATTTATGGCTAATTTGCTGATCCTAGTTCCATGAAACTGATAATGTAGGTAACTGAACAGAGAGAAAAAACAGAAAACCTTTTCGGGTAAGCTAAGAAGACACTTAGTCATTCCATGTTAATGGTAAAATGGTGTCTTGGTTGATTTCCTTTAATACAAATATTGTACTTTATATAACAGGGATGCATCTAATTTAAGATGTGTTTTTTGGTTTGTTTGTTTGTTTTTTTAAAAAAAAGGAGGGGTAAGAGAACCTAGAGAAATCCAAAAAGAATCAAAGGGACCATGCAAAACTCACTACAGATGGTAACCCCAACTCAGGATCAAGCCGAGGGCCTTGGCGATATGAGGCAGCACGCTCCCCACTGCACTACTCTGTTTTATGTTATGTTGAACAAAACAAATTGGCTATAAAATCACATTACTGTTAGTTTATCATGCTCATGAGAACACTTGACATAATCTTTATACATTGTTCCTGTTTAGGTCACCCTGAAATAGCCATTAGTGTTGGAGTGAAATTAAAATAGATTTCCTTTTGCTTTCTCTCACACCTTATTAATTATTTTTTTTATTGTGTGATTTGCCTGTGAAAGAGAGCTATTAGTTCTGCAGATTATTTTATAAGAGCTAGCAAAAGTGCCAGGGATAAGTAACTGCTAATATGTTTTAGTAATGCATTGAAAAGCAGACAGCATTTGGCTTTGTCAGCAAAAATGAAATGGAAGGATGTGTCCATGGAACATTATTTGGTAGGAAAAATACTTTAGTGCTTTTAAGCCAAATGGTTGTTGTTGCTTTTAGGGATGAAGTGGGTGTTGTTCTAGTCTTTAAAATTACTTGCTGTTCCATTGGTGAAAGAACAACTTACCATGCTCAAGCACTTGTGGCATTTAGAGCAACAATGTTTAAATTTAATGGACAGCAACATGAGTACAAACTAGGATCTCCAGCTTAATCCATTAATAGATCATGTATATAACTAGACATGCAACATGTAACTTTATTTACAAAATTTAACCACTAAAATGTTACAATCTGGGTGATTTTGTGCAACAGGTAGTATTGATGCCTCAAACCACCAGGGTCCAGGGTTTAGTCCTGAGTTTCTGTGCACTATCCAGGGCATACTATTCCTTGGAGTCCCTAGATTACTACTTCATATATCTACTCACAACGACTTGATTTTTTTGAAAAAGAATCTAAAGGAACTGCTTCTTTAAACTTCCCATAGACTGCACTGATGTCCACTGACTATCCATAAAGATTTGATGTAGTGTGTTTACAGATTTTCTGATGTTATGCTTCTGATGTTATGTTATTATCCTACAAATACTCAAGAGGAATTGAGTCAGGTGACTGCACTCACATTTCCAAAGCTCTCCATCACTTGATGTGTTGTAAAGCGTCTTCCATTGTCTTGATATGCTTTGTCTTTTTGGAATATCCAATTCTAGGCATCAAAGAAAGGTGAATAGGTTGGGATTAAGGAGTCTGTAGACACATAAGTATAATTATGACCAATCGGCTGCTGATAAACTTGCGGCAAAAAGCAACACCTTTGGCTCTGATCCTTCTCCTGCCCATAATCCCACTATCAAAATTTACATTTACATCAGTACACATCTTCTTAAACTGTTTTCCCAGCATAATTCTGATTTACAGAGATCTGTCTATCACTTCTTTGGAGAGGAAACTTAGACTGATCACCTCTTATTCTGCTATTTACCAGTCTCTGACAAAATCTTTTCAAGCCTATTTGTTCTTCACTGATTTTCTCTCACTCTTTATTAGTAACTCCTCTGACTGTAAATGAACTCCAACAGCAATTTCTTGATCACAATATCCTTTTTATGTTAAAGCAACAATTTTCCCAATGATTTTCTAGCCTTATTCTTGGCCTTAGAAGCATTTTGTCACTTCTGCTTCTGCACAGCACCAAGTTACAAATCAATGTTAACACTGCTTGTTTATTACTATCTAACAACTGCAATTTGTGACCTCATTCTGGACACTATATTGAGCACTCTTGCACACAATGATCGAGACATGATAATTTTATGTATATTGATCAACCCATCCTCAGACCCAGGCAACTGCTCTTTTATTACTCAACAAGCAGATAGATATAGTGGTCTCATTTATTGTGTTTTTCTTCTTAAAGGGATTTGAAAACACCAAGAACATCATTTTACTGGCAGAGTACTTTAAATGTACCATGATACTTTAAAATTTGCCTTGTATATCCCCAAGCAAGGACAGAAAAATCTCAGATTTTCACATACGATACATGAAAGAAAGATCAAAATCAACACCTTAGCCCCGGATGATAAGGCTATCTATCTTAGTAGGGAACTCCTTTGCAGTGTCAGTGTGGTGATTCTCAAATACTGTTACTCTTAACTTCCTGGTTGTTTCTTTCAGAAAGGCCCTCCTTTAACATTTACTGACTTTTGGTGGAAGGCCTCCTCTGATGGCAAATGTGTGCATCAGACGTAATGTACGTGTTTCAAAGCAAAAGGGTGAATACTTATGAAGTGTGGACATAGTCAGGTTTGTAAATGCAGGGCGGAGCTAAGGGAAGAGAGTGACGAGGGTCACACACCTTTGCCAAATGTGACTAATGACTATTTTCTGTTGCTGTGAGCTACTGCCGGGATAAAAGAGATAGAGACGTACACACAGCGCCATGTGTGTGTGTGGGTGCACTGAAAAGCAAAATACAAAAATAAAGAAAGGCCAAGCCTCCATCCAGTTTCCTCTGTCCCTGAACCATCCAAAACACGCTAAAATGACATAATCCCAATTAAGTCCATTTCAGTTCCCAGTAACCCTAACAAATGTAATAAAAATGTAAATGTAAAATCACATGAATGAAAAATGGAAAGGAAATATGTCTTCTTTATGGTATCAAAATCAAAAACAAAAGGTCTATAGGAAGCCTTTGTCAGCTGTCAGCAGTGCAGCTTTAGTGAAGCAATGTTCATCAAAGAATAAAAAGGCTAAAAAAGGTAGCTTCAGTAAGAAATGCTTTAAATTGCATAGTTTTTTCCATTCCTATAGCCAGAAACAGGAGGTTGGATATTGGTATATAATTGCAAGACAGGTTGCCAGGTTTCTTCAGAATAAGTGTAACAACAAGAAGAAGTATTTATCAAGCAAGCAACTAGAGTAAAGTGGATAGATACATATGCTTTAAGAAGAAAGCAGGAGCAGGGAAATCACTTATGATTATTGTCTGATTATATACTATGATACAGTATCTTGCAATTTATTTGTCATTATCCCCACAAAGCACACACACACACACACACACACACACACACACACACACACACACACAATCTGACTAATATGCAGCTGAGTGGTACATAATTATAATGTATTATTGAAAGCTGGTACCATGTTTTGTGAATTATAGTTGCCTGAATGTTTTGAACAGTTGGTCAAATGTTTTGAGATGCAGGACTAACAGTAATAACACACTGTTTTGACTCTCTCCTGGCTAAAATATCCTACTAGGCAAGGTGTATCAGCGTGGCTCAGAGTGAGCCAGAGCACATTTACAGCAACAGCAGAACAGTCTCTAATTCCTCGCCAACTCTGAAATGCACACCATTAGAATAACCTCCCAAAAGAAAGAGAGGTTATCACAATAAGTGACATGCAGAAATTTAAGGGGTTCTTAGAGAGATCTCTATGGGAAGATATCTGCTCAATTTAAGCAGTTATACAGCATGTGTGAAGTCGATTAAAACCATATGCCGTGCCCTATGCTGCACATATGCGGGAAGGTCACTGATGTAGAATACTTTTCTCTGAGAGGGATAAGCATCTCATTGACCATCCCAAAATGATGCAAAAGTAATGTAGTGTAGGTGTAATTATCTATCTGATATCCTGTGTACCAGCAAAGTAGGAATGTATATATATATATATATATATATATATATATATATATATATATATATATATATATATATATATATATATATATATATATATATATATATATATATATATTCAGCAGTGTTAAATTATCAAATCAGAATGTGTGCATTATTTAGATATGCAGATTTATACTGCTCATTTTAATGTCATTGTTCCTATAGTAAAATCTTGAACACAGGAACTTTTAAAACAGACACTATGCATAATTTGCAATAATAATAATAATAATAATAATAATAATAATAATAATAATAATAATAATAATAATAATAATAATAATAGAAAATATTTTTGTGTTGTGCATGTAATCTATATCTGTAGAGATGTAATATTATGTAGCATTTATAGAAACAGTTGAGGCTCTGTAACAGTCACAGTGCTTTAGTTTGGAAACAGTTGGAACAATTGGAAAAAGTGTAATTGTTGGTAAATCACTGTGGTACACACAGCATAAAACACTTCAGGTTTACACCAGGTGTTTGCTTATCAAAGCAAAGCATGTTTATATACGATGTCATGTTTTATCCCATACTTATACAACAGCACTTTTGAATCCTTGAATCTGACTCATATAAAAGGCTTTGATTTATTTTCTGTAACATCACACATAGTTCTGTCTGCAAGGATTACATTGTGTTCATTTTAATATGGTATTGTTTCCATGGTAACAAGGAAATAGATAAGGGCGTGTGGTGTAATTGACTTTAAGTTTTCTAACACAGGAATGTACAAAATGCTTGTATTTCCTTATTATTTATTTATTTAGCCTTAGAGGCAACTGAAGTAGTTTAAATTAAAACATATACCCTGCTGTTATCCTATTTTTAATTTAAACCTATTCATTTTGTAAGGAAAAACAGATTGGAGGGAAATTGAATCTACCTTAATTGAAAGCACTGTGACAAAAAACATGACACTATAACAAGCCTTGCTGTGATCAATAGTTTCTACAAGCTGTGCTTAAGATTTTCTACAATACTTATCCAAGCATCTTCTTAATTACTTAACATAAATCATACTGGGAAGACTGACACTAATCAACAAAAGATTATATGTACCACTATGCTAACCCAACTCCCTGTTTCCAATTTTCCTCCAGTTCCTTTTCACATATCTGGAACATCTACAGCCTAAACTATTTGAGAAGCTTTCCTCTACAGAAAATCATGAATTTCCATGAGCATTTCACTGAGAGATATGAAACTTATTCACTAGAAACAAAGGGTAAAGATCACACTGCTGAAATATTTCCATGAATGCAATTACAGAATGCAAGAGAGGAAAGGGAGATCTATCTCTGAGCTTTAAATATATGCCAACAGGAAGGTGTGCAATATACTGCACATAACAGAGCCCTTCAAAAGGAAAGGAAATTTTGCAGGTTAAAAACATGGTTTTGCATATGAAGTGACCATCAGTGCTTTTCAGTTCATTGCTTCATCAGTACTTCATAATCTCTATGTGGAATATTAATAAAACCTTCATTTAAATGTATAAGTGGAAGCGTGCATGGTTAATGGATGTGGAATGACGTTCATTTATATTAGAATCAAACCAGAAACCTGGAGATTAGTGATAAAGTGAGATTAAATGAGAGGAACAATAACATCAAGGAGTTCATGACTGGATTGAGAATGTCACTTCTACATATTTGCTGATGCTCTAATATTGCAATACAGCTTTCTCTTCCAGTATTTCTAGAAAACATTAAGCTTAAATCAAAACAAGTAACATTACTGTTCAGTAAGTCATAGATATATGAAAGGACTAAAACGAAATGAATAAATAGTACCATATTACATCCTAAATCACTATTTATTTTAACTCCTAATGAATGCTAATTATTTACTTAGCAAGTCATATTAAAGTAATGGTTTGATAGTTTATTATAAATTAAACAATGCTTACAGAATATTGTACAGTTTGTCTTCTGCTGAACTAATAGCCAGCAAGTCATTAGTAATGAGTAATGTGCTTCACTTTACAATAATGGTCCAAAACTGCTGAGGAAGGACACAGTCACTCTTTAGCCATTTATATCTACCTTATACATATGTATACATACTGTGTTTGTTTTGTAATATTCTTCCAAGACACATACACATAGTGACATATTTATCTGATTAATAATGTGAGGTAAGAAATTGAGTAAATTAGATACTAGTTTTAACCTGAGGCTCATTTATATGCTGATGTAGAAATGAAATCATTCCACCACATATAGTAGCATTTTAGTCACATTTTGGTTGCGGTCATTATATTTGGGCTTGAACGTGTGGTTTCGCTGAACAATGCAAATGTAATAAGAAGCAAAAGATAGCTAAAATTACACACCTTACTTTGAAAGAGAATAAAGGTTACATTGACAAAGCCAATAAAATAGTCTCTCATCCTTATGTTTAAAAATATCAACACAACATTAAAATATTTCATATTGTAGCTACTGAAGAAGGCTAATTTACAACAACTATTATTTATTTATTAAATAGCTAAGATTAGTAAGTAATCAGTAGTTAACTAGTAGATCACATTGTATAAGATTTGGTAGTTCTTGCCTACTTCATAATGAACTACCAAGCCATTATGATTACTTACTAAGTAATTACACAGTATTCATTAATAGTTAATAGCAGTGACTTACTGGTGTTACTGTAGTACTTGTTATTCATTCCTGCTTACTACTTACATTTAATCTATTGAACATTAATCTCAATTGTTACCAAAAACTATATTGTAATTAACTTAAAATTTAATAGTAAGCACATCTCAACTATTAAAGGTGATAAGTATTGATAGAATTTCTGAAATGTCAAAAAAATATGTAACTAATCTGGCTCTTTTAATAAAGCTGAGGCTGCACTGAACATAAAGAGAAAAAAAGACCTACCTAACTAGCTGAGGGAAAAAGCTTTTAAAAGCAGACTGAGTGGAAAGGTGGAAAATGGTTTTCAGGGCAGCCTGAGTGGAAGGCTCGAGGTGCTTAGATTTTGCGAACAATGGTAATCTCGTTATGGTTGTATACGCTTGACATCATTAGCACAGAGCAATGGAACATTATGATTACATTGAAAGTACAGGAAGACAAGGGTGTGACCTCGCATTAGAAGCATAATTAATCTAAATGATTTTGTATAAACAGAAATTATAGGTGTTTTGTTCATCGAGGCGGACCACATTAAAAAAGTGAATTTAAAAAAGCTCCTTGGCTGTTTTGATTCAAAAGAAGAACATCTGTTATGCATTACCTGGCATGATGACAGAAGTTGTTTGTAAATTATTTTACAGTTGTCTGCTCAATTTTGAAGCAAAAAACTGAGATGCCATGAAATAGAAACCAAGTTCCTTTGAAATGAAAGGAAATTCTGTAAGATGCTGAGCTTCTGGAGACTTAGTTAACCCCTTGATTCTGCATTAAAACCCTAAAACCTCTATCATAGACAGAAAATATCACAACCAGAATCAGATTAAAATGCTTCCTGTCAGTCAGAAGACACAGCTGACACTCTGTGATATTCTCATACAATGAGTTAGCAACAGATCCTAAAAATGAAAGATTTATAGGCGTGACGCAATTAGATAATTGGCCACAGAGACTGATGTGAATCTGCAAAACCCAATATGATAAAATTACTTAATAATATATACAATAAACATTTCCTTCACCACACAGAGGAGATTTTTAACAGTAAGCTTTGGTTGCTAAGCAATATGAAAGGCAAAGACTAGAGAGTATTCTATGGACTGAACAGTGGCTTAGCAGTTTCATTGGTTTAAATACAGAACTCAATTACTGTGATGTGGTTACAGGTGTATACTGTACAGATTGAGGAATTTGAAATGGCTTTGAATGCAGCTCAGCCAAGCAGATTTTAGAACTGAAGCTATTTGTTTTATAAATTAGATTAATCTAATTTCCACTGAGATATAAACTAGAATAGATAAAATAAGTCTGAGGTTTTTTTTTTTTTTTTTTTTTTTTTTTTTTTACTTTCGACTAAGACAGTACAGAGCCAGTAGATTCAGATAAACTCCTTTTTTTTCTTTTCTTTTCCCCCCTTGTCCTTTTTATAGGCAACAGTTTGATGACAGAAGGAAATAGATAACAGTGACTAATTAGGATGACTTGCAAGCTAGTATGATATCTCTAGAATCACAAATTGGATCAGAAAGACAACAGGGATTTAATCCAAATATCAAGATGGGGGCTATTTTTATTTCCTTCCTATATATATATATATATATATATATATATATATTTGTGTGTGTGTGTGTGTGTGTGTGGTGTTATTTCTGAGGATGGAAGAATTTGTAGTCATTACTGTACACCTGAAAACTGTTCTATTCGTTTAAATGCTTTTGATCCACTTCATGACAAACCTTTTACCAATCCATCACAGTCGAGAATAAACATAAGGAGCGTGAGTCACCACTACCTCTGACAGAAGGACAGAAGTGAGAGAGAATGACTGATGACAAAATGAATAGCTCAGCGGTGTGTGAGAAGAGCGGCAGCTCCGGGCCTACCTGTCCACCCCTCTTTTGCACCCTGCTTGATTTGTGAGTCTGGTGCAGAAAAGCTGCTCGGTAAGCATGGAAAGGAGGAACAGGTGCTGAGAAGCACTGCTGTGGCTGGGATTTGCATATAAAATGAGACGCTCTGTCGGGGACCTGATATCCAAACAAAATCTGTCAGACATGAGTACCACTGAGCATTAATCTATAAGACCGTACAGTAATTGGTACATGTGCCCCTATTTTTTTTTTGGTCTGGACTTTCACACCTTTTTTTTTTTTTTTTTTTGGTAGGTCTCCAAAGTAAAGTCTCTCTGAAACACTGCAATTAACATGGAAATACAGTGTAGCCAAGAGGCTCAGATTCTGTGTGGGAGCTGAAGGTCTTCTCTCAGGAGTGCACAGGATGGAAAATGGATGGTGGTAATGATCAAACCTGGAAAATGTAAGGCAATTTATTGAGCTGTTTTAGGGAAAATGCATGAGTTAATTAATTCATAGAATAAATATAGCTGTCTATAACTCATTTCATGCGTAGGTTAGCCGTACCTGTGTCTCCGTGCCCTTCTGTATGTAACAGTAGGATAAATGACATAATTTACTGATTAGAGATAGACTGAACATTTGACAACATGAAATATCATTCATTCATTCATTTTATTCATTATTTCTAACATTCAGTCCATACACTGCTATGATTTTTTGGAAGGTAGGAGGAAACTGGACTTCTACTAGCAATGCTTGACTGGTCCTACCGTATCTTAGGATACACGGTAGATATACATCTAGACTCTTCTCTGAGGTGGTGGAATGAACTTCCCCTAGATGTTCGAACATCTGAGTCACTGGCCGTCTTCAAACGATGGATGAAAATCTATCTCTTCCTGAAATACTTCTGTACTTCGCTCTAGATTAGGGTGTCTGCCAAATATCAGAAATGTAAATGTAAATGTAAATGGAGAATCTGGGGCACTGTAACATATATGCAGCTAATAAAGGCATCCTCATGTGCCTTAACCCCAAATAGACAGTAACCCAAGCTCAGGATGAAACCAAGGATTATGATGTTGTGAAGCAGCGATGCCACTCATTCTTCCCTTACATGAAATTTAATATGTAATATATTACATACAATTCAATTTATTAGAAAAATCTTAATTGATATAGGATTTCTGTATGTCTATATGTGTGTGTTTGTGTGTGTGTATGTATGTGTTGTGTGTGTGTGTGTGTGTGTGTGTGTGTGTGTGTGTGTGTGTGTGTGTGTGTGTGTGCATGTTTGTGTGTGTGTGTGTGTGTGTGTGTGTTGATTCTAGCCACAGTGTGGAGCTCTCTCTCTAGCTGGTCCCTCTTCACTGCTTGTGTCTTGAATCACTGATCTGAGACCAGAATCTTTCACTCAGCATTATGCTAATTTCTCAAAACTTAACAAGGCTAAAGACCAGCTGCAGGAAAGGTATGTGTAAAAAGAATACAAATTTCCAGCTACTCTTTATGATAGCTCTGTTTAAGCATTGTTCTTTAGCATGCTTCATAAGTAGTGGACCTCCAGGGCAGGGGGTTCGATTGCCATATCCGCAAATTCTGTGTGAATAATATGAGCCTGTTTGTACCTACTTTTTAACTGGAACAAAATGTAGTAGCAGATGTTTTTTCTTAGTAATATTTCTACCAAACATTGGAGTCTTTCAAACAAATACAAATGTATTTACCATCAGGCAAGTGAGAGCTTCAGTACCTTGCCTAGTCCCATCTTGTGGATGCCCATAAACATAACTGACTTGGCTCAAATGTGGTAGCTGAAAAGATAATGCCTTACAGTTAGCTAGACAGCTACAGTGGAATCTCAATATATGAATTTAATTCTTGCTGGTGGTGAGTTCTTAAGGCAAACATTTGTACTGCGAAATAAATTTTGCCATAAGAAATAATGTAAATACAGATAACCCGTTCCAGCCACCCTAAAATATGACCAATATTAACAATACGAAGCGTATGTAAACTGTATGGCTGCTTACAAAGAACTGATCCAAGCCAAGCATCCCATGTCATGGTTCCTCACAGGAAGTCATGCCACCAAGCTCGGGCCAAAAATAGTACAGACCACCCACGCCACCAATCTGTCAACAAAAAAAACGCACAAAAAAATCATGTAGCTTTTGAATGCATGCCGATGAAAAATGCATCTTATGCCGATGAAAATTTCTTACAAAATTTCAATTCTTTAGGCAAAAATTTGTAATGAATAGCATTAACTGAGACTGAAGCAAACTAATATGTATAGTATATGACTATTCTCGCACAGTTTCAACAAAAACATCAAGTTGATGGCTAACATTGGCTATGAGATGTTGTGTTTTGTTCTAACACCACATGTAAAAGATTTTAACATGGCCACCATCCATAGTTTCTCTCAATATATGTAACCGAGATGTGACTGTTACTTCCCTGTGAGTTCCTGCTTCAGAAAAGCTCTGTCTGTCATCCATGCATGCTGTTTAATCCACCTATAAAAAGCCATGCTACTGACAGACAGATCTTAAACCACAGTCCAGAGTGAAGTTTAGACATAACTATATATCAAAACATGAACAAAGATCACGTTGTTTTTTTTTTCCTCTTTTTCTGCTTGTTGAACCTACATGTCCACTGGGAAACTAGCCTGAACGTGAAATCTGTCTGCCCCATGCTCTCAGGGTACTATTTTGTTCACCCATGAATATTTTAATTTTATACACTTACCAAAGCAGCAATTACAGGCATTCACCAGTTGAAGAAGGAAAATGACAATCATCTTGTTGCTACCTGGTTAAAATTGTTAGCTCTCTTGCAGTTTTTGCTGAGAAACACATGCATCTTTGCTTTTATATCACACGTTTTAAACATTTTTTCATTTCATTTATTTGTTCATTTATGTGTTATCAGGTTAAAGAATGTTACTGTTTCTGGACTGCATAATTACTATTTGATTGAATGATTAGTCTCATTGTTTTCTCTTGAAGGATTCAAATTACTGTAAACTGTTTATCATAATTGTGGTCACGATCTGTCACGAGCTTCGGACTTCTGCCAATTACCAGCTTATCTAATTGATACATTTGTATACTCTAGAAATACAAGTCTGAGGGATTTGTATTTCTCAGTGAGGGACACTGAGGAATTAAAAGGACACTTCAAAGCAACCATACACATGCATAAGCATTACGCATACAGTACTGCATTATAGATTTGTTAAAATATTTATTGTTATTGGTGTCAAATGCATTCAGCTTGCTTGGATAGCTTCTCAGTTAAACTAAAACTATATTATGCATTCATTAAAAAAAAAAAGTTACATTAACTCTAGTCAAATCGTGCTTCACTAGTAAGTGAAAATTTGACATGACTGAATAAGCACTAGAGGCATAAAACCTTTTAAGAGTGTAGAATGTAAGTGAAAGAACATGACACCTTATAAATTACGCTATAAACAAGTTGCAAGGTCTCCCAGATGTATGACATGAGGAAGCACAGCTCAATACACACCTTCATGTGGTCTTAATGTGCACTCACCGTGTCTCGGATATTAATGTTAAATTGGCTGTAGCTTATCACTCACCCTCTATCTGAGATCACCTACTAAATGTGAAATAGTGTAAATGGGTAAAATGCAGAGCTGTCAAAAACTTGTGACTAGCATGGAAATGGACATTTAATAAAGAAGAAATAAAAGTGTTAATGGATTGAATTTTTATTTAAATGAAGGCACTCGTGTCAGAATAAGTAAACAGTCTGGAGGCCAATAATAAGGCAGAAATGCTATGAGATCCGTACTATTTTTCTTCTAGAATGAAAAGACATGCTGATGCTAAATTTGATTAAAATATTTCAAAATATACACCATTCAGTGCTACACAATGTCATAACATTTCATAGACAGGGATTTGTACCAAGAACACACCAGATAAACATTTACATTTACATTTACATTTCTGGCATTTGGCAGACGCTCTTATCCAAAGCAACGTACAAAAGTGCTTTAGTTCTCAGTCACTGAATACATTAACACTGGTTCAATAGGACACAAACTTGGGATACCATTAGCCTAAACACTGAGTTGTTTTTTTTTTTTTTTAAACTTTGTAACATAATACATAAACAGGGAAAAATAAGAGCTAGTTTAAGTACTTCAGGAAGAGGTAAGTCTTCAGTTGCCGTTTGAAGATGGTCAGAGACTCGGCCGTACGGATACCTAGGGGGAAGTTCGTTCCACCACCTCGGTGCAAGAATAGAGAAGAGTCTATTCTGTAGATGTATACCTACCTTTTTCCCTGAGAGATGGTGGGACCAGTCGAGCAGTGCTAGTGAATCTGAGTGAGAGAGGTGCAGTGCGAGGAGTGACAAGAGCTTTGCGGTAAGACGGCGCTGGTCCATTCCTGGCTTTGTAGGCAAGCATTAGTGTTTTGAATCTGTTGCGTGCAGCTACCGGAAGCCAGTGAAGGGAACGCAGCAGTGGGGTGGTGTGGGAGAACTTGGGCAGGTTGAAAACAAGTCGTGCAGGTGCATTCTGAATCATTTGCAGTGGGAGAATTGCGTTTAGAGGTAGACCTGCCAGAAGAGAGTTGCAGTAGTCCAATCTCGAAATGACCAGAGATTGAACAAGCACCTGAGTAGCCTGTGTGGATAGAAATGGCCGAATCCTACTAATGTTGTACAGAAGAAACCGACATGAGCATGTCACATTAGTGACATGGGAGGAAAAGGATAGTTGATTGTCCATGGTTACCCCAAGGTTGCGAGCAGTGGCTGAAGGGGAAATCATGGAGTTGCTCAGAGATATCGCAAGGTCTTGGGATGGGGATGGATCACCTGGGATGATCAGCAGCTCAGTTTTGCTGGGATTGAGTTTCAGCTGATGAGCAGTCATCCAAGATGAAATGTCCGCCAGACACGCTGAGATCCGAGCAGACGCCGTGGCATCTGAGGGAGGGAAGGAAAAGATAAGTTGGGTGTCATCGGCATAGCAGTGGTATGAGAATCCATGTGAGGATATAACTTTGCCAGAGTGAGTATAGAGGGAGAAAAGGAGAGGACCAAGTACTGAGCCTTGCGGGACACCAGTAGAGAGTCTGCGTGGAGCAGATGTCAATCCCTTCCATGTTACCTGATATGAGCAACCATCCAGGTAGGAAGCAAACCATTCCCATGCTGTTCCAGAAATTCCAAGACTCCTGAGCAAAGCCCTCTCCGATTCATGTGCACTGAACTTGAGTACTGCTATCATAGAAAGTCATTACATATGTGTCTTCAGTGGTAGTTTAAAAGAAGAATCATGTGCTTGCAATTTCACCAATTTGAGTAGTTTTCCTCAAATGAAGCACAAACAACTTTTTTGGAAAAAAGGCACTGCAAAATTTTTTTTTTTTTCACACAAAAAATTATAAAAATTATATATGTCACAAACGTTTATAAAAAACTATAAATGGTTAAAAATAAGGCCCGGGCTTATCACCCTATGTGGTTTATGAATATTTGATCAAGACAGTGTAGAAAACTGTCCTACTACTATTGCTAAGCTTCATAAACTTCACTAGGCTCTTTACAGATAACATTAAAGGCCAGTTTTAAAGACAGGTGAAGTTGTCCTTGTTGTGTATATTTGTATGCTGTCTTTCAATGGCATTTGAATGGAATCTTTAAATGCAATTTCCTCCCTTTTTACTATTGAGGGAATTTAAAACGCTGAACAGATTTCAGCTCAGGAAAACTTACTTATATACGAGAAACCTACTTATATAGTTTAAAATGTCACTGTTTCACTCAGGGCGTCACACATATAGAGCAATAAATGAAGCATGTCTTTTGGTTAAGAGCAGGATCAAGAGGGGGAACGCATGAGAGGAAATCATTTCACATGATTGCTAGTGCAATAATTTTAAAGTTTAACCCCTTGTGGGCAATTCATATTTAGTTCAATTCTGTAGCGAATCTGGCACAGTTGGCACGGCTCCAAACATCACACCATTGACCTGTTTTTGAGGACATGTAGAGACTGCTAACTGCCTAATAAATGGCTAATTAGACATGTTTAGTAAATATAGTTCATTCACTCATTGTCTACCGCTTATCTGAACTATTCTCGGGTCACGGGGAGCCTGTGCCTATCTCAGGCGTCATTGGGCATCAAGGCAGGATACACTCTGGACAGGAAGGAGGAAACCCCCGAGGCACGGGGAGAACATGCAAACTCCACACACACAGGCGGGAATCGAACCCACACCCTGGAGGTGTGAGGCAAACGTTCTAACCACCAAGCCACCATGCCCCCCAGTAAATATAGTTAAATAAATAAATGATTAATTAACGCATTATTTTTTAAACTGAAATGTAAAGGTCTAGTTGTCTGGATAAGCAACTAACATGACAGAATTAAGGAAACTTACATTTCAGTGCCTAATCACTGGTGATTAATTTATTTCTCTAAATAACACAATTTGAAGTGGTTTTGATTCAGAATTAAGCTTCACACAACCACTTTTGTCCAGCTTCTCTGTCTCTAAACAGATGAGCCATCTGTTTTGGATCTGAAGCGGAAGAATAAATCATTCACCCTTGTCATCAACTTCTCTCTCTATAACAGCACGGCCTGTCGTGTTTTATTCCTTACTTAATGAAACCATTTAAAACACTCCCTGGTTATGCTGTACAATATTTATACAACTCTCTACGGCTTGGAATGTTTTACAAGAGTAATAATGCATCCTATGACAGCCATCATACTTAATTAAATGTCACAAAATTAAAAATAATTATGATAGTCACAGAAAGGGGAGTTTCATCCAGGTGACAAAACCGTTTTATTTTCTATTGAGCTTGATTTTATTTTACCGGCTGTGCTCCTGTATGCATATAGAAATCAAATGTATGCAATATCCAAGCACACTGTTAAGTTAAATAAATAATTTTTAAAAATCTGATTTTAGCTCAATAAATTGCATTTAGAAGATGCATCAGTGCTGCAGTGTAATGAACTCTCACTGTCTTGAGGATATGGTGAGCATGCTTCTTAAAGTGGCTTTATTCCTTCATGCGGTGCATTTTATCACATCTCTCCCCCAACACACACCAGTCATTCATTTTGTGTTCTCTCATGGGCTGTGACTGCATTTTACAGCAAGGGCAAACACCTGCTAGGTCAAATGCAGCAGCGAAACTTTGTAGGAAACATAGTGTTGTGTTATATATAGCATTTTCATGCTTCCTCAGGGGGATTTCAATAATTAAACTTGGTCTAATGGTTATTGTAGCAATTAAATTACTGCAGGAACTTGCCAATCCAATCCAGCAAACTCAAGGTTGAAGCGAAAAATAAAAAAATAAAAAAGTGGTTATGTAAATAATCAAGGTAAATATGCAGATTCCTAAACATGCCTGTTAAAATAATTGATGGAAATTTTCCTTTCCTTCCTTTTTTGTACTTTTATTATTTAGATTTTTTTAGTAAATGATATTGTAATATACTTAATAAAAATGCTTGCAATCATAAAAAGAGAGAATAATTTCTCAGAGAAATAATTTATAATAATATAACAGGGGGCTGACAAAAACTACAACAGCAGCAATAATAATAATAATAATAATAATAATAATAATAATAATAATAATAATAATAATAATAATAATTTATTTCTTCTTTTTTTAGTATAAGATTTATTTGATAAAATACTAGAACACTTTACTTGAAAGGTACCTTCTTGAATATTACATAAATATTTTATAAAGCTATGCTGGAGAGTTTATGAAAGTCTTATGTCAAAGCTCGAAAGCTGATATTAGTGATTTCATGCAATTTTGTCTTTCCCTAAAACAGCAGCCATCAATAATCAGTATGAATTGCCTGATTTCTGTTATTTTTTTAAATCCATATTTTTAAGTTCTTTCCAGCCCACTGGGAAAGTTGCAAAAGACACACATAACAAAAAGCAACATAAAATCCATTCAAATTATACAAATGCAAATTTAGTTAAAGTCCATTAAAACACTCCTTTTTTGGCTGCAATATGGGCTTCCTAAACAAGAAGTTATAATTGCTATGGGGCTTGATAATCATTTTAATACAAATACATGGGATTCAATTCAATTCTCCTATAACACATCACTGCTGTAATATAGTATTAGCCAAAATGACAACTTTTTGTGAGGTACAGTGGTGCTGATTTCTTATTTTTTGCATGTTTGTCACACTTTAATGTTTCAGATAATCAAACACATTTAAATATTAGTCAAAGATAACACAGCAGGACAATGATCCAAAACACACCAGCAAGTCCACTTCTGAATGGCTGAAGAAAAACAAAATGAAGACTTTGGAGTGGCCTAGGCAAAGTCCTGACCTCAACCCGATTGAGATGCTGTGGCATGACCTTAAAAAGGTGGTTCATGCTCGAAAACCCTCAAATGTGGCTGAATTACAACAATTCTGCAAAGATGAATGGGCCAAAATTCCTCCACAGCGCTGTAACAGACTCATTGCAAGTTATCGAAAACGCTTGATTGCAGTTGTTGCTGCTAAGGGTGGCCCAACCAGTTATTAGGCTTAGGGGGCAAACACTTTTTCACACAGGGCCATGTAGTTTTGGATTTTGTTTTCCCTTAATAATAAAAACCTTCATTCAAAAACTGCATGATGTGTTTACTTGTGTTATCTTTGACTAATATTTAAATGTGTTTGATTATCTGAAACATTAAAGTGTGACAATATATAAATAGCAGAGCTACTTGTAAAAGAATTAAAGAGAATATTTGAATAGATCATTTGCTGTTGTATACTTTGAACAACTTTGTTGGTTTGTTACTGAAAGATCATATGAGATGTGGCATCACATTGTGTTGCCTGCAGGCCTCATGCTCTTGATGCCAAAGAGCTTCGCGCAAGTTTCTTGGATTGTGTGTTTGGCACATACGATGAAAGCTTTAGTTGGCCCGGCTTCATCAGGAGTTGCTTCCAGGCTGATTAGAGTACATGGCCAGTAAACCTCATAGTAGCTGTGTAGCATGGAGAACATAATATAAGCATGTGCCAAATGACCTGTGGCTGAAATACATTTGGACAGAGTCTATTTTTGTAATGACATGCTGACCTATTCTATCCAGTTATTAATTTATTATTGTTATTATAAATAATATAATACAATTCTTCTTCTTCTTATTATTATTATTATTATTATTTTATTATTATTATTATTATTGTTATTATTATTATTATTATTATTATTATTATTATTATTATTATTATTATTATTACCTGCTTATTTATTTATTATTAACTTAACTAATTAATTGTTGATTTACTTATTTATGCCACAGTGCACAACATCCTGGATCCTACTTCAGCCGACAAATATGGCTACCAAAGATTCTTTCTTTCTTTCTTTCTTTCTTTCTTTCTTTCTTTCTTTCTTTCTTTCTTTCTTTCTTTCTTTCTTTCTTTCTTTCTTTCTTTCTTTCCTTCTTTCTTTCTTTCTTTCTTTCTTTCTTTCTTTCTCCCTCTAACCTTATCTATGGACATATAAACAAGGACTGGACACTTTAATAGGAACACATGCACACCTACTTATTTATGCAATTATCAAGTTAGCCAATCATGTGGCAGAAGCACAATACATTCAATTATAAAGTTAAAGGCTGCTAGCTTCGGTTAATGTGAATATCAAACAGCACAATTGGTAAAAATGTGATCTTTCAGGCTGTTCAGGCTGAACATTTTCATTTTCACAGCATTAGAAAATGGACAGAGTGGTGTAGGCAACAAAAAAAAATGTCCTTTCTGCAGGCTGAAATGCATTTTTGATCAACAAAAATACACAATCTGTCAAAATGCACAACCTGTTGAAACTTGCAGTGGCTACAGTGAGTGCAGGCTCACTAAAAACCTGACAGATGAAGATTGGAAAAAAAGGTTCAAGGTTCTTTATTTGTCACATGCATATTACATTGCATGTGATGTAAGCTAGTGAAATTTGTATCTCAATGCAACAACAAACAATAGAGAAAAAGAATATATGAGATATGATAGTCTAGTCTTTCAGTCAGCTACCAAGTGTTCCAGTGGCATCACTATATAAATGGCTGGTGATTGTATGATCTCATTTATGCAAATTTACTTATTTTTAAACAGAAGAAGACTCCCATTGCCATAATTCATTTGTTTGATCATCTTCACTTCAGATGTTTGTTTATTATTTTATATAAACTAGGTTGCTTTTACATTCATGTTTTTCTTTTTTTCCTGTTTTAACTGTCAACTCAAATTATTCACATTGATTCATGTCACTTCATGCCTTAAATCCCCAATTGTCAATTTGCTTTAAGGGTAAACTCATGAATATTTGGAACCAGATAAAAGACAGGAAGAATAAAGAAGAAGTGGTTTAAGCTCACAAAAATGTGACTTGAGCAGCTAACATGGGGCAATATTATAATTCATGAAAACAGAGCACATGTGTTTTTATACAGTATGTCACAATTATGAGACTAAACAAATCATGAAAATTAGTAGATCTAGTATGAGAATATATCTGCTCAGAATTCATTACTATGTACTACATGTGTATCCTGTGCTGCAAGAGAACAGGACACAAGTGTGTATGCTCAGCATGGGTTTTATTAAGACCATAATAGTTATAATATATTGAAAATCTGCCAAAGAACAGGCAGAAAGCATCAAACAAGGAATATCTATAATCAGTAGCAAGGGAAATACGGAATGCATAATCTTGGGAAAAAAATAGCTTGGGAGTTATGAACATTTATGCACAAAAGCCTTGTGCAGGTCAAATGACATGATGTAATCCATAGACATAGGCTTAACACCAAACCAATGAACTACCAATAAACCTACTTGGGCATTAACACACAAACGTACAGCCCCTTTGTCGTGTTCATATGTGTCATATTAACACACACAACTCAAACAGCCTAGCATATTAATATTACAATATTACAATAGCCTCAAGCATATTTAGTCTTTAAACAGTTAAAAATCAAACCATGTCATGTTTAACCCATGTCTGAATCACCATCTGTGTGATTCTTTATGCAGACACAGAAATCGAAAAAGAAAGGTAAAACAAAAATAAAGAGAGAGAGAGAGGGAGAGAATCTGAGTGTAGTATTCTCTGTCCTCTTCCAAGTGAACTTTAGCTCTGTTCAATTTTAGTGAGAAAGCAGTTTGACCTCAAACTCGACCCAACTGCAGGAAGTGAACAGACCATGCCGTGTATTATTTTTGGCCAGTTTTGGGTCCAAAATGAGCCAAACATGATGTGTTTTGGCTTATGGAATAAAAGAGAAAATAAGCACAGTATGTCACAAACAAAATGATTAACACATTTATATTATTAGCCAGCAATTGAATTAGTACAGGCTCTGTCTTCTTTGTACTAAGGTGATTTTTTTCTAGTTATTACTTGGCAAAGATTTGATAAGAAACCTTTTTCCAGTCACTGTATTTTTGACCAACGTATAAAAGAGTTTGATGGGTTTGATAAGATTTGTGTGTGGTGTGAAATCAAGCCTTATTTGTCCTTTAAATCGGTGTGCTGCGATTTCTTACAGAACCCCTGATACATCTCACCAATCCAAATAACTGTTTATTTCCTTCATTTACCCTGACCCTAGAGCAGTAAATAACAGGTGTGTATTGAATCTAGTTGCTCTCATTACTGGTGAAAAAAGACCAATCCCAATCCTGTGTAGCACTAATACAGGCAGAAAGGCCATTTAAAGGGCTCCAAACACATTGCTTCCTCTGTACTGAAACAGTAATGGGCAAAGAAATATTCACTTTGACAGAAGGAGGATTAAACACTAGCAACAACTAGACATAGACACAAGCTAGAACTACACAACTGGATGTATTAGTTAAGCACAATGACAGACTATGGATAAATCTGGAGATAAATATTTGAAATCCTGTAAAATGAAGATGTTTGGAGTTTAATTTGAAATATAATCTGAGGCTATTGAATGTAAAAGAGGATGATGATGTGTAAAGATTTTTAGCTTTTTCTGTTTCTTTGAACTGATACCGGAAAGAAACAGTAGCTTAAAGATTCTTCAAAACAACAGTAATGACCCACTCAAAAAAAACAAAAAATCTTTCACCTAATTATTAGCTATTTTTATAGCCTACTTGTTAAGCAATAGCATTAAACAGACCCCCAGACCTTCCTCTCCTTAGCCTCTTATTTTTTCACCTCCACAGGGATACCCAACCGCTCCAAGGCCATACAAGACTTACAACATACAAGGCCATCTCTCCATTCTTGGTATTCCCCCGGGTCTTCTACCCATTGGAAATACCCAAAACACCTATCAATGGAGAGTCAAAAGCAATCCTAACCACATGCCTGAACTGGCTCCTTTCGATGCACAGGAGCAGGGATTCTACTTTGAGCTGCCGTCGAACGTCCGAGCTCCTCACCCTGTCTCTAAGGCTGAGCCCAGACACCCTGCAAAGGAAAGCTCATTTCATTTCTTGTATCTGTGACCCTATTCTTTCTGGGCACTACCCAAAGCTCGTGACCATAGGTGAGGGTTAGGATGTAGATTGACTGGTAAATTGATAGCCCTGCCTTTGGGCTCTACTCTCTTCACTGGTACAGACTGGTACAATGTCTGCATAACTGCTGAACAAGACTCTGAGAAACTCTTCTGCTTGAGACAATATCTCATTCCCAATTTGGAGGGAACACTCTATCATTTTCTGCCTGAGAACCAGGCTCTCAGATTTGGAGGTGCTGACAGTTTATTAAAGTAAATTGGACATTTCAGTGAAATCAGATAATTCATCAGCTTTTTTGGTTCTATATGTATTTTCTAACATCTGGTATTTTAATTGCTAGCAGGATAGCTAAGTGTGATTTCCTCATTCTGTGAATGCCCAGCTTTGATAAAGCTTTTAGTTACATATCATACTGTAGCAAAATGGACATAAACAGAAGAATCAGTTTGTTAGAGGCTTAATAAATAAATAAATAAATAAATAAATAAATAAATAAATAAATAAATAAAAGCCAAATTTTGAAAGAAAAATAAAGAGCTGACTGAAAAGAGATGATTTATTTCAGTACTGATCACACAGAGAACAATGATCAGCCAAGTCAAGAATGATAAGGCTTCTGTTTATTAACTCACATTTACCTCAGATGATAAAACCAGACATACTGATATGTATGATCAAAGTGATATTGTTTTTTGATATAATCTCTCAGCTCAATATAATATTAAATAATGATTCGATGGACCTAATTTTATTTAACTTTGTATTTTATTTTTGCATATGAAATTAAATGATAACTAACTTAGTAGTTATAGAGCCATAGTTTGTAATATAATTAGTATGTTTTACTCCAATGTTGATCTCGAATTCAAATTCAGATCTTACCTCAAGACCTTTTGACTTCTACAAGCTTACACAAGAGGTTACTTTTGGCAATATTTCCACCTTCGTGTCATCGTTCCTATTGTGACAGGTACAAAGTGTGCTTATGTTTTGCTATTATCTTTGCCTTCGGTCAAGCTGTGTCCATCTCTTCTGTATTAGATAGATTTTTTTTGTGAATAACCTGATGTAGTATTAAGTTTTATGTTGTTACAATCTGCTGCTAACTGGGGTTGTGGTAGCTTAGTGTGGGGATGTGGTAACTTAGTGGTTAAGGTATTTGGCTACTGGGCGGAAGGTTGTGAGTTCTAATCCCAAATTGACCAAACTGCCACTGCTGAGCACCTGAGCAAGGCCCTTAACCCCCAATTGCTCAATTATTTAAAATGAGATAAGAATGTAAGTTGCTCTGGACAAAGGTGTCTGCCAAATAACAGAAATGTTAATGCTAACTGTTTTTTACAATTATGTTTCAGAAGTGTGTACTGGTCAGCGCTACTTTGTAAACACCATTGTATTGTATTGTATTGTACTTCTTGCACTGGTTTGCACACATGCACTTCATGTAGTACTGAGTTGAATACATAGCTATGTGTTGTTTTATGTAGTTCTGTGTTTTATGTAGCACCATGGTCCTGGAGAAAACATTGTTTCATTTCACTGTGTACTGCACCAGCTGTATTTGGTTGAAATGATAATAAAAGCTTCTTGACTTGACTGTTGTTTCCTAATGGAATTTGCAAAGTCTTGCACATTTCACATTGTTAAGTCTTGTTTTGTTTTTTTGTTTGTTTCCACTGTTTGGGTTTTTCTACTGGTGCTCATGAGTTCTGATTACAGATTATTATTTTTTTTGGTTGTGCTCTATTCACATTTCTTGCCTGGCTGTGCTACAGCATCTCCAATGGACACTAACTACGATTCCTGGATTGCCAATAAATAAATAAATAGCTCTCTAAGTATCCACAATTCTATCCTGCCTCTTTCACTCACATTATGCTTTTTTTTAAAAAAGAATATTCAAAACCCTTTTTTACTTATTAATAACATATAGGAAAAAATTTCAATAAATTCTTCATGACTGGGATCTAGTTTAGATGAATATCTCATGTCTTCTCTGACAAAAGTTTAAATGTTCTAAAGAACATAGAGGTTATTCACTATTCTTTCACAAATTTGTATTGATTCATGACTAAACTGAGCAGCCATTATTGAATCTGTGCCCAAGTGTCATTTTGTACTGTTATTAATAATTGCGACTACCATAAAAAACTGTGGCTGACAGATAGCAAGAGATGGCTAAAACTACAAAGCAATTATTACTTAGTGGTTCAATATCTATAAAAGCTACAATAAAGAAAGAAAGAAAGAAAGAAAGAAAGAAAGAAAGAAAGAAAGAAAGAAAGAAAGAAAGAAAGAAAGAAAGAAAGGAAGAAAAATTGAAAAATTTATGCCTAATTTTAAATCGTATGTGTCTATATGAACTTACTTTTATGTTTATAAGAGATTCAATGAGATATTGCTATGTCCAGGTAATTAAAAGTGAACATAAAACCTTAAGTGACCATATGAAGGACAGATCTCCTGTAGAGAGCACATATGTTCAGAAAATTTTACAGTCCATTAGATGCATGCAGTGACAAATTTAACCCAGCCGTGACAAAAACTATTAAAAACTGTAAAAGCTATTTTGATGTTTTCCCAGCAGGATGCATGTTCTAAATGAAAATGTTTAATGTAAATCTTATGCAAGTGCAAACACTGCAGCTTATAGCAGTATTAGCTGTTAACTGGTGGATTTTTATATGTGGACTTGGTGACACAAAGAATAAGAATTCTAGCTGATAAGTCAGACACTTTTGTCAGCATCATTTATCAGGCCTGACCAGGAGATTCAGATAGCCATTTGAGACGGTCTGGACTCCACAGGGAAGACTGAGATTGACAAGAGAAAGCACTACTAGGATATTCTCTGACCTCATACTTTAGTAGAGCTGTAGCAGAATTCCTAAATGGCAATGTTTAGGGCTCAAAATTTAAGTGCAAAGGATTTGTCAGTATTTATATTTATAAAAGTTTAGACTCAAACTGTATCAGTGCTTGCATTTAAGATTAATTAAACTGTTAAATAAAATGCACACCACCACAAAAGCATGAGGAACCTGTAATATGATAATAGATAAATGAGGTTGAAAATTAGGTTGGAATTTTTATTGCATATTGCAGTGATGGTTCAATTTGACAACATGGCTTCCACCCTCATTATTCAACAGCTTATAGAATAGCACATGATGCAACACATAATGCACTGTATTTCTCTGCAATCTTAAAGTATTAAATTGAGCATACAAAATTGACAAGTGAGTAGGCTGTAACAATTTCACTATTCTCTGTTGTCAAATCTCAACTCATGAGGCATTTTTGCAGACTTTAAATGGACAATAAAGTGGCTATGATCCTGCGCTATCACCTCTGAGGTCCAGGTTCGATTTCTGGAACAGGGAAACAACCCAGGCACTAGGGATTGCACAAGTCAGTGCACTCTCAGAGCTGGGCCAAAAGTGCAGATAAAAATGGGAGGGTTGCATCAGGAAGGGCATCAGTGACAAACCAGTGCTAAATCAAAATATGTGGATCAATGATATGCTGTTAAAAGGGAAAAACAGACCAAATATCAGTTTCAGCATGACATATTGTGGTTACATCAAACTGTCAGACAGAGGTGCTGAGCTTAATACTATTCCTCTCTCAAGCCAATATTGCACAAGGCAAATGAGATTTACTACAAGGTCAGAATGGGATGAAACTGAGGCAGACCTTTGTGCATAATTCTTACATAACTCCGGAATAGAGTTGAAGTCTGTAGTTACACCTGAGGTCTGAAAAGTAATATTAAATCCTCACTATGCACGATTAACTCAGCTCTTAACAGATTTGAGCATACAGCCTTTTTTTTCTGCCTTTTATAAAGGCATTTGGGTCTTATTCAAAGTTTTGAACTCATTTAGAAGTCTACGAATATTCAACTGCTTTAAAGCGTGGGTAAGTCTTTTTTTTAATTGACTTCTGTCTTGTAGAAAAAAGTAAGGGAAGTTAAAAAAAAAGGCCTGAATACGTGTACGGAAGATATTTTACCTCTTACCGTCCTCTTTATTCCTCATAATAACTCTTCCAAGGGCTCTAAGGTATCTCTCATAATCATGACTGGAGGGAAAAAAAAAAGAAAAAAACAGTTAAAATGTCAAACTACATTTTACAAATCTTCAAATTGAAGTTTGCATAATTATCCTGTCGGACTGATAGATTATACAGCAGCACATTTTCTCAGAAAAAAAAGGATGAATGTCAGTGAAAGACATTTTGATGTCTGCTGTCATTGTCAAAATCTTCAATATAACTAAATGGTAGTTTTCTGTAAGAAAAAAAAATCTCAGAATTATACAGGAAATTTAGAAGATACAAATCTGGCCATTTACATCTGACTGCTCCTATCATCAAGATGTTTGTGCCCATGAAACTGCTGCTATATAGACAATATGTTGTGTAAACTCTACAGACCGCTGTGTCTGAACATCTCAGAAGACCAAAAATAAAATAAAATAAAATAAAAAACACATCTAAGCTGTCTGGCACCAGCAAACATGCCATAGTCAAAGTCACTGTGATGACATTTCTTTCCTATTCTGATGTTTGATGTGACCATTTCCCAAAGCTCTTAAACTGTATCTGCATAATTTTATGCATTATGCTGCTACCGGGTGATTGACTGATTGGATAACTGTACGAATGAGCAGTTCTACAGGTGTTCCTAATAAAGTGACTGTCAAGTATTTGTTACGAAACGGAGGCTAAGGTGAATGCAAATGCAAATGATTTGAAACAGTGCAACACAAACAACCAAAACCATGAAACAAGAACCATGAGCATGAGAAGTATGACAACATACACAACAAGGGAAAAAAGCTTGATTATGAAATTTACAGAAACCAGGACTGAGGTGCTGAGGGGGAACATATAACGGGTGTAAATGGGCACTGGGACATGTGACACACTATGGCTGATGGGTAATGTAGTCCAGCATAATCATGACAGTATTTATGACTGTGTTATTAGACCAAAGGATTATGAAATTATAATTAAACATGAATTTACCTAAATAAATAAATAAATAAATAAATAAATAAATAAATAAATAAATAAATAAATAAATAAATAATACTAAAATAAAAAAAAAATTTCAATTTGATTACATCAGAGGAAAGTAATATGATTGAATCTACTTATGTTCTAGCTTCCAGTCTGGCAATGACAATGAATTACATCCTTTAGTCACTTAGATCAGTCCAATTTGGAAGCCAGCTAGTGAGGGACAAAAATTAAATGCCTCATTCTGCCACCAAAAGTGTCTTAAGTCCTTAAATTACTTCCACCTTTAAGACAGGTCATCAGCAGGGGATTTATAAAGCGCAGTTTCAAATTCACCTTAGAGACTACATCATCATCAGTCTAGGCATATTACAACAGACGTGTTGATGGTTAGCTAGTTAGGGCCAAGTGTCTATTAACAGGACAGAATTTGAGAAATGTCCCAGACAATAGACAGCATAGAATTGCTAACATTTTTGTATAGAAGGAAGAAACCTTGAGAAGAACCAGGCTCAGAAGGGAACCCATCCTCATTTGGGTGACACTGGACAGTAAATAATGTAACTGTTGATAATGTCCTTTCTACAACTGCAACCAAGAGCCCTTGAGGAACTAACAGGTCAGCGTAATTTCTGAGCAGTCGCCATTTTTAGTCATCATTCAGTGTAGAGTTGACGAGTGACCTGTTCTGCATTTTGTCACAAATTTTACTGTGAGTGAGAAACAGCTTAATAAGCAGACTGGTTAAAACGCAAGATTTAAATGAGTTATAATAAAGTGTAACAAAGTGTAAAATTAGCTTATATTATCCGCAACATATGGTTAGAGGTCATATTTCTCATTGTGTCCATTGTCAGATTCAGTGGAGTGTGTTAATTTATGTAGAGAACAATGCTATATGAACCTATGATAATTAAGGAATTACTAATCAGGCAGTTCATTTCAAACTCTTGCCTCATTCACATTGCAGCCAGGAAAATGTTCTCTGTTTTACGGAGTTCTCATTTCTGTAAAATATAGATGGAAAAACCTCTTATAATCTAAAATATGATATTTTAATCTTTAATAATATATTTGATAGGGGGGCACGGTGGCTTGGTGGCTTGGTGGTTAGCACGTTTGCCTCACACCTCCAGGATTGGGGGTTCGATTCCTGCCTCCGCCATGTGTGTGTGGAGTTTGCATGTTCTTCCCGTGCCTCGGGCGTTTCCTCTGGGTGTTCCGGTTTCCTCCCCCGGTCCAAAAACATGCACTGTAGGTTGATTGGCATCTCTAAATTGTCTGTTGTGTGTGTGTGTGCCCTGTGATGGGTTGGCACTCCGTCCAGGGTGTATCCTGCCTTGATGCCCAATGACGCCTGAGATAGGCACAGGCTCCCCGTGACCCGAGAATAGATCGGATAAGCGGTAGACAATGAATGAATGAATGAATGATATTTGATCATTAAAATGTGGATAGAATGGAATTTAATGGAAACGCAAGCTATAGCACACTTTATATGATACAACATATGGTGCAATGGTGCTCGATTCTGATTGGTCTTGATTGACAGTAGACTGACAGACTCTACAAGCTTTATATTAAAACACCCATTCTAATTCCACATCATTTCTATGGGACTTTATGTCAGATGTTCCACATATTAACAGATTAATAGAATGTATGTTTTTTTTCTGATGTTTATTTCACACTTTTGGAAGGAGTCTCCTGTATCAGAGTTGTGTAATAGTCTGTAACTTTAGTTTTTCTTTCATGAGAGCATGGTGGCTTTGTAGGACAAGTGGCTTTTTTTTAGTTTACTTTGTCTTAACTTCAGGAGGGAGAATAAATGCCGGTGCTGTTTAAAGCTGCTTTGTGTAAGTCATCACAGTAACTAACCTGCTTCATGGGTGTTTTGCAACAATGAATATCTATAAATGAATTTTTCTTTTTTTTATCTGTTTTACTGAGACAAAGTCTTAGCTGGGATAAGACACAGTGTCGATTTAAGAAGATTTACAAATGCAGGTCTTGCAGTGTGCCCTTGATGATGTGTGTATTAGAGTGCAGTCTTTGTTTCACTGAGTGCTGACGATGTCAAGAACAGCCAAGCTCACACACTACACTCTTTTTTTTCTTTTTTCTTTTTCTTCAGATTTTTAAACATTTACTAGTTAATTTTTTACACTTTCCTATGTCCATATATTTGAGGTAGAAACAGCACATTCTGCATCTGCATGCCTGTAATACATATGTGACCATCCCAGCAGCTCTCTGATGCTAATTTCAACAAGTTTCAGAGCTTTAATTTGTCATATTGCACATTTTGTAACTGAGAGGTTCATGCTAATGCCATTTCATTCATTTCATTGTGTGCCATTTGGAGACATTTTTGTGATATTTGCTAGTGGTTTATAGCTTGCTATTTCTAGAGGTTGTCTGCTATTTATATAGGATTTCTGCCATTTCTTTAGAGGCATTATGCTATTGGGAAAGGTTTTGTTCCATTTGGAGAGTCTTTGTGCCATTTGGAGATATTTTTACCTCTGTAAGGCCTTCAAATTTGGACAAGGACTATTGAAATGGGATTGATATCACTTAATTCAAAGTTATAAACATTTGTCTGAAAAAAAAATCAACCTTTTTTTTAACCAATCCCATAAAACATAGGCATTTTAACTACTAAGCTACCACATCCCATGTGATGATGAATCATTGTTGGCTGTACAGTATCTTCTTCTTCTTTCGGCTTTTCCCTTCAGGGGTCGCCACAGCGAATCATCTCTCTCCACCTATCCCTATCTTCTGCATCCTCAACACTTGCACCCACTAGCTTCTTATCCTCATTAATTCTATCCATGTACCTCCTCTTTGGCCTTTCTCTTTGCCTCCTGCCTGGCAGCTCCATGTCCAACATTCTCCTACCAATATACTCACTTTCCCTCCTCTGAACATGTCCAAACCATCTTAATCTGGCCTCCCTAACTTTGTCCCCCACACGTCCAACATGAGCTGTCCCTCTGATGTACTCGTTCCTAATCCTGTCCAATCTTGTCACTCCCAAAGAGAACCTCAACATCTTCAGCTCTGCTGCCTCTAGCTCTGACTCCTGTCTCTTCCTCAGTGACACTGTCTCTAAACCATACAGCATGGCCAGGCTCACCACTGTCTTGTACACCTTCCCCTTGATTCTTGCTGATATTTTCCTATCACACAGAACTCCCGACACCTTTCTCCACCCATTCCAACCTGCCTGCACTCGCTTCTTTACCTCTTTCCCACACTCACCATTACTCTGGACAGTTGACCCCAAATACTTAAACTCCTGTACCTTGTTCACCTCTTCACCCTGTAACCTTACTGTTCCACTTCCCTCCGTTTCATTCACACACTTGTACTCAGTCTTACTACGACTGACTTTCATTCCTCTTCTCTCCAGTGCAAACCTCCAACTCTCCAGGCTTTCCTCCACCTGCTCCCTGCTCTCACTACAGATCACAATGTCATCTGCAAACATCATTGTCCAAGGAGACTCCTGTCTGACCTCCTCTGACAACTGGTCCATCACTATAGCAAACAGGAAGGGGCTCAGAGCCGATCCCTGATGAAGTCCCACCTCCACTTTGAACTCCTCTGTCTGACCTACAGCACACCTCACCACTGTCCTGCTCCTCTCATACATGTCCTGCACCACTCTGACATACTTCTCTGCTACTCCTGACTTCCTCATACAGTACCACAGCTCTTCTCTTGGCACCCTGTCATATGCTTTCTCCAAGTATACAAACACACAGTGCAACTCCCTCTGACCATCCCTATACTTCTCCATCAAAATTCTCAGAGCAAAAATTGCATCTGTTGTGCTCTTTCTGGGCATGAAGCCATACTGCTGCTCACAAATTTCCACTACCTTCCTTAACCTAGCTTCCACTACTCTTTCCCATAGCTTCATTGTATGGCTCATCAACTTTATCCCCCTATAGTTGCTGCAACTGTGCACGTCACCCTTATTTTTAAAGATCGGCACTAACACACTTCTTCTCCATTCCTCAGGCATCCTCTCACTCTCTAAAACCCTGTTGAACAAACTAGTTAAAAATTCCACTGCTGCCTCTCCTAGACACTTCCAGACCTCCACCGGAATGTCATCAGGACCAACTGCCTTTCCACTTTTCATCCTCTTCAAAGCCTTCCTGACTTCATCCTTTCTAATCTTATCTACTTTCTGTTCCACAGAGTTCACCCCTTCTACTCTTTTTTCCCTCTCATTTTCCTCATTCATCAGCTCCTCAAAGTATTCCTTCCATCTCCTCTGTACACTCTCCTCACTTGTGAGCACCCTTCCATCTCTATCCTTAATAACTCTAACTTGCTGCACATCCTTCCCATCTCGATCCCTCTGCCTAGCTAACCTGTACAAGTCCTTCTCTCCTTCTCTAGTGTCTAACCTAGTGTACAACTCGCCATATGCCTTCTGCTTGGCCTTAGACACCTCCCTCTTCACTCTGCACTGTGACTCCTTGTATTCCTGTCTATTCTCTTCAGTCCTGTCCATGTCCCACTTCTTCTTGGCTAACCTCTTCCTCTGGATACTATCCTGAACTTCCTCATTCCACCACCAAGTCTCCTTATCTTCTTTCCTCCTTCCAGATGAAACACCCAGCACCTTTCTCCCTGTCTCCCTAATTACTTCTGCTGTAGTTTCCCAGTCATCTGGCAGCACTACCTGACCACCCAGAGCCTGCCTCAACTTCTGTCTAAATTCCTCACAACATTCCTCCTTTTTCAGCTTCCACCACTTGGTTTTCTTCTCTATCTCTATCTTTGACCTCTTTGTCTTACAGACCAACTAATCTCTTTCAGATTGCCTCTTCTACATAGGATGTAGTCTACCTGTGTTCTCCTACCTCCACTCTTGTAAGTCACTCTATGCTCCTCCCTCTTCTGAAAATAAGTGTTAACCACAGCCATGTCCATCCTCCTAGCAAAGTCCACTACCATCTGTCCTTCAAGGTTCCTTTCCTTAACTCCAAACTTGCCCATCACCTCCTCATCACCTGTGTTCTCCCCACCAACATGTCCATTAAAATCCGCTCCTATCACCACTCTCTCACCCATGGGAATACTCTCCATCACCTCATCTAATTCACTCCAGAATCTCTCTTTCTCCCCTAACTCACAACCTACCTGTGGGGCATAACCACTAACAACATTCAACATCACCCCTTCAATCTCTAACTTCAGACTCATCACCCTGTCCAACACTCTCTTCACCTCCAGGACATTCCTCACAAACTCATCCTTCAGGACCACACCTACCCCATTTCTCTGACTATCCACACCATAATAATTCAGCTTGAATCCTGCTCCTATACTCCGAGCCTTGCTACCCTTCCACCTGGTCTCCTGTACACACAGTATATCCACCTTCCTTCTCTCCATCATATCAGCCAGCTCTCTACCTTTCCCTGTCATAGTACCAACATTCAGTTCCTATTCTCAGTCCTACACTTTTACCTTTCCTCTTCTCTCTCTGTCTGTGCACTCTCCTCCCTCCTCTACTTCTTCGACCAACAGTAGCCCAATTTCCACCGGCGCCCTGTAGGTCAACGGCGATGATGGCGGTCGTTGTTAACCCGGGCCTCGACCGATCCGGTATGAAATTCGTACTGACGATTCGCATGGTTAAATTTGGCAATGTTTTATGCCGGATGCCCTTCCTGACGCAACCCTCTCTATTTATCCGGGCTTGGGACCGGCACAGAAGTCACTGGACTGTGACCCCCATGGCTAGATTGGATGTACAATATATATTTATTATTATTTCAACTCCAGTAATCCACTGACACGCTTCATGTTACATGATTTATTAAAACAACAGAGGAAGTTGAACAATACATGCATGTTATCAGGCATAATATTATGGCCCAATATTGTGTTGGTCCCCTTTTTGCTGCCAAAACAAACTTGACCCGTGGAGGTATAGACTCCCTTACAGATCCCTGAAGGTGTGCTGTGGTATCTGGCACCACATCTGATTGATCTTGTGCTCATCAAACCATTCCTGAACCATTTGTGGCACAGCACATTATTTTGCTGATAGAGGCCACAGCCATCAGGGAATACCGTTTCCATGAAAGGGTGTACATGGTCTGCAACAATGCTTAGGTAGGTGGTACATATCACATCCACATGGATGGCAGGACCCACGTTTTCCAGCAGAACATTGCCCAAAGCAGGACACTGCCTTCGTCTCCTTCTTCCCATAGCAGATCCTGGTGCCATGTTTTTGGCGGTGTACAAGGGCCAGCATGGGCACCATGACTGGTCTGCAGTTATGCAGCCCCATAAGCAACAAACTGCGATGCACTGTGTATTATGACACCTTTCTATCAGAACCAACATAACTTCTTCAGCAATTTGAACAACACTAGCTCGTCTTCAGCCTTCTATTTGCTTCCCATGTGCATTGATGGGGGGATTTGGAGATGCTCTGATCCAGTCGTCTAGCCATCACAATTTGGCCCTTGTCAAACTCACTCAAATCCTTATGCTTGCCTATTTTTCCTGCCTTTAAGACATCAACTTTGAGAACAAAATGTTCACATGCTGCCTAATATATCCCACCCACTAACAGGTGCCATGATGAGGAGATAATTAGTGTTATTCACTTCACCTGTCAGCGGTCATAATGTTATGCCTGACGGTGTGTAGTGTACAGTCATCTGTTTTTCAGTGTCTCTTATACATTGTAGATAGATAGATAGACAGACAGATAGATAGATAGATAGATAGATAGATAGATAGATAGATAGATAGATAGATAGATAGATGGATTGGTATGAAAGGAAAGGAGAGGAAAGGAAAGGAAAGGAAAGGAAAGGAAAGGAAAGGAAAGGAAAGGAAGGAAGGAAAGGAAGGGAAAGGAAAGGAAAGGAAAGGAAAGGAAAGGAAAGGAAAGCAAAGGAAAGGAAAGGAAAGGAAAGGAAAGGAAAGGAAAGGAAAGGAAAGGAAAGCAAAGGAAAGGAAAGGAAAGGAAAGGAAAGGAAAGGAAAGGAAAGGAAAGCAAAGGAAAGGAAAGCAAAGGAAAGGAAAGGAAAGGAAAGGAAAGGAAAGGAAAGCGTCATTAGAGTATTTCATGGGTTTTTGGCACTTGATACATTCAGCAGTAAGTGCTAAGATGGAGTGTATCACTAGGGCCAAGTGTGCCCCGGGCCAAGAGTGACAAGCTGACCACAGTTAGAGCAAGTATGTAAGTCAGAGTGTCTCCACTGGTGTCCAATAGATGATGAAGTGCAAATGCAAAATTGTTAAAACAAACAAACATCTTTAATTATAATTTGTTTTTCATTCCTTTGCAAAAGGACTACTGTATACACTATATCATATACAATATAACACAAATGTAGGAATATAGGTTACACAGGGGTTACCTTTCTGTCAGCTTTGTGCTCAGTCACTGCGAGTGATCATGAAATATTAAAATAAAAACAATAAAAAAATAAAACATTAAATAGATTATTAAGACAATTAATAGATAAAATAACCATTATTGTAGAGAAACTGGTGGAATTTCATAGCACATGTATGATGTGCAAATAAATAAACAAACAAATAAATATATAAATCAGGAGAGATGCATGGGGAGGATATCAGTGTGGACTGTATAACCCTTTTGAAGCTTCAAGTCAAGAGGTGTGTCCAAAGGGTGAAGGACAACAAAGTATTTGAGACAGAAACAACTCCATCTCTATTTGCCTCTAACCATGAGGTATTTCAGGACATGACAAATCCACAGAGTCAGAAATTCACATTTTTTGCACAACAATGTAATGGCAATGGGCTGAAATGTCAGGCCCCACTTCAACACTGCTATATGAGTCATCCCTCTTTGGAACCTTTCGATAAGATGTTCTGCTGAACTCTGACTGTGGATATGGCAAATCTCCCTAAAGCAGAAGGATGCCCTTCTGACATGATTCCACTCAAAAGAGTTGTCTGCCCTCTTGTACCAAATTCAATTCCAATAACCTTATCCAGGATTTTTTTTTTTTTTGGATTTGTCGAGGTACCTGCTGCTTGATACTGAACACAAGGTAGGCTTCATGACACTGAACACAAGGTAAGCTTCATGACATAGGCCATATATAGTATCTCCAAGATACAAATCAGTGACATGTAGAAAAAACATGTCAACTCAAGAAATCTCTAGTCTTAAGGCTGTATTCAGAGTTCAGGACTTAATACTGACATTTTACACACCAGTATTCAGACTTCAAACATAACTTCAGACTTAAGTACTATTTAGATGGTTGATTTTAATAATTTGAATAAGTCATCCAGAAAATCAGCTTTAGCAGATGACTAGCCTGAGCCTGAATATGAGTAACTTTTTCCCCCATATAAATTTTGATGTAACATTCGGACTCCAGTTGATGACTCTGAATAGAGCCTTAAATCCTATAAAAAATAACATAGCTTCCAGGAGAACAATAAGTACCAGTTGTGTCTGGTCAACAGTGAACAGGCTTTGTTGACAAAAAAACTACCAAATGTGTAATCGACTACAAAAATTGGCTTTTATTTTGCAGAGCCAGAAGGACCTCAAAGGCATCCTAAAACAAAGGAACTTGCCAGGGAAAAAAAGATGTACCAGCTGTATCTGGTCATCAGTACATAGGCTTTGTTGACAGTAATTACCTAGTGTGTAATAGACTGCACAAACATCATGTTTTTTTGTGTTACAGATCTAGAGAGATTTGGGTCCTTGAAGGAGAACATAGTCATCTGTGCTTAGGATAGCTTTGTCTTCCAAAGTGGCACATAATGACAAAATCTTAATATATATTGCATTTTTTTGAGCTTAAATTAAACTAACGTACAGTAACGAAGAGCTTTATCATTTGAGTATAGGGAAATTAAAGTGTTATAGTGGCATCATAGAAAGAATTGTAATACAATATGTGTGAGTATGCATAATAAAAGGCAGCAGGGTGAAATGTATATAAACAGGATGAAATACAAAATGAAATGAATACAAAATGAAATGAGTTGTATAATCACTAAGGCTCTTGAGACATGTTGTTAAAGGTCCACATTTATTTCAGTTGCTCTTTGCAAGGAGAGGTTTGTGCTATATTTTATTGGCAAAACTTCAGTGTTCGCTCACTGTGCACGACTGTTGTTGTTTCTTTTGACAGATGATATATGCTAATAGATACACAGCCATGTTAATAATTCCTGCAGTTGTGACCTTGTATTGAAGTATGTTCTGAATGTAGTGGAAATGTTCATGAAACCACTGTAGGATAAAAACATATCCAATAATCTGTTCTCTCGTTTTCCCTCTGTCAAGCTCTCGGTGTCCTCCTGCAGCCTGATCTTGACACATCCTGACACACTTCTACTGCTGTGACTCCTCTCGCTCTTCACACTTGCCTGATTTATCCTAATGCTGTACTTCTGACTGGAGTTTCTGACTTTCTGCTTTTGTGGATGGTTTCGTCTAGCTTCCCAAAAATGGTTTATGGGCATAGCTTAGCCATGCTTTAGTGCATCGTCTCACCTGGATATCGTACAGTTGCTGCTCTCTCATAAAGTCTGTATTCAGGGCATCAATTCACCACGCTTAGTAATTTGTCTACATTGGTGTACTGTAAAGATTTATAGTCACACTATCCATTGCTCAGGGGGGACATAGATAGCTCAGTGGTTAAGCTCAGTGGTTAAGGTGTTGGCCTACTTACCTGAATGTTGTGAGTTTGAATCCCAGGCCCATCAAGCTGCCCTCATCAAGGCTCTTATCTCTCAACTCCTCAATTGTATAATTGTAAGTTGCTCTGGATAAGGTTATCTGCCAAATGTATAAGTCCAGAGGAGGATTATTTCCTGTTTGATTCAAGGAGCTTTTCATTTCCTCTATCAACTCTGGCTTCTTTATTAGGGCTCTAAATCAACATCCAAAATTCTTTAGTTCTACTTTATTAAGTAAAACCTTTTATACAAATAATATTAACTTGATCTTTGTTGAAATGAGTTCAATTACAACAACCACACATCTGCAAGTCATTTTAAGGCTGTTAGTTCTTGCTGACTGATATTTCCCTTATTTCCTTTGTTTTTTACAGTGCACATATCAGCAGTCCTGGCCAATAGTCCAAAATAGTACACCAAACTACAGTAATTATGCAGGCTTGGGTTAGATCATTTGCATGTAAAGTAAGGTAAGAGTGTTGTGTATTTGTCCTGATACACTACTTACATTGTCATGTTTTTTTTAATCATCTCCCTGCTCTTGTTTAGCGCCTCATGGTTACGGCAAACAACAATACCCAACACTTACAAACTTGGTCACATTCAAGCTCACTGTCATTCTTATCACACACACCTGAACACAATCACATTCACAGTATTTAAGGTCTCACAATTTAGCTTACACACTCCCTGCAAAGTATATGCTTTGTGTCTCTGTTGCCTGTCGTTACGAATCCTTTGCATTTTGCTGTTCAGACCCTCTGGTTCTCCTGTTTTGCTGCCTTTGTGCTGTTTGCTGATGGCCTGACCATTGCCTATTTTTCAGTACTGTGTATGGCATATGATTTGGATTTGTCTGCAATCATTTTAAATGAAGTTTTGTTTACTTGCATTTGCATCCATCTCAGCTGCCTGCCACATGGCTCTCAGCAGAATAACATATGGACTTAATAACTTTAGCCTTCTGGAGGATGAGCAACAGATATCTATGTTATTTCCTAGAACTTATAATACTTTTAGATGTCTTTTTGTATATTATATTTGGACCTGTAAAAATGTAATATAGCATAATAGCATATTATTCAGTAAGTATTATGAATTATTTACTAACTGCAGTAAAACGTAGAGGAAGAAAAAGCTCTGCAGTTATGAAAGTGTAAGTCTGGACCTGCTGAGAGATCTGGGGAGTTTAAGAGAATGAATTTTCTTCAAAACTTTTAGGGACACTTGTGGAGAATCATGAAAAATGGCTGGGAAAGTCTTGCTGAGTTTTGTTACAGAGAGATTAAGCTAATTATATGAGACTAGCCTCCCACACAGTTGAAACTCACTTGGAAATTGCCTGTGTAACTATTTCAGTGTAAAATTGTATCTTTGACTCTTTTCAATGTCTCGAGTCATTGAAGTTCATTCAGCTAAAAGATTAAAGATTTGTTCAGACTGCCATTCACTTACATTCTTGTATACGTTATGTATAGAAATGTACTATTTTGTTTTGCAGATTAATTAATTAATTAATTTATTGCAGTAATTTATTACTCTCTATTAACACTTCAACAATTATTTTTATTTTGTTATGCTATCAGTGGATCTGGAGCCCATCCCTGGAATACTGGGCACAAGGGGTCTAAATGGGGGATAAATTCATTGGCAGCACACCAGATTGAGTTTCACACAATCATTTGCACCTATTAAAATGTTTTTCAGGTGAGAGGAAGCAATAGAACCCAAAGGAAACCCACATAGAACATGCAACACTCAGCACTGATAACTGATCAAATTGTGGACCCTGCAGTTGTGAGATGTGAGATTAGCTGTGCTGCCTACTACGTCGAATGCTACTCTAATACAAAATATGACACAAATAAGCTTTTTTCAGTCAGTATTAGGTCAAGGGCAAATGCTGTCTAACAAAAACAACTTAGTCCATGCTAGCTAGCAGTATTGATCTGTTCATCTTAGTGACTTTTATGAATAAAAAAGCTTAAAAAATAAATAATTAAATCAATATAGTGGCTCAATTGGTTAAGCCAACCAATTGTTGTTGATCAGAAGGGGCTTCAAGCCCCTGTGTTGCCACTGTATTATAGTGTTATATTATACAGTGTGCCCCTGTATTATAGCTGACCCTGTGCTCTGACCCCAACTTCCAACTGGAATATGTGAAAAAAATAATTCCATTGTACTGTAATGTATATGTGATAAATAAAGTCTTCTTATTTTAAAATGAAGACACTAAACATGATGACCAACCAACAACTAAAAAATGTTGACTTTAATATTTGAATGTTTCTGTTCAGTGACCAATACTAGAAGTTATCAGAACCATTTCTCGTATTTCTCGATCTTTGCATCAAATGCTACATTTGCCAAATGATTAGCCCACATGGAATCAAGGACTTGTCCTGGGTGTGTCCCAGAGCACTCACACTTATACATAAACACTCACCAATGAGAAGACATGTATATTACCTGAATTTTTTTGTCAGTAATGGTAAGAATGGTAATAGTAATAGTATAGTAATAGTAAGATGAATATATAAATAAATATGCTGTTTTATTTATTTATTTCTTATTTTATATTTTGCACTACAATGCTTTTTTTCACTTATGAAATAAAAAAAATGAAATCATAAAATGCAAATGTCTTGCAAGTGTTGCATGTCTTTTATGCAAGGATCCACAGAGAAGAAGCAAACATATGGTTTTGCTTATGCCATTTGCTAGAACACTTCATGGTTAATTGCTTTAACAGCACTTATTTTACCCCAATTAATACATGCCACCAAGAATAAGATAAATATATCAACTGCATTCACAACACTATAACAGCACTCTTCTACATTTTTGTTAATCTGTTACATCCATGAATGCCTTTTTATGAGCAGCATCTTAATGTCCCCAAATCCAAAATCTATTTAATATCACATTGTGCATCAGCCATCTTTTAATCTATAAACTGTCATTTCCTGACTATTGATAGATTTCACAAGCAGGGGAAGGGATTGAAGATTGCACACTGTATCGGACTTCTTTATATTTTCTGCCCTTTGAAATTTAATGGCATCATAACTGAAACAGAAAACAAAAAATGATTCAATAGCATCCTTTATTAAATTTACAATGATGGAAGTTGATGAAACTTTTATAGTCTTCAAACCCATTATATGGGTTTAGAAAGAAGCTCTGAAGTTATAACCTCAGAAGAAAAAAGACAAAGGAATAGAAAGCAAGAGAGAGTGAAATAAATCAGGTTTACAGATGAACATAGGAGTGAACTTGTGCAACTTTTTTTCCCCTCCGTCAGACCATCAGTGCATTTTCTAATTCTAAACACTGCTGTGAATTCATTGTTTATGTTAATGACCATAAAAAAAGATTAGCGCACACACGTTTCGAAACTAAGCAGCACTTCCCAGGATTTATGGTGAAAACTGCAGCAAATGTATTGATGTTCACATCAGTTCTGGATCAGCATGATAATTAATAGGATGTCAGCATTCTCTTTGAATGCAAGAAGACCAGGTGCTCTGCTAATTAGCTGCTCAGTAGCGATCCATCATTCAGCCAACAGCGTAACTACGGCGTGATCCACATAAAGCCTTCAGAAGATAATTGGGTGCTGACCAAAATACTCTGAACTACATGCATATAAAAAAAGCTTTTCATCCTGAGATATCTAGAATCCAATTAATATTGGTTCTTGACAAAATGGCAGTTTAAATCTGAATGTTAAATGAACATGTGCAGCAATGTGCATCTACTCTAAGCAGCAGGACACATCCAAAAACCCAATAATGCTTATTCTCTAGTGGTTCAATGTGCTAACTAATACACTATTCACTGTGGTGTAGCCAGGAATTCATTTTGGGGAGCATTCGGAAACATTGTTAAAAACACAGCACAGCATGATCTGTACAATTTAATTGAAAAGTGTGAAGCATTCATGCAAGAAGCTACTGAGTTTTTTTGTAATATAATATTTTAAGGCATTATGTACCGATTTTGCCTTATTTATTATGATCATAGGTATGGAAAATAAAATACAGGGAATTATTATTACTATTATTAATATTCTTTTAATGCTAGTAAAAGGAGAAAACATCTTATGTAATAACACCCTTCTTTTTTATCTTCCTGCAGCTGTCGCCTCAATATCCCTAGGCTCAGGGTGTAGCAAACTGGCTTTAGTACCTTTCACACAAAAATATATGATTCTGGTTGGTAAATCTTGTTTTTCATCCTTACTCTCATCTTCTAAGGGGTTGAATATGGAAATAATTAGAATGTAATAATAATAACAACACAAATGTTATGCAATATTATTATTTTCCACACATACATAATTAGTGTATTATTATAAACATGCACAAAGAAGCATTTGGGATTATCATAAAATATTTCAACTCAAACTCCCCCCCCATCTATACATGTGTGGTGCCTTGCCAAACAAACTCATATTCACCGTGTACTTTTATGCTGAACTATTGAACACACTTGTGTTGTCTTATTTGGCCAGGCTTCAGTATAAACAAAACATTCACACCCACTGATAATAGGTCGCACATCAGTTTGTTTCCTTACTTGACACTCGAGTAAATAATGTCGAACGATTCAATCACATTATTGGATTTTCAATTCTCTTTTTGGCAGAAAGAAGTTCTATTTTTTCTAAGAAGTAATACATGGCATAATATAATATATAATATAAATATTTCAGTGACTTTAACCTTGGCATAGTTGTTGGTACCATAACCAATGTGCTGGTTGTTTGAGTGTTTCAGAAACTGATGATCTCCTGAGAATTTCACATACAACAGTTTAGAGTTTATAGAGAATTGTGGAAGAAAAAAAAACATAATGTGAGTGGAGGATCCACAGGCTGAAAGACCTAGTTGATAAGAGAGATCAGAGAGATTAACTAGACTGGTTTAAGCTAACACAAAAACAGCTGAAAAGCATCTCAGAATGCACAACACATCAAATTTTGAGATTGATAGCCTACAAAAGCACAATAAGACATCAGGTTCCTCTCCTGGCAGCCATGAACAAAAACATGAGGCTATCATGAGCAAAGACTGGATAGTTCTAGAGTGGAAAAATCTTTTTTCTAACATTCAGCTGTCCAGTTTGGGTTTTGAGTCTGTCCTCATGATGAACTTAAATTCCTTTTCTAGGCTGACCAGAGTAGAACCTGATCTGCTCTTCTGCTATTGTAGCCCATCCACCTCAATATTTGATGTTTTGAGCATGCTAAGATGCTTTTCTGCTCACCATGTTTGTGAAAAGGTGTTTGTTATCCTTTCTAATTCCATCCATTCGGATAAAAGACCATCTATACCTTATCTCATCACTATATCTCATCTATACATTCATCTCATTCTAATTATGTGGATTTTATTAAATAGATTATGACAAATAAACAACTTTGAAAATCAGCTTCTTCTTGGCTGGTTATATAAAGTGCAGTATGTAAAGTTTCTAGTTTGGACAGTCAGACTTTTACCGTCTTCTTTTTCTTTCGGCTTTTCCCTTCAGGGGTTGCCACAGCGAATCATCTCTCTCCACCTATCCCTATCTTCTGCATCCTCAACACTTGCACCCACTAGCTTCATATCCTCATTAATTCCATTCATATACCTCCTCTTTGGCCTACTTCTTTGCCTCCTGCCTGGCAGCTCCATGTCCAACATTCTCCTACCAATATACTCACTCTCCCGCCCCTGGACATGTCCAAGCCATCTTAATCTGGCCTCCCTAACTTTGTCCCCCAAACGTCCAACATGAGCTGTCCCTCTGATGTACTCATTCCTAATCCTGTCCAACCTTGTCACTCCCAAAAAGAACCACAATATCTTCAGCTCTGCTACCTCTAGCTCTGACTCCTGTCTCTTCCTCAGTGACACTGTCTCTAAACCATACAGCATGGCCGGTCTCACCACTGTCTTGTACACCTTCCCCTTGATTCTTGCTGATATTTTCCTATCACACAGAACTCCCGACACCTTTCTCCACCCATTCCAACCTGCCTGCACTCGCTTCTTTACCTCTTTCCCACACTCTCCATTACTCTGGACTGTTGACCCCAAGTACTTAAACTCCTGTACCTTCTTCACCTCTTCACCTTGTAACCTTACTGTTCCACTTCCCTCCGTTTCATTCACACACATGTACTCAGTCTTACTGACTTTCATTCCTCTTCTCTCCAGTGCAAACCTCCACCTCTCCAGGTTTTGCTCCACCTGCTCCCTGCTCTCACTACAGATCACAATGTCATCTGCAAACATCATTGTCCAAGGAGACTCCTGTCTGACCTCCTCTGACAACTGGTCCATTACTATAGCAAACAGGAAGGGGCTCAGAGCTGATCCCTGATGCAGTCCCACCTTCACTTTGAACTCCTCTGTCTGACCTACAGCACACCTCACCACTGTCCTGCTCCTCTCATACATGTCCTGCACCACTCTGACATACTTCTCTGCTACTCCTGACTTCCTCATACAGTACCACAGCTCTTCTCTTGGCACTCTGTCATACGCTTTCTCCAAGTCTACAAACACACAGTGCAACTCCCTCTGACCATCCCTATACTTATCCATCAAAATTCTCAGAGCAAATATTGCATCTGTTGTGCTCTTTCTGGTCATGAAGCCATACTGCTGCTCACAAATTATCACTACCTTCCTTAACCTAGCTTCCACTACTGTTTCCCACAGCTTCATTGTATGGCTCATCAACTTTCTCCCCCTATAGTTGCTGCAACTGTGCACGTCACCCTTATTCTTAAAGATCGGCACTAATTCACTTCTTCTCCATTCCTCAGGCATCTTCTCACTCTCTAAAACCCTGTTAAACAAACTAGTTAAAAATTCCACTGCAGCCTCTCCCAGACACTTCCAGACCTCCACCGGGATGTCGTCAGGACCAACTGCCTTTCCACTGTTCATCCTCTTCAAAGCCTTCCTGACTTCATCCTTTCTAATCTTATCTACTTTCTGTTCCACAGAGTTCACCCCTTCTACTCTGTTTTCCCTCTCATTTTCCTCATTCATCAGCTCTTCAAAATACTCCTTCCATCTCCTCTGTACACTCTCCTCACTTGTGAGCACCCTTCCATCTCTATCTTTAATAACTCTAACTTGCTGCACATACTTCCCATCTCGATCCCTCTGCCTAGCTAACCTGTACAAGTCCTTCTGTCCTTCTCTAGTGTCTAACCTAGTGTACAACTCATCATATGTCTTCTGCTTGGCCTTAGACACCTCCCTCTTCACTCTGCACTGTGACTCCTTGTATTCCTGTCTATTCTCTTCAGTCCTGTCCATGTCCCACTTCTTCTTGGCTAACCTCTTCCTCTGGATACTATCCTGAACTTCCACCACCAAGTCTCCTTATCTTCTTTCCTCCTTCCAGATGACACACCCAGCACCTTTCTCCCTGTCTCGCTGATTACTTCTGCTGTAGTTTCCCAGTCATCTGGCAGCACTACCTGACCACAGAGCCTGCCTCAACTTCTGTCTAAATTCTGCACATTCCTCCTTTTTCAGCTTCAACCAATTGGTTTTCTTCTCTATCTCTATCTTTGACCTCTTCTTCTTACAGACCATCAAAGTCATCCCACACACCACCATCCTATGCTGTCTGGCTACACTCCCTCCCACTACCACTTTACAGTCACTAATCTCTTTCAGATTGCTTTTTCTACATAGGATGTAGTCTACCTGTGTTCTCCTACCTCCACTCTTGTAAGTCACTCTATGCTCCTCCCTCTTCTAAATATAAGTGTTAACCACAGCCATGTCCATCTTCTTAGCAAAGTCCACTACCATCTGGGTACCATCTTGAAGGCACCACCTTCAAGGTTCCTTTCCTCAACTCCAAACTTGGCCATCACCTCCTCATCACCTGTGTTCCCCTCACCAACATGTCCATCTGCTCCTATCACCACTCTCTCACCCGTGGGATACTCTCCATCACTTCATCTAAATCACTCCAGAATCTCTCTTTCTCATCTAACTCACAACCTACCTGTGGGGCATAACCACTAACAACATTCAACATCACACCTTCAATCTCTAACTTCAGACATTTGAGTGAACTTTGAAGACACTCTCTTCACCTCCAGAACATTCCTCACTAACTCCTCCTTTAGGACCACACCTACCCCATTTCTCTTACTATCCACACCATAATAAAACAGCTTGAATCCTGCTCCTATACTCCGAGCCTTGCTCCCCTTCCACCTAGTCTCCTGTACACACAGTATATCCACCTTCCTTCTCTCCATCATATCAGCCAGCTCTCTACCTTTCCCTGTCAACATTCAGAGTTCCTATTCTCAGTCCTACACTCTTACCTTTCCTCTTCTCTCTCTGTCTGCGTACTCTCTTCCCTCCTCTACGTCTTCGACCAACAGTAGCCCAGTTTCCACTGGTGCCCTGTAGGTCAACGGTGCCGATGGCGGTCACTGTTAACCCGGGCCTCGACCGATCCGGTATGAAATTCGTACTGACAATTCACATGGTTAAATTTGGTAATGTTTTATGCCGGATGCCCTTCCTGACACAACCCTCTCTATTTATCCAGGCTTGGGACCGGCACAGAAGTCACTGGACTGTGACCCGCATGGCTAGATTAGACTTTTACCCAGTAGTCTGTTCAAAAACCTTGTCTTGTCATCTAATTCAGATACGAATATTATTATCACAGCTGCTAGGGAGACAGGGAGAAGGGATCATGCTAGTGTGTAGTAGAAATAGTGCTTATTCTTACTTGCATGATGCTGTAAATGACTGTCACCAAACTAAACCTCAAAATAAATTTTATTCATGTTTTAATTTGTGGTAACATTCACAAGTAAGGCAGAACTATGAAAGACCAGGAGCTATCACAGCATTAAAAGTGCAACTGAAATCTAAACCAAGATGTTGTCCCTTTTTCCATCACAATAAGTGTGTTTTTGTTTTTGTTTTTTGTCTGTCTGCTGGACTGAGAGTGGTGTAGCCATTTAGCATTCTTTCTTTATGGACTTCCTTGAGGTTCTTATATATTACTGCACTTTCATCCATTCCAAGTTCACAAGGCCATCCAATTACTGACTGACACATTATGGCGTTAGTAAGGTTTATGAACTGAGCAATCAGTGAGATTTATGTTGGATTAGTAGTCAGTATAAAAAAGGTTGTGTAGCTACACCAGTGATTTGTACAGACAACAAATATAGCAAGGCATTTCCACCAATACATTACACAATGCAGTAAGGCAGTTAATGCATTCTTAAATGTTTGTACTTAAAGTCTGTAGAAGGATCAGAAACTTTTCCATGACTAGGCTAGGTTATGAAATGTTCAGTGTAGTCTTTTATGAAAGATCACCATGTAAGGCTGATTTTACTGTCTAAAATTAATATTAAAGACTAAATGTAGTCAGACTGAGCAAAAAATATCTAGATCAATGTAATATCAAAAAGGATAGAACAAGTATAGTAACAAACTGAGAGAGACCAATCAATAATGAACTAATCCATTCTTCATTCATGTTTCATGTTTCCAAGCATGAATGTATAAAAATAAAACTGGACATTTTTTTGTGCTTTGATTTGACTAAATGTGACATGTGTAATGGTGTGAAATCTGGGTCCTGAACAACACTTTAATAAGCAGATAAACCAGGAAAAATGGTAAAAAGCTCAAATGACAAGTGAGAAATTCTTCACAGATGCTTTTTTCAGCTTATCAGAAACAGTCTGGAACATCAAACAATCTCAGCAATATAGAAAAAAATCTCAGGTTTTCAGCATTTAGACAGCACCAACCAGGCAAGGCCAAACAAACAACACATGAGGAGTGATGTATCGGGAAAGGAAATATCCTTTTTTATTGCTCAGTAAGCTAGAAACGATTTTGTTCATGATTTAACATGTGTCAGAGTTGCACATATTTAGTAGTAAAAAGCTGATTTTGTTATTTTTATATATTTACATAGATCAATGACCATTTTCATTTATTCGGTGTTAAATTTTTTAAAGTGAAATTTAATTGTATAATAAACAGTAGGGCAAAGGATTTTGGTCAAGACATTTTGACCAATCATATCTTTTTATTTATTTATTATTATTATTTTTTCATTATTTTTTTCTTATTTATTATTATTGTTTTCAATACAACATACAAGGAGCATCCGTTCCACAACCACCAAACTCCGCAACAGTTTCTTCCCTGAGGCAGTCTGATTACTCAACACCCTGCTACCTCCCAACACTCACCTGGATTATTCAAACACCTAACGCAGTATGGCTTGGCACATCTGCATTTTACAAATCTGCATCGGAGACGTTTCTATTTATGGAACTTGTTTTGCTGCAAGTATTGCTTCCTTTTGGTATTCTTTTACACTTACACTACTATTGCTGCTACAATGCTAAATGGGTTACAGTTTACAGACAATGTTCTGTGTGTTTTTTTGTCCTGTGTGTTTATTGTCCTGTATATTATTGTGTTGCACCATTGTCCTTGACAAATGCCATCTTGTTTCATCGTGTATAAGCTATATAGAGGAATGTCAATACAGACCCACTTGACTAGACATGACTTGATGTCATCCTGCAACAGAAGATTGAAGTTTGGTTTACATAAATTTCCATATGCAGCTGAATGGAGGCAACAGTTCCAAGTTACTTCACTTTCAAGTGTTTATACTTGGTTTCTCATTGTCACTTAACTTCCTGCTTTTGACTAGGGATGAGTCATCTATTTTGAATTTGGAGTGGATAATTAACACATATGTCCAGTTATCTTTAAAAGTTCTGTTTTCCTTGTAGTTCCATTAATCAGACGACAGAGGGCAAACGTCAATCAAACAAAAATACATTCTTATTAACTGCCTTGAGTACTTTCCTGTGAAATAATTTACTGGGTCTGAATCTGGAATGCAGTCTGCCATATGAAGACACATGTTACATCTGCAGACATCACAGTTTCACACAGTTCAACGTAGCCTACAAACATGGCTGCATCAGATTCACCTTCCCAGGAACCACCTGTAATTTCTCATAACCAATTACCATCGTTCAACCATTGTTTTTTACCATTATTATTATTATTATTATTATTATTATTATTATTATTATTATTATTATTATTATTATTAATCACACATTTCAGTTTTCAAAGTAATTGTTTAATACTTTTGTGTATGTTACCTGGCCATCCAGTTTGAAGTAGACTTTCTATATTTTTTATTAATTTATTTATTTTTTTATTTTATTTCAGCCTTTATGCCTGGCTCATACTGACCTGTTAGCTAATCAACTGACCTGTGCCAGTTCTGACCCAGTTTTTGCTTGGCATAAGTTTGAATATTACTCTTGCTAATATTCTGAACTGTTCCTAATAAATTGACCTGCATTTGAATCAGTTTTCCAGAGTCTGTTTTCTGAAAACACTTGTTCTAACAATAAGAATTTCCAAATGTGATGTCTGCAAAGATGAAAATTTCCCTTGAATAATGTAGCCATTGCTGAAGGGAACCCTGGCCAGTCACAACCAAGCAGTAAGTAAGTAAGTTAAGTTGTCTTTATTTGTCATTACTGCACAGTGAAATTCTTTCTTCACATATCCCAACAGTTGGGGTCATAGAGCAGGGTCAGCCATGATACAGCACCACTGGAGCAGGTGGAGTTGCTCAAGGACACAACGGTTGCAGCTTGGCAGTGTTGGGAGCTTGAACCCCAATCTTTCAGTCAACGACCCAGGGCCTTTACCACTTGAAAGAATCAGAATCAGAATCAGAAAAGTTTTTATTACCAGGTACAGCAAAGGGTTCGCGAAGAGCACTTTACTGTACTAGGAATTTGTCTTGGTGTCAGGTGCAAACATATACAGAGATAAAATTTTAAAATAATAAAATAAACTATAATAAATTAAATAAAGCTGTTAACAGCAAGTTACTTACGTGTTGCAATTTACAATGTAAAAGTGTAAGTGAAATTGAAGGAGACTGTCCAAACATATATACAGATAAAGTATGTACACAATCGAGAATGATAATAAATATGCACACAGAAGTTTGAATGTGCATGAAAAGAAGAACAATTTAGAATGTAAAGTTTGAGTGAAAGTGTCTGTCCAAATATGTATATCCAGTATGTACAATCGAGAATGAAATAAATATTGTGTACAGAAGTTTGAGTTTGCAAAAGACGTAGTGCAATTTAGAATGTGAAAATGACGTGGTTGTCTGTAAGTTCTTGGGGGGGGTCATCTGGGGGTAAGTGGGGCACTGTTCAGCAGGCTGACTGTAGTGGGGAAGAAACTGTTCTTGTGGCGTGAGGTCCTGGTCCTGATGGACCGGAGCCTCTTTCCAGAGGGGAGGGACCAAAAGAGTTCATTTCCGGGATGAGAGGGGTCGGCTGCGATCTTGGCTGCACGTCTTCGGGACCTGGAGACATACAGCTCTTGGAGAGATGGGAGACTGCAGCCAATCGCCTTCTCAGCTGAGTGGATAACACGCTGCAGTTTGGCCTTGTCCCTGGCTGTATCTGCAGCAAACCAGACCGTGATGGAGGATGTGAGGATAGATTCAACGATGGCAGTGTAGAAGTTAACCAACATCTTCACAGGGAGGAGAAACTTCTTCAGCTGTCACAGGAAATACATCCTCTGCTGAGCCTTCTTGGTGAGAGACCTGATGTTCTGCTCCCACTTGAGCTCCTTGGTGATAGTGGTGCCTAGGAAACGGAAGGACTCAACAGATGTCACCGGAGAGTCACAGAGGATGACAGGGGGGAGGGGGGCTGGGTCCTTCCTGAAGTCCACTATCATCTCCACTGTCTTTAGGGAGTTGAGCTGCAGATTGTTCATGCTGCACCATGACACCAGACGATCTATTTCACCCCTGTAGGCCGACTCGTCAGTATCAGAGATGAGTCCGATGAGGGTGGTGTCATCAGCAAACTTCAGGAGTTTGACAGACTGGTGACCAGATGTGCAGCCATTGGTATAAAGGGAGAATAGCAGAGGAGAAAGGACACAGCCTTGGGGGGATCCAGTGCTGATGTGCTGGAGGTCAGAGACATGCGTTCCCAGCCTCACGAACTGCTGTCTGTCTGTCAGGAAGTCCGTGATCCAACTGCACATGGAGTCAGGCACATTCAGCTGGAAGAGCTTGTCTCTGAGCAGAGCTGGGACGATCGTATTAAAAGCAGAACTAAAGTCCACAAATAGTATCCTGGCATAGGATCCTGAGGAATCCAGATACTGAAGGATGAAGTGGAGAGCCATGTTCACAGCACCGTCTACAGATCTGTCGGCTCTGTAGGCGAACTGTAGTGGATCCAGGAGAGGGTCTGTAATGTCCTTGAGGTAGGACAACACGAGGCGCTCAAAAGACTTCATGACTACAGAAGTCACGGCGACGGGTCTGTAGTCATTAAGTCCTGTGATCTTTGTCTTTTTGGGGACTGGGACAATGGCTGGTCTCCAGTGAGGTATTAAAAATGGCTTGAAGCAGGCTGGCACATGGCAGGTCTTCAGTGAGGTATTAAAAATGTCTGTGAACACTGGGGACAGCTGATTGGCACAGTGCTTCAGGAGGGAGGGGGAGACGGAGTCCCGGCCTGTAGCTTTGCGGGTGTTCAGACGTTTAAACAGTCTATTCACCTCTTCCTCTTTGATGGTGAGAGGTGTGATGGGTGGGGGGTGGGGTGTCGCTAAGATGTGGAGCTGTGTGGGTGATACAGGTATGAAAGTGTAGGAGGAGGAGCTACTGCTGATCAATAGCTGGTGGGGGGAGGATGGGGAGGGGTCAGGACTGTTCTATTGTCTTTCAAAGCGGCAGTAGTACTCATTCAGGCTGTTGGCCAGTCGCAGGTCATTCACAGAGTGGGGGGCTCTAGGCTTGTAATTGGTGATCGCTTTAAGCCGTTTCCAGACAGAGGCAGAGTCGTTGGTTTGGAATTGCTGTTTCATTCTCTCACCATGCTCTGTTTTAGCTCTTCTCACCTCCTCGCTAAATCTGTACTTAGCCTCCTTGTATTTTCATTTGTCCCCACTTCTGAATGCGGCCTCTTTCTCTGACCTGAGCCGTCTGAGTTTGGCTGTGAACCAGGTTTTGTCATTGTTATAACTCACCCTGGTGCATGTTGGAATGATGCTGTCCTCACAGAAGTAAATGTAGGATGACACAGTGTCTGTGTACTCATCCAGACTGTTGGTGGTAGACCTAAAAACATCCCAGTCTGTACAGTCCAAACACCCCTGAAGTTCCCCCACAGCCTCACTGGTCCACTTCTTTGATGTTCTCACAACAGGTTTGCAGAGGTTTGCAAAGGTAAAGGATCTTGGAAGATCCTGAATGATCCCCATGACGACGGGCCATATCACGGTTGGGCTCCAAATTTGGACCTGTGCGGCCGGGATGGAGCAGATCTCACCATAAATGCATGAAAGTTGGATCATCCCTGCTGATTTTGCTGTCTGGGGGAGGATCGTCGGTCTAATCAGGGTAATGGTGCTTCCTGAATCCAGCAGAGCCGGTACTGCATGGCCATTAAAAAAAAAAGCCGGGGCATTTTGGGCAAATTGGTGGCATGGAGGTAGCATCCGGCGAGCCACGTTTTGGGAGCCAGAGATCTTGGTGCTGATCCTCTACTGCTCTGTGACAGCACCGTTGTGACCAAAATGATGGTATAAAGAGTAAACCTGACAATTTGAAGTCTCAAAATTGAGCAAATTTTAAAACACTGGTGGAATCAAAATTGATAAATTTCAGCACAATTAATTCTTCAGGCACGCAGCCACTGAATCGTTGACATATGGTTTTATTTTTGCTTTTGTGTAATATGCATCACAGGATACTGCCAACAGTGTGTTTGATGCCTCACACAATATGCTTCATACCTTAGATATATCTGTTTGTGAGGGAGAAAAATGACACCCTGGAAAAACCTGTTAGTCTGTGATGTTCCTCAGCAATACATTGCTCACACTTCCTTATCATTTGTCACATTGATCATGGAAAACATTACAGACAGATTGCACATAAAAAAGACATCCGCAAACATTTATTAGGTGACATCAGTGAAAGTATCGGTGAGATAAATAGTACAGGTGAAGAAGATTGACGAATGAATGAAGTCACTAAAAAAGAAAGCGAGAGAGAGATAGAGACAGAGAGAGACATAGCTGCTGCATTGCTATAATCCCCATACTGAGCTGAAATTGACTACATTATCATCTCGTATAGCAAAGGGCACTAATTAGGATTTGAGTCATTAGCAGCATTTAAATGAAAGATTAGCTAGCTTATCCAATTTGACTTCATTCTCACTGTATATATCCCTCATGTTTTGCGGGACTCAACCTCAGCCCGTTGGGCATCTTCATATACTATTAACTAATCTAATTAAATTCCACACTGAGAGAGAATATTTCTATTCAAGCCTGTTGTCAACCAGTTTAATTAGCCACTTATTACATCGAATTCCGAGGCTAGTTTGTCCCTGTCAACAAAACATAACAAAGAGAATTCATTCACACTCATATCAGATCTCTGGGGGCAAAAGTAATTTAACTCTTACTGATGCCCAGCTTGTCTAGGACACAGTAATTACGTTATTTCTTGAACCAAGGGTGATTTGTAAACAGATATATATATATATACACACAGTTGAAATTGGAATGTCTGCTTGCTCCATGACAAAGCAAATGGGCTTTTTTGTGTTTGTTGTGTGCAAAGGAAAAGGAAGGGGGAAAAAGTATGTGGGGAAATATTCTATAAAACCCTTATTCAGAAACAATTATAAATCGACTTGTGATACTTTGTAAAGTTCCTTGTAAGCATTTTAATTACTATCGTAAAGTCTCAGAAAGTTCTAATAAGTAAGAAAATAAAACTGTATGGTGTTAATAATAAATGATTTGTGTGATTCCACATTCAGTAACAATATACAATATGCAATCTGTTGTTTATTATGGAACCTGGGGGGCACGGTGGCTTAGTGGCTTAGTGGTTAGCACGTTTGACTCACACCTCCAGCATTGGGGGTTCAATTCCCACCTCCGCCGTGTGTGTGGAGTTTGCATGTTCTCCCTGTGCCTTGGGGGTTTCCTCCAGGTACTCTGGTTTTCTCCCCCAGTCCAAAGACATGCATGGTAGGTTGATTGGCATCTCTAAATTGTCCGTAGTGTGTGATTGCGTGAGTGAATGAGAGTGTGTGTGTGCCCTGCGATGGGTTGGCACTCCGTCCAGGGTGTATCCTGCCTTGATGCCCTATGACGCCTGAGATAGGCACAGGCTCCCCGTGACCCGAGTGTAGTTTGGATAAGCGGCAGACAATGAATGAATATTATATATAAACCTGTGTTTAGAATTATAGACAAAAAATGTTGTTAATTGAAATGAATATGAAATGAATTTTTGAGAACACCTTCTGACCAATCATATTTGAGAATTCACTAAAGCTGTGGAATGTTCTAGAAATAATGCTTAAATAACTCAGCATCATGTTCATTATAATACCGTTTGTTGTACTGCACAACTATTTATATTTAAATTTCTAACGAATAATGACTTGTGAATAATTATAAAACAACTGTAAATATTTATTACATAAAATAACTATAAACAATATTAGAGACATGTTCATCATTACTTCAAGAAAAGTGAAAGAGAATGATGAGGTAAGACACTACTATTATTTTTTACGCTTATTTCCAGATTAACTACAAATGTACAGGTTCATTATTAAAATTGAGACTGTAATGTCAATTTAAAAAAAATGCCTTATAAGAATAATGTCTTCTATCCTTAAAAGTCCATAAATGGAAGAGCATGCATATACAGCAGCTGAGCTTCCTGTCCCTCTGAGGTTAATTAGGAAATTCCTTTATGCGTAATGATGACATTTAAAATGTTTAAAACGTTTTATAACCATTATTAATTATAGTTGCTTCATAATTATGAACAAGTTAGAATCCGTTATAAAGGTTGTGCAGTATGCCATAATGAATTATACTGTATACTTGTACATTGCACATCTGTTTTTTTTCTATACAGTATTTTATTATTTCTTCTTCTTCCTCTCCTTCTTCTTCTTTCGGCTTTTCCCTTCAGGGGTCTTCTGCATCCTCAACACTTGCACCCACTAGCTTCATATCCTCATTTATTACATCCATATACCTCCTCTTTGGCCTTCCTCTTTGTCTCCTGCCTGGCAACTCCATATCTAGCCTGTCACGACCCGCCCGAGCGCTGGCCGTGAGAGGGAGCTCTCGCCTGACTTTTGAGATTACTTCCGGGTGCACATCGCGAAGTATCTTTTCTATGTGGAGTACCTAGCGTTTATTTACCGGATTGCCTTTTGTTAATGACTTGGACTGTTTAACGTTTTCTCTTTTGGATTACCTGTGTGGATTACCTGTTGTTACCGATCTGGACTGTTTAACGATTTCTCTTTTGGATTACTTGTGTGGATTACCCATTGTTATTGATCTGGACTGTTTAACGTTTATGCTATTGGATTGTCTCTGTTATATCTATTGTTGGCTTATCGATTTCGGACTGTTTAAGGACTTTCGTTTCTGTCTCTTCCTGTTGGTTTGTACGCTCAAATATATTATGTTGCCGAACTCTGTGCCTGTCTCCAACTCCGGCGAATGGATCCGAACACCTCCGCCTCCGGTGGAGCTTTGTCACAGAATACTTCGCCTATCATGGATCCAGCGGAGCTGCGCGACATCATAGTGCTGCAAGGAGCTCTTATACGCTCCTACCAGGACCAGGTGGAGGCGCTGCAAGACCAGCTACGCAGCGCGAGCCTCGCCGCACCAAGGGACCAGCCCGCAGCACGCGGTGAGTCACCCCGCCTAGCTTTGCCAGACAAGTTTGAGGGTTCTGCCGACCGCTGTCGGGGCTTCTTGCGACAATGTGAGGTGTTCTTCTCGCACCAGCCAGGGATGTATAGAGAGGAGGAAACCCAGTGTGCACTGGTTATGTCCTTACTAACTGGTAGGGCATTGGAGTGGGCCTCCGCAGTGTGGGACGCCGATCCTCAGATTAGGTCATCGTTCGCTTACTTCTCAGGCATGAGCCCCAGGGGGAGGTGTTTGAGAACCCCCGTTTGGGCCCAAGCCATATCTTTGGATACCTCATGGAGCTACGCCAGGGGTTTCTGCCCCACCCGCGGGGCCGGAAACTATCCATTTAAGGATCCGACCCGGGCAGCGCAGTCGGGGTGGAACGACGCGTCACTATGGGCAGTGTTTCGGGCCGGAATGAACCCTGAGCTCCAGAGGGAGTTAGCATGTTGCACTGAGGAGACTACATTGTCCCAGTTTGTAGCCACAGCCATCCGTTTGGATAACCTCATGCACCAACACCAGGCAGGAACTTCTCGTTTCACCACAGTCCGTCCCAGGAGCCGGCCAAACTACTCCAGTTTCAGGGAGGAGGCTCCAGAGCCCATGCAGCTGGGGAGGTCCCGGCTGGTGGAGCCGGCGCATCAACAACGAAGCCGTATGCGGTTATGCTATAACTGCGGTGCTTCCGGACATCTAAGCCCTCGATGCCCGGAGAAACCTTCATCGGCACAGGTGGGTGGCGGTTCATGGTTCTTCAGCTTACTGGTGCCGGTGTCGCTGTGTGTATCTAATCGCTGTGTTCCTGTCTCAGCACTAATTGACTCCGGGGCGGCCGTCAACCTTATCAACGGGGCATTGGTGGAGAGGCTCGGGATCCCCACCTTCCCCTGTTTACCACTTCTAAGGATTACGGCCATTGACAGTCAGCCGATTGGTGAGGGCTATCTTAAATGTCAGACGGAACTGCTGGATTTCCGAGTGGGCCTTTTTCATCAGGAATGTCTGGCATTCTACTTCACTTCCTCCCTGGCCAGCCCCATGATCTTGGGATTCCCGTGGCTCAGGCGTCATGATCCCCAAATCTCCTGGTGCTCGGGGGAGCTGGTACGCTGGTCACCCGCCTGCAAGGAGACATGCCTACGGGACCAGGTACCTAGGCCCTGCAGGACCTCTTGCGTGAGGGAATCACCCCTCACTATCCCTGGCCACCCTCCTCAGGAGTATGCAGAGTTTCGGGAGGTGTTCAGCAAGGAAAGGGCGGCTCAACTACCGGCGCATCAACCCTGGGATTGTGCCATCGATCTGCTACCTAACGCCTCTCCACCTAGGGGGCGGGTCTACCCCCTTTCGCTACCTGAGTCTAAGGCCATGGAGGAGTACATTGAGACCACTCTGGCAGCAGGCCACATCCGGCCTTCCACGTCACCGGCAGCGGCAAGATTCTTTTTCGTGGGCAAAAAGGATGGAGGCTTACACCCATGTATAGACTATCGGGGGTTGAACGCTATCACCGTTCCTTACCTCTATCCTCTGCCTCTGGTACCTGCAGCGCTGGAGCAGCTGAGGGAGGCAAGGATTTTTACCAAATTAGATCTTAGGAGCGCCTACAACCTGGTTGGGATTAAAAAGGGAAATGAATGGAAGACCGCTTTCCACACAACTCACGGACACTATGAGTACTGAGTAATGCCCTTCGGCCTCACCAACGCCCCTGCGGTCTTTCAAGTCCTCTTAAATGAGGTGTTTCAAGACCTGCTTGTGAAATGGGTCATTGCGTACATTGATGACATCCTCGTGTACTCCGCCTCCCCAGAGGAACATGTACTACACGTCCGAGAGGTGTTATCCCGGTTACAGCAGCACCACCTGTACGTGAAGTTAGAGAAGTGCGAGTTCCACCGGTCCACGGTGACCTTCTTGGGCTACGTGATTTCACGACGGGGCGTGGAGATGGACGTGGTCAAAGTCCGGGCGGTCACGGACTGGCCTGCCCCCACTACGGTGCGGGAGCTGCAGCGCTTCCCGGGTTTCGCTAATTTCCGCAGGTGCTTCATACGCAACTACAGCTCAGTGGCAGGTCCGTTGACTTCATTACTAAAGGGGAAGCCCAAGAGGTTGGCCTGGACAGATCAGGCCTGGGCGGCCTTTCAGCAGCTGAAGGACTGCTTCACCACGGCCCCCATTCTACAACATCCGGACCCTGACTTACCATTTGTGGTGGAGGTAGACGCCTCCAGTAGCGGCCTCGGGGCTGTGCTTTCCCAGCATCATGGAGAACCAGGGAAGCTTCATCCATGTGCGTTTTATTCACGGAAATTGACTACCGCCGAGGCCAACTATGACGTGGGCAACAGAGAACTTCTGGCGATCAAGGCGGCGCTGGAGGAGTGGCGTCACTGGCTGGAGGGAGCGCGTCACCCATTCCAGGCACTCACTGATCATTGCAACCTGGAGTACCTTCGTGGCGCCAAGCGCTTAAACTCACGGCAGGCCAGGTGGGCCTTGTTCTTCACTCGGTTTCGGTTCATGGTGACATACCGCCCTGGGTCCAAGAACGGTAAGGCGGATGCGCTGTCATGGAAATTCGAGAGAGCCAGTACTGACCGAGCCTGTACTGACCGAGCCCATCCTGCCACCCACCGCCATTCTGGCCCCGGTACGCTGGAACATCGTGGAGGAGATCCAGCGGACTCTCGCCGAGGAACCGCCTCCTGATGGTTGCCCACCGACTAAGATCTTTGTGCCCCCGCAGTTTCGTACCCAGGTGATACAGTGGGTACATGAATCCCCCAGCTCGGGTCATCCGGGGGTTCGTCGATCTACACAGTTTGTCTGCCGCTGGTTCTGGTGGCCATCCCTGGCTTTAGATGTGGAGAGACATGTTCAGGCATGTCCCTCCTGTGCCCAGGCACGGACTAGTCGTCAACTCCCAGAGGGGCTGCTGGAGCCCCTTCCGATTCCTCAACGCCCCTGGTCCCACCTGTCAGTGGACTTTCTAACGGACCTGCCGGACTCAGGGGGTTACACTGTAGTGCTGGTGGTAGTGGATTGCTTCTCCAAAGGGTGTAAGCTAATTCCCCTTAAGGGGTTACCTTCGGCTATGCAAACTGCTGAGGCTCTGTTCATGCGGAATCTCTTTTGGATTACCTGTGTGGATTACCCATTGTTATTGATCTGGACTGTTTAACGTTTATGCTATTGGATTGTCTCTGTTATATCTATTGTTGGCTTATCGATTTCGGACTGTTTAAGGACTTTCGTTTCTGTCTCTTCCTGTTGGTTTGTACGCTCGAATATATTACGTTGCTGAACTCTGTGCCTGTCTCAGACTCTGTCTTTGCTCGTCCCCTATCGCCAGCTCGGCGAATGGATCCGAACACCTCCGCCTCCGGCGGAGCTTCGTCACACAACCAATATCCCATACAATTGTCCTACTAATATAAGAATTTTTTATTTCTATTACATACATATTCTATATTCATGTTACAGGTGCTTTGATTTATGAGCACTCAGTCCAGGGTGTCACCAATTACCCTGAGATACAGGTCATCTGTGATCCTGTGTAGGATAAACGGTACAGAAAATGGATACATGGATTTTCATCTAAAGGTGCAAAAGTAGATTCATTATACTCATATAATGATAATAAAGCTATTCTATTCTATTCTATTCTATTCTATTATGTTAAAGAGTGACATTTGTGTTACAACACAACTGTCAGTTATTACACAATTATTAGTTAACAAAGAATTTTTTATGTAGGAATAACACGTTTTGGGTTGTGATGTTATTATTGTTGTTATTTACACTAAAGTGTAAGTTAATTAATGTATTTAGTTCTGTTGTATGTCTATGTAGTGTATTTACTTTAGTTCTGTGTTTTATGGAGCACCATCGTCCTGGAGGAGCGTTGTTTCAATTTACTGTCTTCTGTACCAGCTGTATATGGTTGAAATGAAAAGCTTTTTGACTTGACTTTAAAGTGTACAAGTTTCAAGTAACAGAAAAGTGTAAGTTGTGTTATTCTTATTATAGCAAAAGTGTAATTTAATGTCTGTAATACTTTCCTGTGCTGGGAAACTTTACAAATGACCGAAACTGGAGATTTCTTGCATAAATTTTAAATAGTGGTCTTTTAGACACAAAACTTCACCACATCAAATATTATATGTTTTTCTTCATTTGTTATCTGTTTATTATTATGTTTAGATTATGCGGCAAGTCCACCATGCAAATCCCTATGTATGAGCTGTTGCTATAGAAACAAAAATGTATTAAAACTTGCTCATACACTTATCATTCTTGATACAGCTATAACTAATGTCCAAGATGTTATATTAGATGAATACATATCATCTAAAATATCGAATTTTTATCACATTGCTAGAGATTTATTACAAGACTTGCTACCAACTTATAAATAATTGTTAGCACTATTATATTGCTTTACGAATATGGGCTTCATTTAAAGTATTTGTTGGCTAAAAGAAATTATATCATGCATATTTTTAATGTATAATTTTTATGCCACTGTTTAAACTTTCAAACTTGATGCCATGTAGGTTGAGCCATTTTATGCAGAGTTGACTGAATCAGAAAGCTTATGTTAGCTAGATTTTAAAAAGATGCTTTTCCAATTTCAGTAAAATATGTCTGCCTTAATTGAATATAATGTTATACTGTGTCTTCCATTTCGCTTTCGTCCATCAATGCCTCTGAAGAATACAGTAAAAAGAGTACTTTCTCACCTAAAATAATTCTTGCTTACATTTATTTATTGACTTCACTTCCACAAAAGTTAATGTCTTTTGCAGTCATATTCACTCGGGCAGCCTGCCATAAGCTAGCTTCTTTTCATCTATCAAGAAGCTCACTACAGAGTGCATCTAAATCTCTTTATTGCCAAGTTAAACAGAATAAGAGAGCTATTCTGAGAGCATGTTATATGAGATTCATAATATGGGAAACATGTTACCTCATGTTTTATTTATGCACAGCATATTTTATTCAAAGGTACATTTTTATGAAGATGTATTATATATAACACTATTGAAGTAGACATGTTCGCAATCGGTTCTGTTCTGATGTCTTTATTGTGATGTTCATTGGTTTGTGCTGCATACTGCATGCACTCCGAAAGAAGTACTCATGTTGTCATCACAATAAATATAACAAAAGAAAGAAGAGTCTGTGTGCTTCATGTTGCGTGTATATGTTTACAGGATTTGGATCCACCATAACCCTGAGCAGGCTAAAGCAGTTACTGTAAATGGAAGAATGATATAAAATGCGCCAATTTCAATCATTAAACCTCTTCTACAGGTTGGTAAATCTTCAGCACAGTACTTCTTTATACTCCTTTTTCTTTAATAAAAAAAATGAATGAATGTATGTCTTTTTAAATTATTTCCACAAACCTAGTGGAGTAGAAGGCACTGTAACTGAAAGGCTGGTTAACTTTAATTATGTATAAAAATATAAGATATATAAATACTTATGTTTTATTTAATATACAAGTTGGTACAGTACACAGTACACAATTGCCAGTACACAGTACATGGTGTTGCATAAAACACAGAACAGAGACCTACAACAGACCTAAGTACACTACATAGACCTACACAGAACTAAATACGCTACATAGACCTACACAGAAGTAAATACATTACATAGACCTACAACAGAACTAAATATACTACATAGACCTACAAAGAACTAAATACACTACATAGACCTACAATAGAACTAAGTACACTACATAGACCTACAAAGAACTAAATACACTACATAGACCTACAATAGAACTAAGTACACTACATAGACCTACACAGAACTAAATACACTACATAGACCTACACAGAACTAAATACACTACATAGACCTACACAGAAGTAAATACATTACATAGACCTACAACAGAACTAAATACACTACATAGACCTACAACAGAACTAAATACACTACATAGACCTACAACAGAACAAAGCACACTACATAGACCTACACAAAACTAAGTACACTACATAGACCTACAACAGAACAAAACACACTACATAGACCTACACAAAACTAAGTACAATACATAGACCTACACAAAACTAAGTACACTTCATATATCTACAACAGAACTAAGTGCACTACATAGACCTACACAGACCTAAGTACACTAAATAGACCTACAACAGAACTGACTACACTACATCCAGAATAGAATAGAATAGAATAGAATAGAATAGAATAGAACCCATATTGTCATTATAGCTGTAAAAATATCCTTCCATTTTCTATAGCACTTATCCTACAAGGGGTCACCCCTGTCCAAGGGGACTCAGGGTACAAGTTGGGGGACACCCTGAACATCACAGGGTACAATCTCACATACACACATACTCACATACCCATTCATACACTATGGGCAATTTAGAGATGCCTATCACCCTACAACTCCTGTTTTTGGACTGGGGAGAAAACCAGAGCACCCAGAGGAAACCTCCAAAACACAGGGAGAACATGGAAACAAGGAGTCACAGGCTTGATGCAATTCTTGCAAGCAAGGGATATGCAACCAAATATTAAGAGTTGTTTAATTTACCTCTAGACTTATTTGTTTCTATAAATTTGATAGGCTAAAAATTGGGTGGTCTGATTCAAAATGTTTTATATTTTATGTTGTTTAACTCAACAAGATGTAAATACCAGCACATAAAAGCTGAAATCCTAATGCGTGCTCTCACATCCATCTTTTGTTCTTAAACCCAGATAAATTGACCTTGCCGTTCCGATACGTTCTGAATGGACTGTATCTAGTAATGTAGATACATAAACCCTATATGCAATATCAATTCATCATTTATGATACACAAATTGAAAATCTGAATTTCATGACTGTCTGAAACATCTTTTATAAAATAACTGTCATTCATTAGTTAACCTGCTTTGCATCAGCACAGATGGCACATAGCCATTAAATACCTCTGGTGAAAGTGTCATAATTTGCTCATTATGCAGTGAGTGGGGGTTTGGGGTAATTCATTTTCATTTTCCCAAGACCATTGATTAACATTTTTTTAATATGAAAACTGAACTGAAAGGTCTATAATGGACATCAATGTCTACAAGGTAGGAATGCTAGTTTTGCAGACATTCTAGCAGTGCTGCTAATATAAAAAAGAAGAAGAAGAAGAAGAAGAAGAAGAAGAAGAAGAAGAAGAAGAAGAACAACAACAACAACAACAACAACAACAACAACTGATAAAGGAAGCAAGACTCTAGATTTTTAGATTTGACATAAACAGTGTTCAGTCAATTATTAAAAATATGGGAGAAAGTTAAATTTGACCATAAAACTGATTTTATGTTGTCCCTGAGTAGCATGGAATTCTTGTCTCTCTCCCCTTGTACCCCTTGTTAAATTATTAACATTTAAAGGCAAAGCAATATTCAGTTAAAATTCACATTGTATTTAAAAAGTGATAACGTGGCTCTGTGTCTGTCTTTATTTTAGTGTAATGGTTCAAATGACTTTCATTAATATTAAACCGTCTCCCTGAAGGTAACTGGTAAAACCTTAAAAACAGTTCATTTGTTATGGAGAGCACCATATAGAATCACCACGGGACTTAATTTCGGGATCATACTGGCCAAAAGTATTACAACCATATACAGTATAAGTGAGTGTATTCAATTTTAAAATGAATATTCAGTAATATTCTATGACGTATATGGAGGCATTGGTGGCTCAGTGGTAGGTTTCTTGCGGAAAGGCCCGGGTTTGATTCCCAGCCACTGGATGCAGTGCTGGTCCCAAGCCTGGAAAAATGGGAGGGTTGTGTCAGGAAGGGCATCTAGCGTAAAACATTTGCAAGTTGTTGTGCGGACCAGTTGGTCCACTGTGGCGACCCCGAACAGGGAGCACCCGAAAGCAACCCCATTCTATGATGAATATTCCACATCAGAGCTCAGTTCCTTGAGAGACTAGGAATTCTGTCTTGCCTAAGGGTTGAACAAATGTAGATTAGAAATTCAAGTACAGGTTTGAGAACAGCATAGGAATAGTCATAGGTTAAATAGGTTGCCACGTTGCCTGTATACAACAACTACTGCCTGACCTTTTAGACTTTTTAGAATCCATCACTATTGGCAGTTGCTGTTGATCATTCAAGAAAGCATGGCAGTTTTATAAGTGCAATATAAGTGGGCTGTCGGGGCATTTTTAAAGCCACATCATTCAGAGAGTGCAGGAGAATAAGGGCTGATACTGGTAGTTGGCAGAAACTTTGGGTGCGTTTGGTTCTGATTTTTTCAGAGAGGTGCTAGAAGGGGAAAAAATGTTATATATCACTGTGTATAAAGATATGTGATATTATATTTTACAAATTTAAGACCTTACTAAGTCTGAAATTGTCTTAAACTCTTGCATTTGAAATTCTGTGGTCACAAAAACACAAATAATAATGATAATAAAGAACCTGACATTTCACACATACAGTATTATTCCACTTTGGTCACTTATGCTTAAGCTTGTCAGTTTTCTAGTTCTAACTTGTCATTTGTAGATGTTTCCATGTGAAGGAATAAGACAGCATACTGTAGAAGGTAATGTTTGGATTTGCTACATATATTCAAAGGAAGCTTAATGCCATTGTGAGTGATTTATAGTAATGTATTAGAGCCTAAATCAAATTGAATAAACAAAACAACTGGATGTTATGCACTACTGGATCCAAACTGGTTTAAGGTCACATGAGCCATTCACCATCTTGGTACCTATTTAAGCACTTCAGACTTAGTTCATTTTTTTCCTTTTTCTGTAGAAAATTTAAATTTGGCCAAGTTCTTTGGTTATAGACTTATAGGGTTTTCTTTTAGATCAGTAAAAGTACAAATCATCAGTTCTTATGAAAAAAAAGGATTGTTTAAGTTGGTCTGTGGCTGGCAGGGGTCATTTTCTGATTTTCTTATCTAGGGAATATTTCCTGATGTCTGTATTGTTAATCTCCATGAATGGAGGTTTCAGAATCTTCTTCAGCAGAAAGAACAAATAATTGTACTAAATATACAATATTGTGAATAATTAAGCAATATTGCAAACGTCAGACTGCTCTTATACTAAATATCAGCATGGTTGTGATTCAGCAGATGGTACAAGGCCACAGGTAATTGCACATAATTCCAGCAAATAAATAAATAAATAAATAAATAAAAATAAATAAATAAATAAATAAATAAATAAAATAGAATAACTGACATTTCAGTCACAATGTGAACAAATATTTCCCAAGCCACATGTTGATTTCATTTGCCAAGAACTCCTGTAATGCAGCTTGTCCGATTAAAGTAGTGAACCAGAGCTGCTGTATATTGGAATATGATGTTTTCTAACATTCTTTAAAATATTAATGAGAAGCATTTTCCTTATTGTTACCATGTGATTATCTTTGAAGAGTGTGTTTATACATATTTAATTGGATACCACCATTGCATATTTGATCTTAATATTTAGTATTACATTATTATTTGAGAATGCCTTAAGAATTATATAATAGTTACACATATTTAATTTATTTATTTATTAATAATTTTGACTAGGATGTCTAAAGGCAGAGGTCACATAATGAAGGAGCCTGTTTAACAATATGGTGATAGAAATATTCAGTCTGTTTAAAGCTGATGCTTAAATTCCTAGCTTGCTACCTAAGCCTGCTTTCATTTTTGAATATTTTTGAATAAAGAAAACTTTTTATCTTTTTGCTATTGCACAGATTTGTATCTGATTGGGTGAGTCTGTTCAAGCTTCCATGCCACTAGCATTCATAGAAAATAGCAGTTGCAGAAATAACATGTAGTGGAAGAGTACCTTCACATTATCAAAATTGCTGGCAGTCTAAAGTCCTGGCAAGTGATTTTGATAAACTGTAAATAGTAGAAAATTTTATTCTGAATAGTGGTAATAACCAGCCATGCCAAAGTAATCCATAGTCTGAGTAGAACATGCAGGAAAATGTACAAATGCATTTATCAGTTATCATATTGGGTCATATTTAGAGCTGGTGGTGTAAGCAGGGGGCTTAAGTCCAAAGGTTTTGTCAATATTTAAGGGGGAAAGTTTCTTAATTCATTTACCACTTTCAAATTTACCATGTAATTTCTTGAGTAGATAGATAGATAGATAGATAGATAGATAGATAGATAGATAGATAGATAGATAGATAGATAGATAGATAGATAGATGGACGGACGGACGGACGGACAGACAGACAGACAGATAGATAGATAGAAATTGCAAGTTATATATATAGTAAATAAATAATACAGTGATGGTCAATAAATACTGTCCTAACTATGTGTGAAGGAAGCTAGCAGGAGAAACATTAGCTTAGATTCTAGCTTCACATATATGGGACTGGGGCATTGATTCCCACCTCTTCTTTGTGTATGTAGAGTTTGCATGTTCTACTCATGCATTGGGGGTTTACTCTGGGTACTCTTGTTTCTCCCCCGGTCCGATGGCATGTGTTGTAGGGTAATTGGCGTCTCTAAATTTGGAGTGTGTGTCTGATAGTGCCCTGCAATGGGTTGGCATGAGCATCTTCATTCAGAGCACACAACAAAGAGGTTTTCTTTCAGACACAGTAGAGCTGTCATAACACACTGTGACGGAGTTGGTCAGGATGCTTTCATTGGTGCAGCGATCAAAACTTGTTAGGATCTGAGGAGACAGATGAAGTTTCTTCAGTCTCCTCAGGAAGCAAAGATGCTGTGAAATATGACATGTGAACGAAAAGATGGCAAGCAGTGAAATAAACATCTGATACAAGTTTAGTATATTGAAAATACACTCAGTGAGTACTTTATTAAGGACACTGTAGTAATACTAGGTAGGCACTCCATCTGCTCTTAAATTAGCCCCAGTTGTGCATGGTATGGATTCCGCAAGATGATGGAAACATTCCTTTGAGATTCTAATCCATGTTGACATGCATCATTGAATCACATAATTACTGCAGATATTTCAGGTGCACTGTCATGCTTTGAATCTTCCATTCTTCCACATGTTAAAGGTGTTCTACTGGATTTAGGTCTGGAGACTAGGAAGATCACTGAAGAACCCTGAACTCATTAAAATGTTCACAGTTTGAGATGAGTTTTGCTTTGAGACATGACACGTTATTATGCTGGAAGTAGCCATTACAAGATGAGTAAAATGTGGCCATGAAGGGATGCACAGGTTCAGCAAAAAATATTCAAATAGGCTGTGGCATTACACCACCCTCACCAGCCTGGACTGTTTACACAAGGCAAGTTGTGTCCATGACCTCTCTCATCAGCAATGAATTTATGTATGCAGAACTGCCACTCGCTGGATGTTTTTTTTATTTTTATTCACCATTCTGAGTATAAAAACTATTTTGTATGGAAATCCCAGGAGATCAGCAGTTATATACTCAACCCAGCCTGTCTAACACCAACAATCATGCAACAGTCAAAATCACTGAGATCAAATGTTTCCCCATACTGATGGTTGATGTGAATATTACTTGAAGCTACTTCCCTGCATGATTTTATGAACTGCACTGCTGCCACATGGCCGTTAACTGCATGAATGAGTAGATGTGTAGGTGTGAGTAAATAAATCGTTCACTGAATGTATATTGTTGCATGAATAGGTTTGATGTAACTACTATAATCACTGCAAATTTGATTTAACCATATTGATTCCACCTTCATTATTCTGAAGATTATAGTAAGAAAGATAAGAAAAGAGCACTTGATCCAACATACCCTTTATTTATTTATTTATTTATTTATTTATTTATTTATTTATTTATTTATTTATTTATGTGCGCTTGTGGTGTAATTGTTCAGGTAATTGTACACCTAACATAATTTTATCTGGGTTTTAATCTTTTAACCAAAAAAACAATGCATCTTGGAAAACGAAAAGAAAAAAATACAAGTTGAATCCAGCAATGCTTAGCAGTTAGTATGCTTTTACGAATTAAATTAATAGAGACTGCATCCATTATTCTCATTTGCCATTATGACTATGTGGCAATATGTTTTGGATTAAGCATTGTCCCAGCAGTCATTCACAATCTTACTTATTTCATTCTCAGTAACAGGTTTAATCACTGTGTACAGTATTAGCAACATTCTGGAGTTCTTTAATCCTGTCCATGAGCCAGATCTTCATGTTCATGCATTAAAAAGATCTTACTAAAAAATGTAGCCACGAAACACTCATGTGAAGTCGTGAAATTGTAATGTACACATAATAAATGCTGTATCCTGCTAGACATTCTAAGCATCTCAGTTCTCCTTGGAAAAAAAAGCTTGCTCTAGACTTTTTTGTGTATCCTATATGTGGTGTCTCACTATCTCAACTTCCTCCCTCTAGAAATCTACCATCAGCATCTTTCTGACTGGCTCTTATATTCTGACTTAACTTATTTTTAAATGAGTTATGATAATTCATGTCCAAGGAAAAGTGCTGTCTGAGGACAAGCCTCTCAAAGATCTTTTGAGAAGAGCACTTATTTTAGAAGTGAGTTCAGTGGATGTGTAGAGCACCCTGATTGACTGATTCAATCAGGCCCTATAGCTCTGGCAGGCACACTTTCCTTGCCGCCTTGTTAAATGAGACAGACTGTACTATGAAGAAAAGAGGTGGCAACAGTGGCTGTGGTGCTCTCAGTAGTAGAATAACAGGAGAGAATTGGGGAAAATTGTTGAAAGGTTGTTTGAAACCTCACCAAATGGCACAACAGAGCTAGAGGAAGAGGTGTGAGGGCAACGAGATACTTGAAACTGGGAGTTCACTGACCTTTATCCAAGATCCTCTGTACCAGTTGTTTCTTTTTTGTGTCTGTAATTGCTTTAGGTTGTGTTCTAGCCTTGCCCTTATGGAGTTGCTTTGTTAGTTCCTTCTGCAGCCATTTTTTCTTTCCTTATCTCCCAAATTAAGGCCTCTGTCTTCATTTTCAGAAGGTTTTTCAGGTACTTTATTATCCATGGGTAGTTACTGTAAATGCAGCATGAGTTTAACTATCCACAAAAGTTGATATAATCTCTAATATAGCAAATCCCATACACTTTGTTCTTACAAGTCCCTGAAGAGCTTAGGGCTTGTAGACAAATCATCTATGCACACATCATAGCCAGAATTCAAAACAGGACAATCTTTGAGTGGTAAGATAGCTTTATATGGAAGTCCTTGTCCTTTGTTATAGTTGTACTTTTCCGTGTACATAGTCAAATCCCCAGTGTATCCTTGCTTGAGTCATCCAGTACAAATAATCCAAAGAAAGGCTTCTCTGTGGATGATAGCAAGATATGCTGGCATGCTGAATTGTGCTGCAGAGGTTTCACTTGGGACACTCTGTCATACTATCATGTTCCTCAGCCTATGGTTAGCTTTGTGCTCATGTGGATTGTTTATGCTTATATTATAATACAGTGCATATTACAATATGAAGTGTTAATATGCTGGTAAATATTCTGTTATCATCAGTACAAAGAAGAGAGAGGAAATTATATTTGGTTTCCTTCCTGATTCATATCCAGCTCTATTAACAATTCACAAGGAGAAAGTCAAGAAAATTACAGCATACAAATATCATTGTGTACAGTAAATATACAGTTGAAGCAACATTATTATTTTATATGCATTAAAATAGAGCAACACATTTATATATTTTGCATCACAACCTTTGGAGATGATAATAGGATTCAAGATTGGTTCTACACCTCAGTAGTTTAGAGTTTGATGCAATGCTGTGCTACAACCTGGTATAACCTTTTGGTTAATAATAGCCAGCCATTAATAGCCAGACTACTTAGATTACTATAACTTCATTACAAGCTATTTTGACTAGTTTTACTGTTATGTTATTTGACATGGATTTTATTGTTTGTTAAAACACAATAACTATGGAAAAGTATCTGACGTATAGAGGGAGGTAGATGCAAGTGATGAATTTTATTTAAACATTAAACACAAAGTACATAAACCTATAATAAGAATTGGCATCACAAGCTAACAGCTTGGAAATAACGTGTAGCAGAGCATGACACAACTTTTTTCTTCTTTTGCCTGTTAGGGGTCACCACAGTGGATCACTGATCGGCATATTTGATTTGGTACAGGTTTTATGCCGGATGCTCTTCCTGAAGCAACCCACCTATTTTTATCCAAGATAGGGATCACACTGAGAGCACACTGACTTGTACAGCCTGATAGGCTACGGATAAAAACTGTTCCTTAGCAGTGTGGTTCCTGACTTTACACTCCTGTAAAATATACCTGATAAAAACAGTGTAATGAGGCTGCGTTGGTGGTGGGTTCTGTCCATGATGATATTGTGGGCTCTCCTGGTGATCCCATTGTTGTAAATGTCTTTCAGTGATTGGTAGGCTTCTACTGAGATATTCTGGGTGGTTTTAACAACTCCCTGAGAAATTTTGTTTCTTGAGTAGAGTGAAATCCAAATCAGACTGTGATACTGCTGGTGAGAATGATCCTGATGGTACTCCTGTAGACGTTTCTTAGGATTTTGGCTGGCATGCCAAGTACAGATGCTGCTGGGGCTTCCTTATTAGATGTATTGGGATTCAGGACCAAGCAACATCTTTACTGTTCACAATATCCATGTCAGTATCACCTATGTGCAGTGGTGTATGCACTTCCCTACTCTTTCATGGGGCCAAAAATCATATAGGTTTTGATGGAAAGATTTAGGGAGAGATTATTGTCCTAGGACCATGCTATCAGATCAGATACTCCCTGTCTATACACTGTCTTGTCATCCGAAGTGTCCAGGTCAATAGCTGTAGTATCACACATAGGTGTTGTACATGTAGTGCATAAGACTTAATACACATCCCTGGGGGGTCCCTGTTCTCATAATGTGTATGCTGGAGGCCTGTTGGTGATTCTAATTGACTGGAGTCTGCTTCATATAAGTCTAGGACCCGGTTACAGAGAGTCCAAGGTTGAGGTTGATAAGTCCAAGGTTGAGGAGTTTTTTTTTTGTTTGTTTGATTTGCATGGAATGACTATATTGAACCATGCAGAAATCAATAAATATCAATATCACATAGTTATCCTTTTCTCCATCTTACTTTCTAGATGTGAGAGAGCTGTGTGGATTGCAGTGTGGGCAGCATCATCTGTGGACCGCTTATAGGGATAAGCATATCAGATAGGTCTTATGTATGTTCCTATGAATATTGGAAAGCGCTAACCTTTCAAACCATTTCATCACAATTGGAGTCAGTGCAACCAGCTAATAATCAATAAGGTAGGTCATTAAGGCAGGTCACTGTGCTCTTCTTTTAGAAGGGCACAATTGTGGTTGTCCAGAGGCAGGTGGGTACTAAAGCTTTTGCTAGGGAAGGCATCAGTCAGCTCTGATGAGCAGGATCTAAGAATGTGCCCAAGGCTATTGTCTGGGTCAGCCACTTTGATTGGGTTTATTCTTCTGAGAATCTTGCCCACATCCATTAGTGAGATTGTGGATGGGTTCTGTGTTCTCCCAGTTTCTATAACCCTCTTCTGTGGCTGTGTTGAGAGCCTTAAATTGGGCATAGAATTCATTGAGCTCAACTGGCAGTGGAGTGGTTGTGTGTTTCCCCTCTGCTTTTGTTCTGATAATCTCTGATGTGTTGCAGGCCTTGTCACAGATGTTTGTGGCACTCTAGTTTCTGTCTGTACTCTCATTTGGCCTATTTGATGGATCTATATAGGTCAAACCTGGCCTTTTTGTAGCCATCTGTGTTGCCTGAGATGTAGCAGGAATACAGCAAGGACAGAATCTCACAGTTTAGCCATGCCTTTTGGTTAGGGTATGTCCTGATACATTTAGTGAGAATGATGATTTCAACACAGGTACAGACTTAATAACAGCACAGCCTTGTCATGTAGCAGCAGATTTCCCAGTTAGTACTCTTAAAGCAGTCCTGAAGCACACGTCCAGTTTCTTCAGTTCACACACAGATTTACATACTTGGCAGCTTGCTTAAGGATTTGTCTTTATGTTGTATATAGAAAGAGGGACATGTGGTCTGATTGTCCAAAGTGGGGCGAACCAGTGCCTTGTGAGTGCCCTTACTTTGCAGTTTGTAAACATGGTTGAAGCTGTTCTTGTCTCATATTGGAAAATGTGTATTTTGATGGTATTATGGGAAGACAATAAAGAAATAATTTTTTTTCAAATCACCACCAACAATGAACACAGAACACAGGTTTGCAGTTTCTTGTACATTGAAAGCATTAAGCAGTAGCCCAAGTACTGTCCTGGAGTCTGTCCTGTGTGGTGAAATGTAAACAGCAGTTCTGCAAGTGTATAGCATTTGCACACATTCTTTACATTCAAACACCACCTGTTGTTGTACCTTTGTACCCCCAGACACTGTGCCTTCCGTGCAGTGGATGGTGTGTTTATATCTGGAAAGCCAACTCTGATGTGCTGTCAGGTTCCCATGAAAAAGGGGGCACAGCAGTCCCTGAGTTGGCACAGTAATGTGATCCTGGTCCAAAGCTCATCCAGCTTGTTTTGAGGGAGTGAACATCTTGTTTCAACAGGGGTATATACTGTAAATTGTTTCATATACTGCAGTTATATCTATATACTATATGGCCACTATACACCATACGTAAATTATACAGTAAGTGTTTCTTCTCAAAACTGAAAGTGTCACAGCAATTTCATTTTACAGCTTACTTTCAATGGAACTAAGAGGCCCGAACATGTTCCAGCATGAGAATGCCCCTGTGCACAAACAAGGTTTATAAATACATGGTTTGCCAAGGTTGGTGTGAAAGAACTTGGGTGACCTGCACAGAGACCTGACCTCAAGCCCAACGAATACCTTTGGCATGAATTGGAATGCTGACTGCATGCCAGGTATTTTCACCCAACATCAGTTAATTACACTCGTGGCTGAATGGGCAAATCCCCAGAGCTACATTTCAAAATCTAGTGGAAATCCTTCCCAGAAAATTCATGAGGGAAATGCATTTGGAATCCTATTTAACAAGCACAGTGATTGGTCAGGTGTCACAACATTTCTGCTTTTACAGTTTATATTTTATAAAATTGCAAACCTAATATATGCATGAGCAAGGACATTAATGCCTAAACTCAGCATGATCTTTATTAAGAGCAATCCACCTCATTATCCACTGTTGTCATCAATCAGGTCAATCTGGTTCAGGTTTCTTAATCAGATGATGAATTGCATCAGTTGAATGTGGAAGATGATGGTACTTCTGGACAAGAACTGAGAAACAAAGGTTTGAAGCATGGATGTTGGTGCAGTGACAGCCAGAATGCAAAGCTGTCATCATGTCTCATGATGAGTTCTCATCCACATATGTTATCACTGGAGATTCATAATGCATGGTGCGTTTGTTTTAACAATTTCGGGAGTATATACATAAAGGGAAGAACTTCAAGTGGTTTATTTGTTAACATGAAAAACACAACGTTCTGGGATAATTTTGTTGTATTAGTTCATTTGCTTATGTATGCATTATCAATAATAATAATAATAATAATAATAATAATAATAATAATAATAATAATAATAATTAGTAGCTTGATCATTTAATATTTTGCTCTAGGTGTTGTTTAACACTGAATTTAAATATATGAATTTGCATCTGTTTTTGAGTGCTTCCTGGAACTCATAATTCTCCAGTCAGTGCGTCTGTCATTGCCCAAATGAAATGTGTGCAAGTTTAAGAACACATAGTGTTTTCAATTATAAAATATGACAAGTTGGTAATTCCTCAATCATGAAAGAGCATGACAAAATATTGAAGAAAAAAAAATTGTAGACACACATTGTAATACAATTAGAAGCTATATTTTTGCATGTCCTTGGGGATGGCTTTGTATGCATACTTAATTCTATAGAAAAAGGCCATGTTGTCTGATTGCTTCCCTGTCAAATTAACCTTATGGATTACTGATTGCTGTCATTATATTTACAACCATAAAGTCTTTAATGTTTTCCTATTTAGAAAAACGTACAGGGTGACGCCAGGAAATCTATTTACAGATCTTGCATCCTCTGTGCCTCTAAGCACCATGGTAAGTTAACCGTGACTGATTAAATATTGCAGCACATATGCACAGCCTGATTACAGGTCTGTCGGCCGGAAAGGTTAGAATAATTGCTTTGCACTTTTCAGTCTTTAGTGGACTGTAGCTGACTCACAGTCTGAAGAAGAATATACATTGCATGTAGGTTTATGCTGTCTTTAATTAAATGAAGAACCTATGTCCAAAATACTGTGTTTCTTAAGAATCACAACCAAATGTATTACATGGGTTTCGACTTCATTTTTTAAGGTCCTGTCGTATAGAATATCTGATAAGCAAATAATCAAATGGTGATGCCAGCTACTTTTTAATTGTTCATTTATAGCTGTGTATTATTTTGATGTGGTGATTCATGTTAGTACTTTGTCAGGTGCTAAGGTCTCTAAACAGACGAGACATCTGTTTTGAATTTGATGAGGAGAGAATAAATGCATACTTCACTGTTGAACACATTTTGCAACATTCTGTAAAAGAAGAAAAAAAAGGCAGTTTGCGTATCAGACCAGAGAAGGTAAACCAAAGAAGAATCTATGAAAAATTTTCCCTATCTGAATAAATGTGTCTTGCCCTGCAGCTAGTCTCAGAAATGATGAGATACCTTAAGCTAAATAAATTTATGTGAGTGATTTGATAAGCTGCAACTGAGTAGCTGCTCCAGAAACCAAGCTGATTCCTGTTTATGAATCTGGAGTTGCTGAACAATGGCTATTTTTCTTCTTACTTTATCTTGTACTGCTAAAGAATTTGCTTAAATATTTGGTTTGAACAATCACAATAATGATGATAATAATAATAATAATAATAATAATAATAATAATAATAATAATAATAATAATAATAATGATAAGAAGAAGAAGAAGAAGAAGAAGCAGTAAAATAGTAAATAATTAATACATTATATGTCCAAAAGTATGTGGACAACTGATCAGTACACCTGTATGTGGTTCCCCAAACTCTTGCCACAGAGCTGAAAGCACACCTTTGTTTAGAATATCTTTATATGCTTCAACATTATAATTTCCCTTCACTGAAACCGAGGGTTCCAGCATGACAATGCCTTTGTGCACAAACCTAGTCCAGAATGACACGGTATGCCAATGGTGGAATGGAAGAACTCAAATATTCTTCAGAGAACCTTGACCTCCACCTTATTGAACACCATTGAATGCACGCCATGCCTCCTCAGCCAACATCAGTTCCTGATCTTAATAACACTTTTGTAGTTGAATGAACACAAATACACAATTTAGTGAAAAGTGGGGAACATTCACATATCTGAACGTTGCTTGAATGGATAATTTCATCTGGATATTGTATATATGTACCTTCAAATTGTTGTTATAAGCATAAAGATTATTCACATGAACATTGTTTCAACACAGCACTGTCTGATTTTACAACACAGCTGCAGGGTACTTTCACATATAGTTCTTTGTAAATTCAATATACTCAGTCCTGTTTTGATGGAGCCAAAAGGAACTAGCTGCAAATGGCCTCAGTGATTCTTGCATTGCAAGTGGACTAAAAAGAGGACTCAGTTCTCTCTCTGGAAAATTTAGCATTGAGATCTCAGAATACTTGTTCATAACATGTCTCTTTTACCATAATGTAATAGATATTTAACACAGGTCTACAAGTGTCTTCAGTGGCATGCCAGAAGTATTTCACAATATAAAGCAACTGACTGGTTAGCTATTGTGATTGGTTGCTGTAGATAAAATACGTGCATACAATTCATACAGTATATTTATACACATACTGTGTACCAATAGTATCATAAAGTAACAGTAAACAAACAAACAAACAAACATATAAATCATATAAATACATACATACATACATACATAAATGGAATTAGCTGTATAGAACAGAGGAAAAGTAAAAATAAAGAATAAAAAACATTAAATATATATTGTTGCACTAAAAATAAATAAATTAATAATAATAATAATAATAATAATAATAATAATAATAATAATAATAATAATAAATACAAAAAAATAATATATTGCATTAACCATTTAGGAATCACAGACATTTTTAAAATAGTCCCTCCATTTTCACCAGCTGAAAAGTAATTAGGCAAGCAAATATAATTAGAAATATAAGGATTATTTTTAATACTTGGATGCAAATTGTCCATGAGTGCCTAAAGTCAGGAACCCATGGACATCACCAAATATTTCCTCCCTTGAGATGCTTTGCCAGTTACTGCAGTCGCCTTTACTTGCTGCTTGTTTGTCTGTTTTTTTGCAGTCAGTTTTATCATGCTTAAGTGAAAATCATGCTCAATTGGGTTGAGGTCAGGTGACTGACATGTCCATTTAAAAACATTCCATTTCTTTGCCAGTAGAAACTCTTGGCTTGCTTTTGCAGTGTGTTTTGGGTCATTATCCATCTGTACTGTGCGGCAGTTTGACTGAATCTGAGCAGAAGGTATAGCTCTATACACTTGAGAATTCATTCTGCTACTTCTATCAGCAGTAAACACCAGTGACCCAGTTCCATTGGCAGCCATACATGCCCGTGCCATAACACTGCCTCCTCCATGATTGACAGACGATGTGGTGTTTTTGGATCATGAGCCCTTCCATCATTCTCCATATTCTTCTCTTCCCATCATCCTGGTACATGTTCATCTCGGTTCCCTCTGTTCACAGAATCTTGTTCTAGAATTGGACAGGTTTTTTAGATGTTTACTAGCAACGTCTAATCTTTCTCTTCTCAAGTGGTTTGCATTTTAAGGCACACCCTCTGTATTTACATTCATGAAGGCGCCTCTTGTCTGTAAACTTTGACATTGTTAATCCTACCCCCTCGAGAGTGTTATTGACTTGCCTATATGTTGTGAAGAATTGTTTTTCTTCCCCAAGGAAAAAATTCTGTAATCATCCACTTTTGTTGTCTTCACTGGTCCAAGCCTTTTGGTGATGCTGAGCTCACCAGGGCTTTCCTTACATAGCTGTTTGAATCAACATCATGGCAAAATTCGGTCCTCTCCTGTGGGAAATTAGCTTTCCTTAAGTATTGCGACACATCAGACACCAAACTGAACCCAGTTATTAGCTGAGTTTCAAATGCCAAACAACCGAACATTGTCTAAATGATGTATAAAAGTAACTATCAGTTATTTAAGTGCTTAATATTGTGTGAGCAGCTGAAGCTTCATATTACACATTGTGCTTTTTTTTGTTGTTTTGATGACATCATACACATCATAAAGACACTCCTATCTCATTCATTTCTACTGAAATCACTTATTCTATGTGAACTGGAAATAATCATTACAGACATTGTCCAGCAGCACTACTTAACAGACCTGAAAAATTATAAAATTTCTATGAAAAAAGAACTATAAAGAGTTTAAAGAGTATAAATAAATCTTTGAGTCTAGGATGCTTAAGACCTTTGCACAGTACTACATTATATCTAGAAATTATATCCAATCCGAATACTACTTAAGAGGGATGATTCCCTCTCAACTAATTTACCCATTTAGGGTAATTAACCATGCTAAGTGTCTCCCTCAGACTCTTTGCCCATTGCTAAGGAAAGCCAATAAATTAATAAATAGTCAAAAAATAGCAGTAAAAAAATATTTGCAGATTCATCAAAATGTTTTACATTAAGGATGCTATGTAAGGGATAATTCATAATGATGTAAAACATGCTCCTTTTGCAAGTTAACCTTATAAATTAGCATATACCTACATATACCTGTGCAACTGGCAGGAAAATATTGGTAGGGTTTTTTGATCAATTAAACACCTATAAGCTTAGGGGGTATGGTATATCTGTGGCAATTTGTGTATGATATATGGCATATGTTAGGACAACTGGTAATATACAGCATTAGTCACAGTTCATAAAGGTATTAAAAAGTTATTTCTTTCTCCTTTTCTCCTTCCTCTCTGTAATGCACATATCACTGGACAACAGAGTTTGATTTCACCAACAAGCCAGGAGCAACCATTCTGATCCAGTCAGGATGCTGTTGTGCATGACCTGTTTACTGATTTCATCTGCTTCCACAGTGTATTCAGCAGTATTGTTCATTTTTCTTAATTATTTGTGAGGATTTGCTTATTTTGTTGATTTTTCTTTGCATTTTTCTTTTGTAATGCTGGTTTTGAGGTTATTGTGTTTATTGTATACTAACTCTGCCTACTGATATAGAATTGAATTTTTAAGGAAAAAAAAACAAAAAAAAAAAAACAAGCTTACATGTGTAACTCCAAAACCAATTCTGTATTTCTCACTAATTTGTTTTAAAAAACAAAAGAACAGTTTGTAGAACAATTACAAATATCCAATCAATATTGATTCATTTGAATCACTGAACCATTGAATCATTGATTCATTCAACTTATTCATTTTCGACATGACAATTCAATCTTGGCCAGGGTCAAGGCAGACCAGGAGGAATCACACACACACACACACACACACACACACACACACACACACACACACACACACACACACACACACACACACACACACACACGCACACATTTACACCAAAGAGGACAAAGCCAAGCTACACTGGAATGAGGAGTATATGGAAAAAAATCCACACGCAGTGACCAGAGCTCAGTATTGAACTGAGGACCCTGGAGCTGTAAGGCAGTGAGAGAACCTGATGCACTACTATGTGGCTTAATACCGTATCACATATACAATATCGCTATTATTTCATATTTTTTCTTTATTTATTGTTTAACTACCTTTCTTATTTTCCATATTTTTTATTGTATTAATTTATTTAGTTCAGGTAAATTCAATTAAATTTTATTTGTACAGCGCTTTCAACAGTGGACATAAAGTGCCATAAAAGCAGCTTTATAGAAATACATAAATGCAAGGCAAAATATAAACTTTAAATTAAAATGTATCCCTAATGATCAAGCCAGAGGTGATGGTGGCAATGAAAAACTACCTAAGACAATATGAGGAAGAAACCATGAGAGGAACCAGACTCTAAAGGGAAGCATCTGGGTTTCAGTGCAAATATAAATCATTTCCTTTCAGTAATTGTGTACTATATGATCGAAATAAAAGTATTTAGGATTGGCTATATCACTGCCATAACACAGAAAGTAATCAGAAATGTGTATTTTTTGAAATATGAACCATGGCCAGCAATATGTTTCAAATAAAATTAATCTAAAATAGGTAAAGAAGCTATATTTCAAACTAATCATTGAAACTCCGATTATCAGAATGACCCAAATATGTGTGGATGCTACCTGTCTTAGTGGGCAAAAACAAAATCAATCTCTCATGGAATAGAAAATGACAAGAGATAAGATAAAGGAGCATAGGTAACTAAGCTGACCCGAAGTTCCAATCCCAAGTGTATAGATGAGCTGTTTCACTGTTGGCATGTCCCCTAGCATGAGAAGAAGATAAATAATAAGAGAAGATAAATAAATGATCAATCTGATTCAGTGACAAAAAGTAAAACAGAAAGCATCCTCTTCTTCCTAACCTTGCCCTGCTACCGACAGATAATATTGCTTTGTGCAGCTTAACACTGGTTGCTTGTAGGCATTTCTATTTTTTATTTATTATAGTCTTAGGGCGAAAGACATACTGTCTACATACCTATACCACAGTATGAACACATACAGTGCTGATACCACAGATTGCAACGATATGAGCAGTCATAGACAGCATCATAGGTCATGCACACCAAGCCAGCCAATCAGAAACATCTCCTTAATTGAGTAAGGATGAAGTGTGCATAAAATGCTTTGAGGAAAATGAGTGTGGGAAATTAGCAGTAGAAATAAGTGTGTTTAGACAGTGGTGCAGATTAGATCCAGAAAAATAATGCTCTGTTAATTGGGGATATTTTGGGTTTAGGAAGGGGGATGTAGAAGAGAGAGAGGTGCTGTGCATGGCTTGCCTTGTCAAAATCAGAATACAGAAAGGCAGCACATCAAAACCTTTCCATCACCTTAACCCTTTTTACCAGTACACTGGTGTTTCATTCCACTGGCAGAATGAAAATCAACTTATCTGACATTTTCAATCAGTATAAACAAATTAATTATTTTAGCACTGCGAGTCTGATGTAAAATTAGTCAAGACACTGCTGGTTTTCAGTGTGAGATGATTGTTTTTTACCTATCTATTCAGAAAGTCTTCTTCTTCTTCTTTCGGCTTTTCCCTTCAGGGGTCGCCACAGCGAATCATCTCTCTCCACCTATCCCTATCTTCTGCATCCTCAACCCTTGCACCCACTAGCTTCATATCCTCATTAATTCCATCCATATACCTCCTCTTTGGCCTTCCTCTTTGCCTCCTGCCTGGCAGCCCCATGTCCAACATTCTCCTACCAATATACTCACTGTCCCTCCTCTGAACATGTCCAAACCATCTTAATCTGGCCTCCCTAACTTTGTCCCCCAAACGTCCAACATGAGCTGTCCCTCTGATGTACTCATTCCTAATTCTGTCCAATCTTGTCACTCCCAAAGAGAACCTCAACATCTTCAGCTCTGCTACCTCTAGCTCTGACTCCTGTCTCTTCCTCAGTGACACTGTCTCTAAACCATACAGCATGGCCGGTCTCACCACTGTCCTGTACACCTTCCCCTTGATTCTCGCTGATATTTTCTGATCACACAGAACTCCCGACACCTTTCTCCACCCATTCCAACCTGCCTGCACTCGCTTCTTTACCTCTTTCCCACACTCTCCATTACTCTGGACTGTTGACCCCAAGTACTTAAACTCCTGTACCTTCTTCACCTCTTCACCCTGTAACCTTACTGTTCCACTTCCCTCCCTTTCATTCACACACATGTACTCAGTCTTACTACGACTGACCTTCATTCCTCTTCTCTCCAGTGCAAACCTCCACCTCTCCAGGTTTTCCTCCACCTGCTCCCTGCTCTCACTACAGATCACAATGTCATCTGCAAACATCATTGTCCAAGGAGACTCCTGTCTGACCTCCTCTGACAACTGGTCCATCACTATAGCAAACAGGAAGGGGCTCAGAGCCGATCCCTGATGCAGTCCCACCTCCACATTGAACTCCTCTGTCTGACCTACAGCACACCTCACCACTGTCCTGCTCCTCTCATACATGTCCTGCACCACTCTGACATACTTCTCCGCTACTCCTGACTTCCTCATACAGTACCACAGCTCTTCTCTTGACACCCTGTCATACGCTTTCTCCAAGTCTACAAACACACAGTGCAACTCCTTCTGACCATCCCTATACTTCTCCATCAAAATCCTCAGAGCAAAAATTGCATCTGTTGTGCTCTTTCTGGGCATGAAGCCATACTGCTGCTCACAAATTTCCACTACCTGCCTTAACCTAGCTTCCACTACTCTTTCCCATACCTTCATTGTATGGCTCATCAACTTTATCCCCCTATAGTTACTGCAACTCTGCACGTCACCCTTATTCTTAAAGATCGGCACTAACACACTTCTTCTCCATACCTCAGGCATCCTCTCACTCTCTAAAACCCTGTTGAACAAACTAGCTAAAAATTCCACTGCTGCCTCTCCCAGACACTTCCAGACCTCCACCGGAATGTCATCAGGACCAACTGCCTTCCCACTTTTCATCCTCTTCAAAGCCTTCCTGACTTCATCCTTTCTAATCTTATCTACTTTCTGTTCCACAGAGTTCACCCCTTCTACTCTTTTTTCCCTCTCATTTTCCTCATTCATCAGCTCCTCAAAGTACTCCTTCCATCTCCTCTGTACACTCTCCTCACTTGTGAGCACCCTTCCATCTCTATCCTTAATAACTCTAACTTGCTGCACATCCTTCCCATCTCGATCCCTCTGCCTAGCTAACCTGTACAAGTCCTTCTCTCCTTCTCTAGTGTCTAACCTAGTGTACAACTCGTCATATGCCTTCTGCTTGGCCTTAGACACCTCCCTCTTCACTCTGCGCTGTAACTCCTTGTATTCCTGTCTATTCTCTTCAGTCCTGTCCATGTCCCACTTCTTCTTGGCTAACCTCTTTCTCTGGATACTATCCTGAACTTCCTCATTCCACCACCAAGTCTCCTTATCTTCTTTCCTCCTTCCAGATGACACACCCAGCACCTTTCTCCCTGTCTCCCTGATCACTTCTGCTGTAGTTTCCCAGTCATCTGGCAGCACTACCTGACCACCCAGAGCCTGCCTCAACTTCTGTCTAAATTCCTCACAACATTCCTCCTTTTTCAGCTTCCACCACTTGGTTTTCTTCTCTATCTCTGACCTCTTCTTCTTACAGACCATCAAAGTCATCCTACACACCACCATCCTATGCTGTCTGGCTACACTCTCTCCCACTACCACTTTACAGTCACTAATCTCTTTCAGATTGCCTCTTCTACATAGGATGTAGTCTACCTGTGTGCTCCTACCTCCACTCTTGTAAGTCACTCTATGCTCCTCCCTCTTCTGAAAATAAGTGTTAACCACACCCATGTCCATCCTCTTAGCAAAGTCCACTACCATCTGTCCTTCAAGGTTCCTTTCCTTAACTCCAAACTTGCCCATCACCTCCTCATCACCTGTGTTCCCCTCACCAACATGTCCATTAAAATCCGCTCCTATCACCACTCTCTCACCTGTGGGAATACTCTCCATCACCTCATCTAATTCACTCCAGAATCTCTCTTTCTCCTCCAACTCACAACCTACCTGTGGGGCATAACCACTAACAACATTCAACATCACCCCTTCAATCTCTAACTTCAGACTCATCACCCTGTCTGACACTCTCTTCACCTCCAGAACATTCCTCACAAACTCCTCCTTCAGGACCACACCTACCCCATTTCTCTTACTATCCACACCATAATAAAACAGCTTGAATCCTGCTCCTATACTACGAGCCTTGCTACCCTTCCACCTGGTCTCCTGTACACACAGTATATCCACCTTCCTTCTCTCCATCACATCAGCCAGCTCTCTACCTTTCCCTGTCATAGTACCAACATTCAGAGTTCCTATTCTCAGTCCTACACTCTTACCTTTCCTCTTCTCTCTCTGTCTGTGCACTCTCCTCCCTCCTCTACTTCTTCGACCAACAGTAGCCCAATTTCCACCGGCGCCCTGTAGGTCAACGGCGCCGATGGCGGTCGTTGTTAACCCGGGCCTCGACCGATCCGGTATGAAATTCGTACTGACGATTCGCATGGTTAAATTTGGCAATGTTTTACGCCGGATGCCCTTCCTGACGCAACCCTCTCTATTTATCCGGGCTTGGGACCGGCACAGAAGTCACTGGACTGCGACCCCCATGGCTAGATTATATCTATTCAGAAAGTAACACCTTCAAATTGTAGCTCCTTGTGAACAAGCACTTAGAACAGAGGGCAGAAATGAGTTTGATATAAAGAAACATTGTGTGGAGAAACAAAAATGTTTTTTAGAACTTTTCTATGAATATATTGCACCAAATAGGCTAAGTAACAACAGAAATTCTTATAAAAAACCAAAAACACTTGAAAAGTGTTAAATCGATGAATGCCTACTTTCATATGAACCTTTAACCACCACTGTGGAGTGTGACTTGACAAAGAAATTCAAAGCAAGTTAAACATGGGCAAAAAAACCAGACAGAATTTCCATTTTTGGCCTCTGATAAAGAGTTAAGCAACATCAACTACAAAGAATGAAGTGAGCCTTGGGATAATGCCAGACCACACATCCTGACGTACTACTACTACTACTACTACTGCTACTGCTACTACTACTGCTACTACTACTGCTACTGCTACTACTACTACTACTACTACTACTACTACTACTAAAAATAATAATAATAATAATAATAATAATAATAATAATAATAATAATAATAATAATAATAATAATAACCAAACCCAAGCAAACATAAATTCTAAATGTGTTCAGTAACAAAATGCTATATGACTCTAATTTCTAAAAGGCTTAAAGAAATTACAGATACTGTAACTTTCCACACAGCAAAAAAATATTTCCTGTAGACACTGAAGAAATTGCTTTCGGGCTCGCCACAGCAGACCAACTGGTCCACACAACAACTTGGCAAATGTTTTTACGCCGGATGCCCTTCCTGATGCAACCCTCCCATTTTTCCAGGCTTGGGACCAGCACTGCATCCAGTGGCTAGGGTTGAGGCATTGGCTGGGAATCGAACCCAAGCTTTTCGCATGATAGGCGAGAAACCTACCACTGAGCCACCAATGCCTAAAAGTCACAAAAAACAGCTTTCAGACAATTCTAGATAAACCTAAAAAAAACACATACTTCACTCAGGTGACTTTATACCGAAACTTTACAACACTGAGCTCCAACAAGAGGAATATTTTGTCACAACCACAGACACAGCTGGATGACTGAACCCTCCATGAGTTAAACAGAACATTTTTATCAATAATGGCTTCAAGCTGAAATCTCAATGCTTACGGACTTATTTTTCACTGGCAAACACATAAGGGGCAACACAGCACACAGCATGAAAGAATCATTAGCAATTGACCCAAGAAACAACAAGTCTGTGTTACAACAGATATGGCATCTAGCATGTTGAAGGCACACAGTGAATTAATGGACCTACCTTCAATTTTTTCAAACACAGGCTACACCTGCCAATTGGTAGGTTATTTCTTTTCTTTCTTAAAAAGCTAAAGGGTAAATTATGCATATAGTATAGATTTAAATTAGACTATTTTTATTTATGCAAACTGGGGTGTACTTTGTGGCATATAATTACACTCTTTTTGTCTTTGTACAGGCCTAATCAATTACCCCCACAACCCTGAAGCTGTGTTTTAACATTTTCTACGAAGACTGTGCTGGCATTTGTGCTATAATGTAATATTTAGTGTAAATTATATATGATTATTTGTAGATGTAGTTATGAGTTTTTTCACTATTTTGTATATGTTTATTGTAGAATTTGCCAAATTCCACAAAGGTAAATGTAAAATTGCAAAACAGTGATATTAGCATCATTCATGCCATAGGTCTTTGAAAGAAACTGGTGGGCCAAAATAAAATAAAAAATCAACCTAAAAGTACATGCACTTATGTCAAAATGCCAAACAAGATGGTGATCCAAAGAGAAGATGATTGACAGCATACTAGAGCAGGTTCTCTCTGAAGACAGAAAGGCATGGTATTTGATTCCAGCATGGCAAGACTCAGATGAGCTAGGTTGGAATCTATTAACAAGGCACTAAAACCACTGCTTGAGTTCATGCATGCCCTCTGAGGATGCTGACAGAGCACTATGTCAGTCTGTAGTCCCTGAACCCAGTTCTCCTGATGAGCACAACCCTATAACTGATAAATGAGTCCAGCTATACAAAGCCCTTGAAAAATGAGACTACATGAACAAAAAGTATTAAGATGCAGACACTCAAGAGCTATTGGATGTGGCATCATTTATAGATCCAAGGTTTAAAGTATGTCTGGATCAGTGAAGACAACATTCGTACTATCAAAGTCATGTCAAAGATGGAGATAATGGCTAAAATACGGGTAGAATAAGTAGAATAACCAGTAAATATCCAGCATCTTGTTTAATTGTAGGATTATGACCTTCATATGTTAATGTATTGTTACTATGAAGGGAAATTCCCCTTCTAAGAACATAAGTGAAAAACAGGATACATATCCAACCCCCCCAAAAAAATCGTCAATTGTCAGCTTATTTAAAAGTACCACTGCCACTACAACACTATCTGATCCCAGTGTTCATCCAAAAGCTGCTATAGAAGCTGAACTAAACACAAGCTTCCTGTCAGCTACAATTGATAGTATAGAAGATAGTAAGATAGTAAAGTAGTAAGATAGTATAGAAGATAGTAAAGTGCAGCATAAACGTTTTAAAATGCTCAGCAAAATGTCATTCTAAACATCTGTGCATACCATCAGGACCCCTTCGGAACGCAGCATAAGGGGAAACATTGCAATATGTCAGCATGCTTGTCTAAAACATCCACTGGTCAAAAACCTGTAGAAACTTTGCATTGAAAACAGCATTCAAGAAGTTTTCATTAGGTGCCTAACAAACTGCATACTTATTCACTGTCGTATGCCATTTTTCACACAGAAAATTCTAACAAGAAGAAATGCACTTCTTCCTGGATACTGGGATGATGAACTTATACAACTGAAAATACAAACCATGAAATGTTAGACACTTCATGCAGTCAATGTGTACAGCTTTGCTTACGTAGTGGAAGAGGGGTGGAGCTACCAGGCGCTGAGGTAGGATGAGAAAAAAAATGTTGTTGACGACATGATAGTCTTACAAATGAAGTTTGCTTATGTTGTGTGATATATTTTCAACATTTAAAAAGTTTACTGTATTCTGACAAAGCTAGTAGTTTCACATTATGTACATTTGACACCATTTGCCATCGACTGGAAAACAGATAATACTTCTGTCGACGTCATTTGGAACATTTGTCCATTGTTATTGTTGTCATTTTGTTTTAACGTGCTAAAAGCTTGTTTCATTCCAAATTTGATCTTCAATTTGAATTTGCAAGAAATTGCATTTGATTCTTTTGTATTTTTATTTATTTTAATTTTGACTATTTATTGTAAACTAAAACAGTGTAGCTCCTGTTATTAAAATTATAGCTTAATAAAATAACTGTACGGAAGTCCTAAGAGGCCATGCATTTTTTTTCTTGTTTTCTTGTTATCATGACTTAATTTTCTCGTGAACCAAAAACCATTTCTCGTTTCCTTACAACGTGATTGTATCATGGGAAATCTTACACCTTGTGAATATTTCTGATGTATATCATGAGGAATGTGCCTGTCGGACACTTATGTGGAAGTTGTCAATCACTGACAGACATAGAGCTATTTCAGTTTGAGTAAATCACTGATCAGAATCTATAGAGCATGCTCTTATGGGAGACTAAGAGGTCATGATTTATTATTATCTTTCTTTCTTCTTTTCACGTGATCTCGACATTACTTAATTTTTCTGCGTATTCGGCATAAGAACATGTTCTACAGCCAGCAAAAGCCTAGTAACATAGCATCACTGATGATCGCATTCGCTTTTATTTTTATCAGTGATTCATTCAATCTGAAATAGCTCTATGTCTGTCAGTGATTGTATAACTATCAATTCTATTTATTTGTGCAGCACTTTTAACAATGGACATTGTCTCAAAGCAGCTTTTCAGAAGTATAGAAACTTTTAAAAAATGTAACTTTAAAGTTAAGTTACTATTTATATAACATAACTGTCTAACACTTAAGAAGGAGGCACACATATGCCAAGATATACACCAGAAATATCCACAAGTCGACAAATTTTCCAGCGATAAAATTAGCGATAAATTTTTATGACATCATCACTAGAAAACAACTTGTTATGTTGAGGTCATGAGAAAACAAAAATGAAAAAATATAATGATGCATGGCCTCTTAGGAAATATTATAAAATAATTCTGCTATGTTTATCCATCACTTCATATATCAAATGTGAATCCAAAGTCATATTCATATTGTATTCAGGGTATTTGGTATAAATATTAAAATTCTAATTTTTGTCCCTGTAATAGACTGTAATACACTGCACCAGGCTAGTATGATACACGCACACACACACACACACACACACACACACACACACACACACACACACACACATGCAGACTTAAATGCAGATAGTCAGCTGCATTTTTATTATTTCTAATAGGTTTTAAATATTTTAAGTACATAACACTCTACTGGGTTCATGTATTCTTTCATCTGAATACCAAGAATGGAAAACAGAAAATCTGAATCTCTTTTACAATTCTGATGTCAAGTGGCAAGGACAAATTTCCTGAGATGACACAAGGAAGAAACCTTGAGAGCAAGCACACTCAAACAGGAACCCATCTGCTTCTGGATGAACCTGAATAGTGAGATTATAAATCATTGTATTATGTAGGTATAGAAGAGTTAAGTCAGGCAGTGAGTGTGTTAAAAGGATGTAGTTTAAGAGCAGATTATGAATAGGCGCATTGGGATGAGCACAGTTCTTAGGTACACATCTTCATTATCCATGTGAGATTATTTGATGAAGTAAAGGGTGAGAGCTGAGGTTATACTGTTTATATAGTTTTTTTGTTGGACATACCATAAACTGTTCCATCTCTCTCTCTCTCTCTCTCTCGCTCTCTCTCTCTCTCTCAAGCTGATTCATCCTGACACTAATTTTTTGGTGGTCTCAAATGGATACCATACAGATATTCACTACACTATCATTAATATGTTAATAAACCATCACAAATCACTTTAAATAACTGATTCTCTGACATCTATAGAGCTACTATGGTGCCATGATGGTTATTATCATTCGTCTCTCCATTCATTTTCTATAACTCTTATCCTCCACAGAGTCATAGGGAGCCTGGAGTCTATCTTAGGAGACCCAGTGCACAAGGTGAGGGACACAATCAAATACACACACACACTCCCACTCCCATTTACACACTACAGACAATTTAGACATGTGAAACAGCCTACAATGCATGTAGTAGAAAAGTCCTGTAGAACATGCAAACTACACTAAAACACATGATAAAGGTGGGAATCAACTCCCAAACAGGTAGGTTTGAGACAAATCCTCATGCTATCCACTAACCACCATTAATGAAGTATTATGCTATGGCTATGAGATTCTTAGTTTCCGGTCTAAGAAATATTGTGGACACAGTATATTAAATTCATGGCTACATCTTATTAAAAAAATCCCACCATATCTCCTCAGTGGCACTGTAGTTATATTTTTCAAAATGACTTCCACCCACCTGCAGGATATGCTTTAGGTGAGCTTTTCTATTGCCATTTAAAGCCATGGTTACTTTTGTGATAAAACAATGCTGTATGAAAACAAGTTTGATTATATTGCTTTTAACTTTATTTTTTTTCTGAAAACTATTTTTTGTGAACTAGACATCGATCAAAGTCTCCATTTTTAGTTTTTTTTTTTTTCCTCTTTCTATTTCCTCTTTTCTTGTCTTGCAAATGAAATGAAAATACCCCTGAGAGCAGCTCAGCCAGGATCTGTGGAAACAATGTAATCAATGCATAGCTGAATACAGTCTTTTATTTATTTTATTATTTTTTTTTATTATTATTATTTTTTGGTGGATGATGATATACTTATTAAGATCTTTGCTTTCACTGTCATCCATCTTGTTCTTATATACAAGCATTTTATTATTTCTTTACATTTGAGTGCATTTGTGTAATTCCCATTATTGCTGCTTCACAAATCTGGGACTATAAGATGGATGTACATAATAAATTAATGTTGCAGTAAATGTGCAGTGCACTAGGTGTTTTGACTTTCTGAAGATAAAATGTTCCATGTGATCTGAAATCCGTCCATGAGAACAAGTTTTTCTCATCCATCCACCCATCCATCCATCCATTTCCTGTACTAATTTTCCTTCAAAGGGTCACAGGCACAAGGTGGGGGACACCCTGGACAGGTTGTCATCCCAAAGCAAGGACCAATCACACACTTACACACCCATTCACACGCCATGGACAATTTATAGATTCCAATCAGCCTACAAAGCATGTCTTTGGACTGAGGGAGGAAACTCGAGTACACGGAGAAAACCCCTGAAACACTGATAGTGTCGAGATGTCATCATGAACACTTGGAGGTAGTGTAAAAATGCTGGTCATTTTTTAAGAAAGCCAAAAATAAGGAATAGTTCAGAAAATCTGTAACCATTCAGAAAATTAGGAATAGAATGTGAAATAAGACAGGGTCAAATCAAGGTCAATCAAGCTATGATCAGGATCCAATTAGGTTAAGCAGAATTGTAATCAAGAACAGAGAAAACATTAAATACAATAAACAGGTAAAAAGGAGCATAAGGCAGGCTTGGTAAAAGTCAAATACATGACAGAACGGAATGCATACTTTGTAAAATGCAAATTGAAACACAAGTGCTTATAAACATTGCTGAACCAATGATACATAATTAAACACAGATGAACACAATTAGAATGATGGTGGCTGTGAGCATGGGCTACAAGTGATTGCAGTGAGTGAGTGTCCATGGCAGCCATGTTTGTAAGCCACAGTGAAGCAGAGTTCATGGTATGATATTTACGTTATAAAAATGTATTTCATTTAATGTAATTTAATTAAGCAAACTGTTTTTTTTTTTCATTACACACATTGGTATGTGCACATGGAGTAACACTTTATGATATACATATAGTATATTATCTATAATATGCTCTACAGTATGTATAGTTAAAAAGTGATGTAAAAAGTACAGAAATCCAACGAATTTATGGCAAAAGTGAAAGAATGTGAGAGGGTAAACAAAGAAAAATGTGACTGTGACTGAAGTGATTTTTTCTGGCTAAATATGTAAGGTGGTACTTTATTCTCTAATTTAATGGGAAACTGGTACATTTCAGTACATTTCATTGTGGAATTTGTATTATTGTTCATTACTGAAGTTCTTTTTTTTCGTTTCTCATCAGAGAGCGAATCAACCTGTGTATGTTTATTGTTTTGTTTTAGCTAGGATCTAGCTAAACTTATCCAGTCTATGTGTAACATTTTTGACAGATTGGAGAACAAATTACACAAATTGCATTTTAAAAAGTGACAACGCAAAAATAAATAAATAAATTATCAACAGTTACATCATTTACTGTCCAGTGTGACCCAAATGACAATGAGGTTCCCTTCTAAGCCTGGTTCCTCTCAAGGTTTCTTCCTCATATCATCGCAGGGAGTTTTTTCTTGCCACCTCATCTTCTCAGGCTTGCTCATTAGGGATAAATGTTAGGGATAAATAGTAACTTAACTTTAAACTTTATAATTTTTTTTATTTTACTATACTTCTATAAAACTGCATTGAGTCAATGTCCATTGTTAAAAGTGCTATACAAATAAATTGAATTTAATTTAATTGAGTAGTATTAACACACCAGTTACATCATGAAATCTCACAAGGATGGTTCCACTGTGTGAACTGTAACTACAGTATTACATTTAGGTGATGTAAAACACATATTGTAGAATAGTGTAGTGGTAACGTATTTGTTACAAAACTATTGTGGGTTTGATTCTCATCTCGGGTGTGAGCTTGGTATTCTTTATTCAAGGCTTTGAAAATATTTGATCAAAACATATTGGATGTATGAAAACAAATTTTGTTATTGTTACACAATTCAATCACATGGAACCAATGCACGGATTTAAATTAAGCAAATCTATTGAGGTTTTCTTTATATACTGTGTTTTAGTTGGCTAGTTTTTTTAGTATAGGAGTCAGTATGAATATCAGAGAGCCAAGCACTTGAAGCACTTGAACTCAGGGGAGAGGAGCTAGACATTTTTAACAGCTTCCAAATATCAGTTCGATCAATATCTGACAAAGTTGCATTCACAGATCGAGATATGAAATTTGAGAGTTGAGTGATTTACTTATAATTACTGCAACTCATGGATTCTAATGCATCTTCAAAGCATGACTTTGTTGGTAAATCTGAGCTGCAAACTTCAGAAGAAAAAAAAAAACGAAAACTTGGGCAGGAACCAAAAGATATATGAGCCTATAAATATTTCTATAGACAACAATTCACTCCACATTGAAGGAATGAATAAATGGCAAACAAATACAGCCACATTGCAAACCAATACTTACATATGCTTGAACCCAAGCCAAACAGAGCCATCAAAGATGAACAATTTTAGTTGTTTACTTGAGAAGAAATAATGTCTGAGTTTTTAGAAGAATGATCATTCAGAATGCTGTTTACTGGCAGGTGGAGCTACAGAAAACATCTTCTCTGCACATTCAGTGCACCAGAAGGACAATGCATGATTTCTTCATCTGCTACTGGGCATTCTTTCAAAACCAGTGATATATTACAAGACTAGAAGGATGCTGTTTAAACAGCATTTGGGGTTTATGATGAATGATGTGCAACAAAACACAAACACAGCTCTAGACTCGTACAGGTGTTGGAAGTATACAAACAAATGTCAGCGTGAAACTAAATAAGGACACATTTAATGTCAAGAAGACTGACAGTTGTTTCTAAGTCTATGATTAAACTAAAGAATAAGGATGATTGTGATAGGTATATACCTTGGAAAGTTAATCCCTCAACTGTCTGCTAAAATAGCTTTAGTTTGATGTCTCCTTGAACAACAAAAAAAGAACATAATACACATGGTCCAAAAAAAAAAAAAAAGAAAAACACTCATCAACGACACAGTACTGAGGTCTTATGACCTGACCAAGAGTGCTAGGGTTTCATTAGATGCTTCCTTAAGTGGCCAGAGAGCAGGAATGAAGAGGCTATTGTAGCATTGACAGCAGACATAGTCTCACAGAAGACATATGCTCACTGGAGCTTCACTTCTAGTGCAGATAGAGAGCCATTTTTGAGCAAATTCTCTTCTGGCAACTGACCAAGTATGATGATGAATGACATTTTTCTTTCAGGTTCTAAAGAAATACTGAATTGCATTTTAAGTTATATTATTCTCACAGATTTCTTTTATAATAGCACAATATCTTTTGCAATAATACTCCCTTAGATTTGTATTGTCCTGATAGCTATTTTAAGGGTGAAAGCCACAATTTGTCCTAATTTGTGCTATTATTATAAACAAAGTTACATGATGATTCAAAATAATGATTCAAAGATTCAATGATTCAAAGATGATTCATTTGTATGTGTTTTATTAAAGTGCTCCACTAGCCCATCAGTTTGCAAGTAGAAATAGTTTCTTTAATTCCCAGTAATTCATAAAGGTAGCAGAGTGTACATGGATTTTATTATATACCATGAATAATCTCTATCAAGACCTCAAACTGAGATATTACACAAAACCTTTCCATGCCTTAGTCTTGCAGAGATTGTTGGTTAAATGGTCTTCCATGGAGCTGCTATGGACAAGGCACCAAAGACTCATGTTTCATAAATCAGGCAAATGATTGAAATTGCTCCAGCACCGGTCACCAATTTGTCTGTATTCTCAGGATCGGGTCTCAGCCACTGCCTGCAGGTGTTGGGAAGCTTTTGCATGAAGCTTTTGCATCTTCCTCCAATGTCAGCTCCTGGAAATGACAGCAATGTCTTTCAGGGGTCAAGCCAACTCACTCCAGCACAGCTCTGTTCAATGCCAGGTAGTCTAATTGGACCACGGTAGCAACAGGGCCTCTAAGGTTGGCAGAGCTTGGATTGTACACTCTTGGGTGATTTACATTGCGATGCAATACCCTCAAAAATCGCTAGGTCTGCATAGATATTAACCTGGGATGTTGTCCTTTGTCCCTGGGATGTTGGATCTTGTATGAAAGTAGTTAATTAAAGCAATTAAAACCTTTTTTAATGCCAGACTACAGGTATGTTCACCACCATAATAATTAAACTGGCTCTCTATTTGCACTACATAATGTGATAGTTGCAAAGCAATAGAATTTTTCATGTAAAAATCCATATATTTTGGTAGAATGTATGATGTAGATGGAAGACATACAAACACTTTCATTTTTGTCTGTTTGCCAGAATTTAGTGACTGTGACCTCCAACATGTTTTCCTAGAGGACAAGCAAAAACTGTGAAGGAATATATGATGACTATCAAGACAAGCACAGTCAGAATCCTGACCAATAAACGTCAGAACATTCCTGAACATCCAATCATCCCTAAGTACATAAACCTTAGCCAGCAATTAACCAGCTTAGCATGACAGACAAATCTGTGCACCATGATATCAATAAGTTCTCAAAAGCAGGGTGAATTGGAAGAATAATTAAAGTTTTATGCATGTATGCCATCATGGTCATACCCAGTGAGTGCATTAAGTTGTCCAAGATGTTGATATCCAACAATATTTCAAAGGTTTAATTTAGACTGAAATGTCATGATTGGATAATGGTAAAAAAAAAAAAATATATATGAGAATTTTTCCCATCACATTGATTTGTACAGCAGACTGCAATAATAAAATAGGTTGCCATGGTTTGTCATACTTCACCTGTAAAGTTAGAAGCACAAACATTAATGACCATACATGATTTGGCAAGCTGTGGGAGCTTTTGTTTGATGAAAAAGAACCTGGTATTTGCATTGTTCAGCTTGGAGAAAGTCATTCTTACATCCAGACTCTTCTTGTAGTGTAGACCTAGAGGAACTGAAGAGTAATGCAAAATTGAATCTGGCAAGTGCTGCATAAACCAACTTATGGGCTAAAGCAATCTGGTTGGCATTTTGGCCAGAGTATGATTTGAGTAGTCTGCCACAAGATTCCAGGATCAGACCCGCCAGCTGACAGTAACACTAAAATAAACAGCCTTGGTTTTTGCCATACTTCTCCTGTAAAGCCAATAATTCAAAAGTTATTGGCTGCAAATCAAACATGCATGATGTGGCTAACTGTGATGCTTTTGTGAGCATTATAGATAGATGAAGATAGATGAAGTGCTTTTAGAATTAGTATTGTTCACAAACTCTTGCAGTGTAGACCTAGAGCTATCTGCTAAGTGATACATAACCCAAGTTATAAGCTATAAGATCTAGTTTGGAGTTGGCAGGAACTCCAAACTGGCAGGATTATACATTTTCAAAGAGGCAAGGTTTATCAGATCTGTGGGTGGTACCACAAGGCTTTGAGTAGTGGTGCATTAAGAATTGCTTTGGCCTGTAAAATTGTTTGGCTTAGGATAATAGGTGCAGAATATCTTATTGTATTGAACAGTGTTGTGAAGTGTGCTGCAGACATAGAAGGAGAAGATCTCACAGACATTTCTGTAGGAGGCAAAATGACAGGGGTGACATAAATGCACTAAGGGGCATCTATGATATATTACAAATCATAAAAGAAGCCACTTTCAATAGTGTGGATCACAAAATGGTTGAAATGCGCTATTGTAAGGTCTGGATAGAGACTGCTATACAGATAACAAAGCTAGAGTCAGCTGGAGAGTGAAGTGGGGAAAAAAAAGAGAGAAAAATAATACACCAGCATGAAAATAAATTGTAGGAGTTCTTGGTCATCTTAGTTTCACTCAAATTTGTCTTAGTACTGCACAAAAAAGCACAGAGCTCATTCAGTCCATGTCAGAAATTGCCCCTCTCAGCACACACTCTAGTTCACAATGCTTCACAATGATATTTCACCATGTGATTCAGTTCATGCTTTACCATGTGATTTTTTATTTGTGTGTGTGTTTGATCCTAACTCTGCCCCTGTGATATCATCTGTATGTTACTCAACGTATGCTACTGTTTTATTTTGTTCACTAATAGTTTTTTCATTGTGAGTGCATTATACATTTCAAAGCTATGTATTAGTGTTGTTTTTTTGTAAATTTTTTCTAACATAATATTTTTATGTCTTTTTGATGTAGAATGCTTAATTTATCTTAATCAGGAGGGTTTTTTTTTCAGCCAATAATTCTTGATTTTACACCTTTTTTTTTTTTTTTTTTTTTTTTAAAGTTTTTCGATGCAAGATTTAATTTTTTTTTTCCAGAAAACTATATGCAAGCATATTTCTTCTTTTAAACTCCTACTATTGAGGACTGTCACAAAACGCTGAGCTGAGGGAGCACGCTGGTTGTGCTGGTGTAGAGAAATCAGACCCAACGCGGAGATAGATGGTGGACAGGGGTTTTATTAAATAAAAGAACATAGAATCACGCAGACATTACACAAAGACGAGGACTGGCCAACTAATGCTAACAGACGGCCACTATAAATAAGAAACATAATCACAGACACATTAGGAACAGGTGAACACAGGCATGAACACATTAGGGAAAGGCGTGGCTAAAACAAACACATGACTAAATACACAAAACCCCTGCTGAAGGCCCCCTAGTGGTCCATTGGGGGCACTTGCCCCCGTAACAAGGACACATATGTAAGTATTTTCTACAATAGCTGCACTCATGTTCGATGCATGTGAATTGAAGAAGGCTTTGGCTAAATGCGTGTTGTGATGATATTACATAATACGTATTGTCCCAAATCTGTGAAAAGTCTGCGGGAAAAAAAAGGCTCCAGAGCTTTGAAGAAACATAAATATTTCTTTTTTTTTTTTTTTTAAACAACATGTTTGTCTTTGTCATTCCAGTTAGCTAGTACTTGAGTGATCACGTTTGTTTTAAATAATTACTTTGCCATGATAAGTATATGCACTCAGCATGCGAATCAGACATCACTCTTGTTGTGTTGCCATCCATAGTATTGCTTCATATTCATTTTAACTGCATATTTAAATTGGGTCTAGTCCAAGTAAACAAAAATCAAGGCTTATTTGTAAGTAATATGTGCCATTTACTTTCCCTTGATTACTTTATTTAAAATAAATAGAAATGAGACAACATGCTGGTAGGCTTCAATTGAAAGAAAATCCCGCGAAGACACAGATGATCCGTGAAGCTGCCAATTTCAAAAGAGTACACTGGGAATCATACTGAATCAGGCTGTGTGCTAATTTGCCTTACTAGCATGCCAAAGAAAGTAAAAGCATGAACTTTGTAATGGATTCTGACAAGAATCTGATCACCTGCCTCAGAGAAAAGACGGAAGAGGATCGTTGCATTAAAAATACTCACTTGAACAGATTTATTTTCACTTACTTTGACTTTGATTTCCTCTCTCATTGATTCAAGTTTCACCTTTAATTTCTGTTCCACCGCCAACAGATTCTTCCATCAATAATAATTGGACTGCTTCTGGTGTCTTCAGATGCCAAGATGCCTGATTTAATCACATAGTTCAAGAGAGACAATCGGCTAAAACTAAATGAGCGAAGCAGCTGAAGAGAGCTAACATGCCTGTTCCACTGACACCGAGACATTCACGTCAAAATAAACATATCTATTCCCTCTTTGGCGGTAAAAGTATTCAGAAGACAGAGCATCTGGGTTTGTGTTAATTAACTTGGCATTATCCACATTTGGTTTTGTTTAGCACTGGCTCATGGGCCTTTTTTAGAACTGTTAATTTATGCCTAAGGAACATGGGAATGCCGGTCCTTGATTTGAGCAGAATTAATGCCAGTCTTTCCCTTGTGACACAGCCTCTCTCCTGAAATTTCACAGTAATTTAACTGTGCTGCCAGTCAGAGTTTCCTTCTTATTCCCATATGCTGTTGCAGGAACATGAACTGAGAGAAAGAGAGAGAGAGAGAGAAAGAGAGAGAGAGAGAAAGAGAGAGAGAGAGAGAGAGAGAGAGAGAGAGAGAGAGAGAGAGAGAGAGAGAGAGCAAATAATGGTCATTGAATATATTTATGAAAGAGTTCTCAAATCTTTAAATACAAACAGCAAATGAAATCAGGAATTGTGAACCCTAGAATGAAACCATGCAGTATTCACTTATTATTTTTTAAAATTTGAAGAAAAAACCATCTCTGTTTTCCTGTTAAACTATTGCAATATATATGCAATTAAATTGCCTGGAAGTCACCCCAAACCTAGGACACACTGAGAGACTGGAAAATAAACCACCTTTTGCCACATTTGTTTCCTTTCTTTTTGCTGTAAGACTTCCATCCAATTATAAAAATGTATATAGCTATAAGTTATACAGCTGTTTTAGGTGATTTTCATTAATTAAGTATAGGAAGTAGTGAATTCCTATTTGTAAGTCAATTTTGAATAGTCAAACACACATAGATATAGGCATAAACAAACAAACAAACAAACAAACAAACAAACAAACAAACAAATAAATAAATAAATAAATAAATAAATAAATAAATAAATGTATTTATGTATGTGTATTAAATAATAATAATAATAATAATAATAATAATAATAATAATAATAATAATAATAATAATAATAATAATAATAATTTTAAGAAGCTAACAGCCAAAGAGCTAGCAAAGCAAAACGTTTACAGAATATAGAAAAAAAAATTGTTAAGATATAGAATATGAATATATAAAAGGGTGGACTTTTTTTATTTTTATGCCAACTGGCTTGAATTTCACAAAAGAAAAATAGATTTTTATTTATAAAGCTGTCACTTCATATAGCCCACGCAAGCCACATGTTGTACACAGGGCAGAATCTCTTTGCTTCAGAAAATAATATGTGAAATAATATTTTAAACATAAACTTTTATGTTTATTATGCTCTTTTTTGTTATTCTTAAATGAACATGAACGGTGTTTCATGAATATATATGATATTATTAGGTAGCTATTTTTGCTAACTATATATTAACTTAATATTAATTTCCTGATTTTAGACAGACATCTCTATTTAGAAGAAATTTATGTACTTCTCTCAGACATCTTGCCACGAGGAGTCTGGTTAAGCCCAATTATAAACTTGAGTGTTGCTAGTGAATAAAAATGTACTTCTTACTTTTATTCCAGCAATCTTGCTTTATTTTTCTTGTATTTCCAGAGCAATAGAGTTGTTATTTAATTAGAGAAAAAAAACTACCCAAAAAATCCTTGCCTAATGCCAGTTCAAATCCAAAAAAAAGCTCTGATGTTTAGCACCAAACAGATACAGCTACAGATTACGGCATTGCATTTCACCCTTATTACAGAGATGACCATCAACGTTTCCTGTTTTATTGTTGTACCATTACACACCCATTTTTTTGCACTTTTCAGATGCTTGAGGGCTCAAGCTTATTAGCTATTAGTTTTTTATGTTCTAGCATTTGGGAACTGACCTCAAATTCCTAATAATCCAGCAATAACACTTCCTGACAACACTCCCAGGATTTGACATATACCCAGAGTCAATGTGATAATCTTCTTGATCAGGCTTTTATAAGGTCATCTTTTAAAATTCAGTACTGACGGCCTATGCTGCTGTATAGTTTCAACAGCCAAAGGGCAGTACAGAGGCAGTGATAAGGTTAATAAGGACTATAGTGCTCTGAAATGACTGTCCAGCACATCTCCAGAAGGGAGGATAGCAGCCCTCATATTGCCTCAAATCAGAGGTGTGTCTGAAACTGGCTGGAGATTGAATTTTAATGGAACGATATAATATGCTGACTCATGAGCTTTTTTTTTCACCAGCTCTTTCAGCACTGACACCAAGCCGTCAGACTTATGACCCTGAATTATTCGTGTAATCCTGCAGCTCATGGATTTATCAGATCACACACAGATATTGCATTTTTTCTCAAATTCAGATAGGCAAATAAATATTCATGTTGTAAGAGATTTGTCCAGTAATAAAGAGGGCACATGCAGTGTTTTGTGTTTCTGATTGCAGAAAGATCAGAGCTATATCTTAGCACTGGAGAGTTTCTGTATTCAGTCCCTCCAGGACTTTGTAATTGCAGAAATTAACACCAAATCAAGCAAACTCTTTGATATCCGGAGGAGCTTGCAATTATTTAAAATTCCCACAGATTTTCTGCAGATTTGGATCAAGACACATTATGTGATGTCATCACGGCTTTCACTGAGCCAATGCCCTTTACAATTGCATGTGTTTCAAACATATGAGTACAGCTATGATAAAAAGTAATTACATACAGTATGTGTCTTCAGTGGTAAGAGTTTAAAAGAAGAATCCTGTGCCTGCAATTTTGCCAATCTACCATTCGGCTTAATAAATACAATAAAGTAATAAATACAATAAAGCTTAATAAAAATAAGTAAGTAAGTAAGTCAACAAACAAACAAACAAACAAATAAATAAATAAGATGCACAAGATGCACTGCAAGATGCACTGCAAAAAATTGCCGCAGAAAAATCAAACACTTCTTGGTCACAACAACCACAAAAAAAAAACAACTATAAAATCCTGGTGTTACGGGGGCAAGTGCCCCCGATGGACCACTAGGGGGCTTCAGTAGGGGTTTTGTTTATTTATCCATGTGTTTGTTCTAGCCACGCCTTTACCTAATGTGTTCATGCTTGTCACCTGTTCCTAATGTGTGTGTAATTATGTTCCTTATTTATAGTGGCCGTCTGTCTCCCTTTCTTTGCCAGTCTTCGTCTTAGTGTATGTCCGTGTGCTTCTATGTCGTTTGTTTAATAAAACCCCTGTCCGCTGTCTAACTCCGCGTTGGGTCTGCTTCCTTTACACCGGCTGCATCATCATCTTCATCACCACCATAATCTGTAGCAGCGATCCGTGACAGAAAGACTGGCCCAAACCGTACAGACCCAACGCGGCGCGAGGTATGCGAGGCTTTCTTTTTTCCCCTGATCTCCCTAGCACGCCCCGTTTGGATTTTTTGTTTCCTCCGGCACATCTTTCCGCGTCTGTTTTCTCCATAGCGGAAAGATGTTTTTAACCTGCCTTTTTTTTTTCTTTTTGTGCCGGCACTCGCTCCGCTATTTTCCCTGTGAGGAATACGTCTCCGCTTCCGGTGGAGCGTATTGCCTCACTTCCGTCGGCGGAGTGGAGTACCGGCTACCCTCGCTTCAGTTTTTTGAGTTTTTCGTTTTTCCCGGAGTGGATTTTTTTTTTTTTTTTTTCTTTTCTCCCTATAGACCTGTTTTCCTGATCCGGTGAGGTCTCCTGCTTGGATTTTTTTTTTTTTGTTTTTCTTCGGTATGGGTGCATTGCTCCGCCTCTTTCCTGTGGGGGGCGTTTTTCTCTTCCTGTTTCCATACAGGACGCCGCCTCACTTCTGTCGGCGGAGGATGGCCCCGATGAGACCTGTTTCTTCTTCCTCTTCATCGCCGGGACTCGCTCCGCCTCATTCCTCATCGGCGGAGGAGATCGCCGGCCACACCTCCCTCCCTCCCTCCCTGTGGGGGCCTTCGGCCCAGCCGGGCTGAGGTCGTCGCTCATCTCGACTACGCGTCAGGGGACGTCGTTCAGTGCTGCTGCTCGGCGGTGGACGTCGTTCGGTTCTGCTGCTCGGCGGTGACGTCGCTCGGCCCCCCTGCTCGGCGGTGGATGTCGCTCGACGCTTCTGCTCGGCTGTGGACGTCGTTTGGGACCCTCCGGCCTTACCGTCGTGCCCGTCTCTCCCCCCATTTGCCTCGCTTTGCTCCTCGCTCCTCCCACTCACCTCACCGGGTTCCTCGCTCCCGCCTCCTGCCTCGCCTTGCACCTCGCTCCCCCCACTTGCCTTGCCTTGCTCCTCGCTCCCCCCCCTTGTTGCCTCTCCGTGTTCTTCGCTCCTCTCTGGGTTTCCCTGGTCCGAAGGGTTTTCCGGACTAGGGGGAGGGGTTGGCGCGTCGGGAGCCGCGCCGTAGGGGGGGGGGTACTGTTACGGGGGCAAGTGCCCCCGATGGACCACTAGGGGGCTTCAGTAGGGGTTTTGTTTATTTATCCATGTGTTTGTTCTAGCCACGCCTTTACCTAATGTGTTCATGCTTGTCACCTGTTCCTAATGTGTGTGTAATTATGTTCCTTATTTATAGTGGCCGTCTGTCTCCCTTTCTTTGCCAGTCTTCGTCTTAGTGTATGTCCGTGTGCTTCTATGTCGTTTGTTTAATAAAACCCCTGTCCGCTGTCTAACTCCGCGTTGGGTCTGCTTCCTTTACACCGGCTGCATCATCATCTTCATCACCACCATAATCTGTAGCAGCGATCCGTGACACCTGGAGGGACTATGCAATACTTTTTTGGACCGAATAGAAAATCTTCATTACTAGTTGAAATTCTTATCAGTTTGTACATACATAATCATGCTTCCCAAGCAACTGGAGCCAGATATTTTGTTGCAAGTTCATCTAACATGGAATATGAAAATTAACTTTTGGCAATGCATTATTAATATAGCAACATTCACCAAACATGCACATTATCAAAGAAAAAAACAACAACAAGAAAAACACCTTCGGCATGTAACGCTGGTGGCAAACATCATGTGAATATATATTTTATTCATTGTCTACCACTTATCCGAACTATTCTCGGCTCACATGGAGCCTGTGCCTATCTCAGGCGTCATTGGGCATCAAGGCAGGATACACCCTGGACGGAGTGCCAACCCATCGCAGGGCACACACACACACACACTACGGACAATTTAGAGATGCCAATCAACCTACAATGCATGTTTTTGGATTGGGGGAGGAAACCGGAGTACCCGGAAGAAACTCCCGAGGCATGGGGAGAACATGCAAACTCCACACACACACATGGCAGAGGCGGGAATCGAACCCCCAACCCTGGAGGTGTGAGGCAAACGTGCTAACCACTAAGCCACCATGCCCCCCTATATATATTTTATTTATTTATTTTTATTTATTATTTTTAAAAAAAATTTATTTATTGATTTATTATTATTATTATTATTATTATTATTATTATTCATTCATTCATTCATTGTCTATCGCTTATCCGATCTATACTCGGGTCACGGGGAGCCTGTGCCTATCTCAGGCGTCATTGGGCATCAAGGCAGGATACACCCTGGATGGAGTGCCAACCCACCGCAGGGCACACACACACTCTCATTCACTCACACACTACGGACAATTTAGAGATGCCAATCAACCTACAATGCATGTCTTTGGACTGGGGGAGGAAAGTGGAGTACCCGGAGGAAACCCCCGAGGCACGGGGAGAACATGCAAACTCCACACACACATGGCAGAGGCAGGAATCAAACCCCCAACCCTGGAGGTGTGAAGCCACCGTGCCCCCCTATATTATTATTATTATTATTATTGTTATTATTATTATTATTATTATTATTATTATTATTATTATTATTATTATTATTAAAAACAAGAAAAGAAATTTAATGCTTGGAGGAAAGTACTGGTATCATTGATAAATGTGCATAATTAGTGCTATTAATTACAGACAGTGCTGGATGGTAGACTACCACTTGCTGATGTGTAAATAAGGTCTTGATTTTTTTTCCCCTATTTGTTTGTTTTCTTTTTGTTTTTGTTGTAACCATAATTTTTTATTCACACGTGGCCACGTCTATTAAATTCTTATTCAATTTCTCTTCTGAAAGTTTATTATTCAGTATATTATGTATTTTACTAAAATGGTGAAGCTAAAACAGCTGTTGTATAAGTACCAGTTCTATCTAATCACTAAGTATAATTTTTGCAAATGAGACAGAACGGAAAAATCACAATGCTAATATACAGCACTGGCTTTTTAAAATTATATATGAGTGAATCGCTAATGAAAAGTGCTTTTAAAACGATGAGAACAGAAGAAGGCTTTTATTTAGGTGAACAGCAAAACTGCCAAGAGGACTATTATAAAAGCTGTTAAATATTTTTAATGAGTCATTAGCTTACTTCAGTCTAGTAAAAAAAAAAAGATACACCCTCTTGTGGGGTCTATTTCTTTTTCTCATTAGTGGTTAAAACACTTGGATTGTGAAGCTTCATAGTGTCTTATATATAAAATAAAATTACTTTAGACAAAATGGACAAGCTTCATTTTATTTTACTCCCATTGAGAAATGTGAAGTAAAACGATTATGCAAAATTCAATAGGTTTGATTCAGCGAGTAAGCCCTTGGCCCTTTGAATGTAAGGCACTTCTTATTAGCAAAAATGTGCATTATCATACTTACAGGGTAAAAGTCATCTACCAAATAGGAAGAAACGGTTTGATGGTTTTCATTTCTGAGAATCCAGTAAAATTAGCTCCAAGGAGTTGAGTACACCATCTGCCTGTGTCCAAAAGCATATTTTAATGTTTAATTAAACATTGGCATTGTCAGGCAAGCGTACGAAAAAGAATTCAAGAGTACCAATCAATGGGATTATGCCTGAGATGAGGAAATTAGATGTGAAGATATGTATGTTTATAGAAAAGAAATCTTCACAATAGTACTTTTGGTAATCTATATCCTAAGTTTTATGGTTGTTAAGCTAAGCGGAGTTAATACATTAGATGGATCTACTTATGGAAACACTTTAGACCAGCTTCAGAGCATCTACACTGTCAGGAACTGTCACAATTCTCAATATTTCAAATGATGATAGTTCAACTGTGACAATACTTGACTGACTAGAGATCCAAAGTTATAAACAGGACTTTCTGATTAAAGTTAACAAGGGCTAAGGGCAAAAGTTTATAAGCATTTAACAACTGTCCTGTTAAATGATTCATTCTGTCAGGTTTTTCTATAACTGCAGCCTTGACAACAGACGTCTCTCTTTTTTGTTTTGTTTCTTTTTAATGATTTCAATTTATGCGTCAGTCTTGAGATGGTGTGTTTTCAGCGAGGAGACATTTATTTTGTATTAACTTGAAGTTTTCTGATATGGGAAAGTCTTAAGGCTTTGCAGATTCTCTCCATTTTCAAGAAAGTGAAAAAAAGGTGAGCCTAGTGAAGGAACAACTGTTTACAGCTATTCTTACTTTAAGTAATAACAGGTAACTCTTTCCTTTTTGAAAATTGTGTATCATTGAAAGGGACTATAAACAGATAGATACACAATATGTCATTAATTAATGACAAGATAAGAGGAACAGCACACTTTGGAACATGCTGTTGCTTGAAAAATAGCCTTGGGTTAGTAATAGTAACTGCATCAAATAGTCATTGATAATTTTATATTTAATTATAATTACCTAGGCGGGGCACGGTGGCTTAGTGGTTAGCACGGTGGCTTAGTGGTTAGCACGGTGGCTTAGTGGTTAGCACGGTGGCTTAGTGGTTAGCACGGTGGCTTAGTGGTTAGCACGGTGGCTTAGTGGTTAGCACGGTGGCTTAGTGGTTAGCACGTTTGCCTCACAGGGCTTGGGGGTTCGATTCCTGCCTCCGCCATGTGTGTGGAGTTCTCCCCATGCCTCCATGTTCTCCCTGTGCCTCAGGGGTTTCCTCCGAGTACTTCGGTTTCCTCCCCCAGTCCAAAGACATGCATTGTAGGTTGATTGGCATCTCTAAATTGTCCGTAGTGTGTGATTGTGTGTGTGTGTATGCCCTGTGATGGGTTGGCACACCGTCCAGGGTGTATCCTGCCTTGATGCCCAATGACGCCTGAGATAGGCACAGGGTCCCCGTGACCCGAGAATAGTTCGGATAAGCGGTAGACAATGAATGAATGAATATAATTACCTATAACACCACAACCCTTTTGTCATTTATTTCTCAAACAAATGAACTTCTACACCAGTATCTTTTAAACTGGGCTATACAAAAAAAAGAAGAAATAGAAAAGTGTATTCATATTGTTTATCTACTAAACAATGACAAAATGTTGACATTATGTGTAAAAGCAGTTAATAGTATGGCACTTGACAGGATGTTGCCAGCCTATAGATGGTTTGTTAAGTGTGTGTAGAGTGTGATCCAAATAGTGTTAGTATTAACCTTTAACAGTAGTTCATTTGGATAAAATATATATATCAAATAAAGGCCATAGAGAGATGCAGAAGATAAACCTCCTGCCTCACAGCTCCAGAGTCCCTGGTTCAATCAATCATGAGCTCAGGTTATTCTGTATGGAGTTCCTCTGCATGTGCTTCCTGTTTTCATGTGGGGTTCTCCGGTTCTCTGATGTCCCATCTACATATATCAGCCATAACATTAAAACCACTGGATATGAATAACACTGGTTACACTGGTATACCGGCACTTGTTAATGGGGTTATATTAGGCAGCAAGAAAAACAGAGCATCCTCAACATTGATATGTTGGAAGCAGGAAAAATTAGTGACCATAAGGATCTGAACGACTAGGACAAGAGCCACATTGTGATGGCAAGACAATTGGGTCAGAGCATCTCCAAAACAGTAGGTCTTGTAGGGTGTTTCTGGTATGCAGTGGTCAGTAACTATCATGTGGATGGCCGTGTGTGTGTGTTGTTTACCTGGGGAAGAGATGCCACCAGGTTACCCTATGGGAAGAAGGCAAGCAGTATAATGCTTTGGCTAATGCTCTGCTGGGATGCCTTTGGACCTGGAATTCATATGGCTGTTAATTTGACATGTTCCACCTATTAATATCTTGTACCAAGTACACCCTCTCATGGCAAAAGTAATGGCAATGGCCTCTTTCAGCAAGATAATCCACCCTGCCACACTGCAAAAATTGTTCAAGAATTGTTTGAGGAGCATGACAAAGGGGTTGACTGGGCTTCCAGATTGAACAGATCTCAAGCCGATTGAGCTTTTGAGGGATGTGCTGGACAAACAAATCTGATCTTTGCAACTAACAGGACTTAAAGGATCTGCTGCTAACAGCTTAGTGCCAGATACCACAGAACACCTTCAGAGGTCTTGTGGGGTCTATGCCTTAACTAATCAGAACAGCTTGGGCAGCAAAAGTGGGACCTACACAATATTAGAGAGATTATTAGACAAGTGTGATGTATATTCAATAACACATGACCTTATTACATAAATAAAAGAATTTAATGCAAGCAGGCTATTGTACTATATGTTTCTCATTAGCTATAGAAGTATGACCTAATGCCTCTGATTTTTCTTTATGAAATAGATACTAACGTCCTTGATGGTGATTTTCTGTAATGTGATAAACCTAGAAATTTTGAGTCAGGGAACTTATTTGAATGGATCTAAATTCATTTTATCTGCTAATAGAATAGGGGTTATCTGAATCAGTCGTCTTTTATATTCACTAGGGGATTTTGAGGAAAGGCAAGCTCTGAAAGAGATAACCTCAACCACCTTGTGTGCTCAGAAGTACAGAGTTTTCCAGACATCAATAGGAAATAATGAAATTATATGCAAAATAATAAGTCAATGGGGCACTGTGGCTTAGTGGTTATCAAGATTGCCTTGCACCTCCAGGGTTGGGGGTACATCTCCTTCATCAGCCTTGTCTGTGTTAAGTTTGCATGTTCTCCTTGAGTTTCAGGGGTTTCCTCTAGGTACTCCGGTTTCCTCCCCAGATCAAAGGCATGTGTTGGAAGCTGATTGGCATCTCTAAGTTGTCTGTAGTCTGTGAATGAGTCTGTGTGTGTGCGTAATTGTGCCTTGAGATGTGTTTTGTATGTGTATTTTGTATTCACTTAGTCATCATACTCAACGAGATGTACAAACTGCATAGGTATTGTTAAAAGTAAAGTCAAGACCCTTACATCATCACCTTACATCATCATCTTGAATGCCATTTTGTCAACTCTTTTTTTTTTATCTTGGGATAAAAATCAATAGTTAGAACAGAATCTCATAAATCTGCTAAATCAATCTGGAAAATGAAAACAAGACAAAAAACATGACAAATAGTTAAATCGAAATGAGTCATGTATAGTAATATAATCAGAACGGGTGTGTATTATTGATTTCATCACGATGGACAGCTCAGACACAGAGACGTGTCACTGTGGCATTTGCACAGCACAAATCAGTGTTACAGCAAATCAAGAAAAGACAAAGAGCCAGATACGGAGGCGTGCATGTGTGGCCATGGTTGAAGTATGACTGCAGTGTTCATTCTGCACAATGTCAAGTGGTACTTATATAGTCAGAAAAGGGCTTACTCTGTCTAAAATTGCATCAGGTACATGTAGGACGATAGCAGCAGTGAATGATGCGCATTTCCTGTATTGTTCTTAAACATGATTCTTCTTTATAAAAAAATGGACCTGTGCATCAGTAAGAGATTTGTACGACCTGCCTCTGCAGTCTGACTCACTCTTGAAGCACAGATGGGGGCTAGGGTCTAGAGAGAGGAGTGTCGTACCCACACATGCACCAAGGGACAGTTTTGAATGCCAGCTGTGATATGAGGCAAATATAGATCTGCAGGTTATGTTTATCTCAAGCAAATACTGCATGGATTCATTGATATAATGGCAAAAGTTCTGCAGAAATTGGCAAATCATATCCTGCTGTCTTAATTAGTCTTTTTATACGAAGATGTTGACATGAGTCAGTCAAAATATGCACATGATTTTGGAGGGCATTGCACATGTCGTATTTCATCATCATTATTATTATTATCTTTTTTTTACATTTTCAAATGAGATTTTGTCACATGAATAATTCATTTTCATCTGCTCACATATTCCCACATTCATTCATATTCTGTAAACACTAGTCAGTATAGCAGTGGATCCAGAGCCTATTGTGTTAACACAGGGTGTGATGTGGGAATCCAAGGGATCTGTCTATCGTAGGACACCAAACATGCACACATTCACACACTCATCACAACTAGGGAAAATATATCACCACCGATTGATCTGGCATGTTTTTGGGAGGGCTAAGGAAACTGGAGAACCCTGGGAAAACCCAACGAGAGGCCATACAGAACTCTGCAGAGTAAAATAACCCTACCTCAAGAGGAGAACCATGAAGCTGTAAGGTGGAAATGCTTGACATATTATTCCCATAACATATATCACTTTTATATTTATTTCTATAAATAAATAAATAAAGTTAACCGCATATGTAGCAGTATATACGACTATATGGGATTTTGTGGCCATACGAAGCCCAGCATTGCAGGTTCTCAAATAAAAAAGGAGCTTTAGCTTTCAAAGTCGTTATCATTCCTTCCTCGTCAACGGTCTTGCCGGTCTTCATTCGCCAGAAATCCGTTACAGAGAACTACTTGTGCTTTAAACATGTGACCAAGCGTGAGAGGGGGCGACGAAAGACCTCGCACCCGCGTCTACCGGCGACTATCCGCTCAGATACATCTCTCTCTCTCTCTCTCTCTCTCTCTCTCTCTCTCTCTCTCTCTCTCTCTCTCTCTCTCTCTCCACACACACAGACACACACACACACACACACACGCGCGCCCGCGCGATGCCGGAGTAGTAGGGTCAGCCAAAGAAGCGCTTTTGCTGACTTTCTAACGGAATATCTAAGACAAGCGATTACGCACAAGCCTCCATCGCTTTCTTTAGTGCGCATCGTGTCTCTTTTTGTCCGTTTTTTAAAGGATACCCCTTTTACATTTAATGAAAGGTTGTTGGCTACCAGGATCATCCAAGTCGCGATCAGAGCGCGCAGCATCATGGATGCGGTTCCTTACCGAAGTTGGCCAGCGTGCGAGAGCGCGAACGCGGACTGAAACGCGAAATCGGGTTTGTCTCTATTGCGAACTCATTACTGTGCGTGTCATTATCCCTACATCCAAATACACGCATGAAGAATCCCGTTAAACTGGAAATGGCTGATGAGCAAATTTGGAGCACAAATGGGACGCGCTCAGATGAACTTTGAATGGGGCTCTTTGTCGGGGTGAGTTCAGGTAATTTTTTTTCCTATCCTGTTATCCCGAATATAAATGTATTAGCAAAATGGACTTTGTTACTTTATGCTGCGTAATGCTGTATGTTCATAAAAATGTATAAGGGGTTCATATGGAAATATGTCCTTAAAACATTCACCAGATACCAAATGGTGATTTTTTTTTAATTAGGTTATGCTCGAAATTCAAGCTGGACTGGTCTAACATCTGGAAAGCTGCTCCAGCTGTTAACTAATCATGATCCCAAGTGATATTACTGTGAAACTGGTCTACCAGTTAAAACATACAGATACCATTAGCAATAATCCCGTGCATGCCTTTATTTCATTCCAGTGGAGCCTATAGCGCATGGATAACAGGAGAGAGACAGGATAATATTACTATTACACATCCAACTGAGCTCCTGAGCTGTAACTCTAATCACTTGAAGAATGTTCATGTCCATGTGATATGTGATATGAGATCTATGCTGTATACTCTCTTCTATTCTCACTCTTTAACCCTTTCTCCCAGTCTTGCTTTCACAATTCACTTCAGTGCACAGTAGTTTTATTGGCATGACGGTATAGATTATAATGCTGTCAGATTATTAGGAAATAATGAGAGCATTAACAATAAAACTAGCAATATTTTAGGAACAACTACAAACAACAGTACCAACAAAACTGCTAATAATAATAATAATAATATTAATATTAATAATAACAACAACAACAGGTATATTAGCATTAACAGTGGGGTAGAAGCTGAGAACAGGTCAGTGTTACCTTCTCTCTCTCTCTCTCTCTCTCTCTCTCTCTCTCTCTCTCTCTCTCTTTCTCTCTCTCTCTCTCTCTCTCTCTCTCTCTCATTTTTCTCATTTATTACTTATTATGCATTCCATTTTCTCTCTTTTCCTGTCTCTTGTTCTCTCTCTCTCTCTCTCTCTCTCTCTCTCTCTCTCTCTCTCTCTCTCTCTCTCTCTCTCTCTCATTTTTCTCATTTATTACTTATTATGCATTCCATTTTCTCTCTTTCCCTGTCTCTTGTTCTCTCTCTCTCTCTCTCTCTCTCTCTCTCTCTCTCTCTCTCTCTCTCTCTCTCTCTCTCACACACACACACACACACACACACACACACACACATACACACACAGACACACACACAGGCTTTGTTGATATTCCTCCAGACGTCCAAATACCCAACAGGAAAGAGCTGACTTGTGTCAAGTGTTAGTGATGCATGAAGTACACGCTTCAAACTTTCCAAACAGCATATGTCCAGTGACTGATTTATTTAAATATACTCTTTTAAGTCTCACTGAATAAGGGGATGGATAAACATACATTTCAATAACCTAGGAAACTCATATGAATAAATGCTCAAGTCAGCCTAGAATAAAATAAAGCTTTATAGGCACTGCATAAATAAATGATCTAGATGCATGAATGCAAATATGTAAATTGGATAAGAATTCCTGCTGACAGTAAAAGATAACAATATATTATTTTCATCAAGAAGGAATGAGCAGTTGAATCATAAATCACATGCTGTTTATTTATTGGCAGCTTCTGTAGAAGGGTGTGTAATGTAGGGATTTGGCAAGATATTGTGCAGTACATCAACTTGGGTTGTCACAGATGGAGCAAATGCATTGCAGAAAACTGTGTGTGATTTTTCTATAGCCATTGGAAAGAGCGTGGCAGCCAATGCCCGGTGAGGATTTTAGCTGAGTGCTGTTATGTGCCTGTTTATTACACACAGTAGGCTCACTTTTCAACTTTCTAAAGATTCAGTCTAAAAGCCTGCACAATTCATTGCTTAGGTTGTACTGGGAATGCTCACCTTTTATTTTCTTTCCAGAGATTTTGTTAAAAGCAATAAAAGATGCCATTAAACAACTGTTTTTGGACTGTGTTGAATATTAGGTAAATGCAATGCATCAATAACATTAGCAAGAAAATCAATTGGAGAGCTCTTGGACAGAACAGTTTTATTAGATCTTGGCAGAGACTTGACCAAGAGACTCAGGGGCGAGCCGGCACAATTTTAAGCTTTTATTTTTTATTTTATTTTAAGCACGCAACAATTATTCAGTCTATGTACTTCCTATATATTATCATGCACACACAGTTGTTCCTTTTATTAAGTGCAAGATTATCCATATTAGACTGCTGTACATTTTTACTAAACCAGGTGATCCTGTACTCCTGACAAATAAACACAATTGTAACATCGCAAGCCTAAGATCAGGTGTAACACTCAGAAATCACTGAAATCCCGAAGACATGCAGTTACATAAGGCAAGTCTAAAGTCACTTATAGTACATTAATTACTTGGTGTGGTATACATATAAGAATATGGAAAATATCGGAAGTCTATCATTCATATATTCAGCCTATTAAATGCTGTGATAAACAATTTAAAGGCAATACATAACAGATGCTGTAGTGTGCGAAAAGTGGCAGCACTAAGATAGAAAAGACATGCACCCTCTAATTACCAGCCTCATAAATATGTATTCTATTCATTTGACAATGTAGAGCTAATAAAACCGTTATATTATTTTTGTTTGTTTCATTATTTTGTTTTATTTCATTTTTCATGTTACCAGTCATGGAAAAATCAGACTACCTAATCACAACTGCCTTTTGCTACTGCTAACAACCCAACTGTTACACCCATGCTTTCTCACCATCTTGCAAACTGAAGTAGCCTATAAGGGAAGATATCACAAATGTCTACAAAGTGCACCCAAATTCTCGCTGAACACAATAGATTAATGAAGTCACAGGTGCATTTATGCATTTACAGAAAACATATGTGGGAACTGTAATTGTGCAATTGTGCAGGCTCTTCCCTACTGTATTTTGTATGTTCTGTCTGCAAGATATATATTTCATTGTTCATAGTTCTCTATGCAGAAAAGCCACCAGCACAACTGCAGTAAGAGTCTGGATAATTCATATTCTTTACTGTGGGCACATGTAACTGTGTCTGTGCTCAGCAGAGATAATAGTCTCAACAGGATCCTTGCTATCCCTTTTTTTAGGTTTTAAGAGGTAGAAAAGACTTTTGCAGCATACAGGATAAACACAAATGGTAGCTAACGTGGCCCACTGTTCCTCAAGGGCTCATTTAGCCCATTCAAATTGTTGCAGGAAGAGATCAGAAGCCATGAGAGCTGGACAAATGCCCTTCTTAGCCAAGTGAATGTGTCACACTGAGCCTTGCTGAAGCCCTTTTCTTCAAATGGTTATCTACAGGTAAAGTGTCTCTGTAACAAGCCCTCAGATTAATGAATGACTCGTGCGTGAAGACTCCACTGCGGCTATTGTAAGAGATCACAAATCCCAGGGTGAGCGAGTGATTGGCTGAACATGAAGCAGGCAGTCAGGCCTGAGCAGAAGAGAGGCTTTGTGCTGGGCAGCCATAGCCCATTATTTTATGATAATGAGCAAAACTGGCAGATCACTGAATTTGCCCTGACTTTGGGCTTTATGTGAGACATATGAGACCAAAGAAGGGCTTAGGAAGATTGGCTTGCTGATTAGAGCCTTAAAACAATGACTTCCAGGAACTGTAATGAAGGATGCCCTTAGACTGCAGATTTTAATATTATGGTTGATCAATGTTTATTTTAAATCCAGATTTTAATAGGTCAGCTAGTAGAACTCATTTCCAGTGGTGTCATTTGGAATACCTCTTCCACCAACAATTCTAATCCTTCTTGTTACTAATTTGTATGCATGAAATACTTAGAAAATATAATTTTAACTGCTACTGGAACAAAAAAAAATCAGACATTTGACTTCACTATGATCTTGCTCTTATTTGGTTCAATTCCAACATTTAATCAGTTCATGGCTGGTCACAATGCCCAAGCTTACAAACATTTGATCACTAGATTTTAGATAAATTGTGTTAAGAAGATACTTGGGCTCAGATGCGCAGATAGATGGGACAACCAGAAAACAGAAATCCTCCAGGGCTAGGAGGACTTCTAAAAAGATATTCAAATGTAAATGAATTGTAATAATTAAAAAGCAATTCCTAAAGAGTAAGGCTAGCAGCCATCATGTAAATTTAAGTGGGTAAAAACATTATTGGGGAAAAATATATCAATGTTTCAAGCTATTCATCAATATTTTAGATTAATTCTAACTATACTTTACACTATACTATAATATGCTATACTAATATTTTAACTATACTTTTAAATTAACTAAATTGCGGAATATGTATATTATAAATTTATAGCGAATTCTGTAAATAATGTGATCTAGCTCAGTTATACAGTATTATGGTGTGTTTGACAAAACTAATAATGTTTGCCACAGTTTATTTTATTATTTTGTAAAAATCTTATATGTAAAAACCGTAGAGAGAAATGCCCAACATGTATTCTATCTGGTACTGTCAGCCCTGTTAGGCTGAGAAGAGCAGCAAGACTTAATAAAGTAATAAAATTCAGGATAAAAGTAACTCTGGAGTCATCTGGAGGTGATCTATCTAATATTTTTTATAAAATCAGTCTTAAATTAATGAACAGCCTTCATGAAAAAAAAAGACTAAAAGCAACTGGCAGATTTGGGGAAAAAATCCTTCTTAAGGAGTAAAACAATTCTTTTTTGTGACAAGTTCACAATGCATTTTAGCTCTAAAAAGCAATTGTTAAACCTGTAAAAAGCTTAGGGGTGATTCAGAGGACTTCCATGTCACTAAAAAAATAATCACAAACAACCCTAAATGGCTGGCCAGGATTTAATGGCACAATTGAGTTAATGTGTTTGAAATATTTCATGCCAACAAGCTTTTAAATGCTATTGTCTCAATTGCTGGAGGAGTTAGTGAGAGAAGCAGTCACCTTGTTTATACGAGAAGTAATTGAGTACCAAAAGAGAGCAAGGCTTTGACATCTCTCTTCTACTTGCCCATGTTTAACTATTAAATATCTCTCACATAACAATCAAATTGCCTCACGTGACCACTAAAATAAAAGAAAAAGAAAAAAAAACAGATTTCAAGAATGTAATCTTTTTTTTCTTTCAAAAAAGTAAGACAACATTCAGAAAACAGATGTGGGATAAGGAAATACACTATATAATTCAGTAAAATGTACCATTTTTCGCAATAATAACATGCAGTAAATGATTTCTGTAGGTTTTTAGCAGTCTTTTACATCGTTTTGGATTAAGTTTGGCCTGCTCTTCTTTACAACATTGCTTCAGGTCATTGATGTTTGAGGACATTTGTTTATGCACAGCTCTTTTAAGATCCCTCCAGAGCATCTCATCTGGGTTGAGATCTAGACCTTGACTTTGACATACCTTCATCTTGATTTGTTGCTTCTTTAGCCATTCAGATGTTGATTAGCTGGTGGACCATTGTTCTGAATATACTTGGACACTCTGCTGGGAAGACTGGCAACCTTCTCATTGTAGAATGGTGAAGTTAAAATTGTTTGGAAATGGCCTTATAGCCTTTACCAGATTAATGAGTAATTGCTGATTCTCTGTGGTCTTGTCTGATGTCCTTTCTTTTTTTCTCCTTTTATATAAAGTCACATTCCTAGATAATTAACTAATCTTAATCTTAAAAATTTTTTTTTTTATTTGTAGAAAGATGTACCTATTTTTTCCCCACCTGGATTCTGTATGTTGGTTTACTCACATTTGTTCAAATGAGTATGTAGATTATTGTTTTACTTTAAAAAATCACTTTCATTTTATTATTTTTTATGCAATGCTATTGTAGCACGATGTACATTATGAACTGGGACTCCATCTATAAGTATAGTGCTCAGGGCTGTTTCTCAAAGATGCCTTATCTAGGACAGAGCATGTCCAACGTAATGGCTCTTCTGTTATTCAGCAATAATCTTTGTGCAAGTATGATGCTTTTGGGGAAACCCAACCCAAAAGATCAGCCTCATCAACTGTTTTTGAAATACTTAATAAAAATCCCACACTTCATCTAAGCTTAAGAATTGACTCTTGACTGGTTCAAAGACAAGCTTAAAAAATCAGAGTAAGACGATAGCATTACTGGGCTGGAGTATGTATGCACTAGAGTTTGTGTGACTACTTATTTATAGTACTTGAGTAGTAGTTTTCAAAAGTAATCAACTGATCATGTTTTGCATAAATAAAGCAACAATGATTCAGGGCATAATATGTAAATGCTGATAAACAACAAATAACATGTCAAACTGATCTTCTATTAACAACTATAGACTTACAAAGCACTGGTGTGGATGATGTATGCGGATCAGCTGAATTTATTGATTTTGAATGTGCAGTATGTAAGCACGTGTCCTTCCACAGCAACAACTGGGAGGTTCCTCCAAACTAATAATGACCCAGGGCTTGAATAGCCATGCTCAACTCCAGCCTTGGTAACACCATAAGCATTCTAATCGAGCTGAGTGGGATTAGATAGTGATGTTCATGCAGTGCTGGTCTTGAAGGAATTGGCTGCACCACAGTGAAAGAATTTTATTTGCAATTTATGTAGCTTTATAGGACAACAATAACTGCAGGAGCAGGCAGGATTAGCTAGAATTCCTTCGGGGAGAGGTGAGATAAACAGAACAGCCCTGCTCACACATACATGTGATATGAAATAAATTGATTAAGAAATTATATTTAGACTTATACAATGTATATATTGGATGCTTTTTTAATGTTTGGTTGCATTTCCTGTATACTGTATGATAATCGACATCCTTACAGCAGCAAGTAGTGAAGTTATTAGTCAACTAGCCTATGCAATTTCTAGTATATATTTGTAAAGAGTTCTCCATCCTGATGCCGTACTTCTGGTTGGAGTTCTCATAACTCGGAGGCCACTCAATGCTGATGAGGATGGCTTCACATGGATAGCTTGCATTTTTGGATTGCTCTAGATAGTACCATTTACAGTAGAAACCATGAAGAATGTTTTGGGCTGGAATTGCCACAAACAGTTTATCTCTCAATTCAATTCATTTGTATAGTGTTTTTAACAATGTCTCAATGCAGCTTTACAGAAGTATAGAAACACAGAAAAAAGTTTAAAGTTAAGTTACTATTTATCACTAACATTTATCTATAATGAACAAGCCTGAGGTGACGGTGGTGAGGAAAAGCTATCAGAGATGATATAAGGAAGAAACCTTGAGAGGAACCAGGCTGAGAAGGGAATCCATCCTCGTGTGGGTGACACTGGATGGTAAATCATGTAAATAATGTCCTTTCTTCAACAGTTTCAAGTCCCCATCAGTGAACAGCTGATAACTTCAACAAGATAGATTATTTATAATAACATATGCCTTTTGAGTCTGGTTCCTCTTAAAATGTCTTCCTAATGTGTTCTCAGGAAGTTTTCTTCTTGCTAACATCACCTCTGGCTTTCTCATTAGGAATAACTTTAACATTTATATTTTATGTAAAGCTGCTTTGTGACAATATCCATTTTAAAACTGCCATACAAATGAAATTGAACTGAAATGAATTTCTAACATAATTTGGGGCATAATGTTTAAGTTTAGAAATCTTAGCTTCACACTCACACTCCAGGCTTTAAAACTGTGTGGTTTAAGCACCACAAATGAACCATAATAATCATTGCACTCAAGGGCACTGTAGGTGTCTTGCACCATTTGCACCAGGTCTTCTTGGTCATGTATTTTTAAGAGATACCTATGTGCACTTTCAGCAAGTTTTATAGGTGCTTTTCTCTTGTGCTGCTGCAAGACACACAATGATATGCAGCCAAATAAAAATGCAAAATGAAGAACTTTACGAGCAAAAATGCAATAATTAAAACCATCTCTTTTTCATTATCACCACAACCACAAGCTAAACGGTTTGTTTTATCGGAGGAACAATCAGGACTTTGTCATGTTACAAACATTTTTATTTCAGTGAACTCTTACATTTAATAAGCATGGGTAATTGATTAAATTCATGTGAATATACATCATTTTTATACTAGAAGCCATAAAGAGAAATTTATAACACACCTCAGATGATGCAAATCATTGCCGAGATGATCCTATGAGGCACTGTCTTGCAGAAGAGAGAGAGAGAGAGAGAGAGAGAGAGAGAGAGAGAGAGAGAGAGAGAGAGAGAGAGAGAGAGTACTGAATAACACTTCAAAATCGAATTAAGTGTTTATTTTCATTTTTAATTTATAATTATGAATAAATCCTGTAAAGTATTAGGCCCACTAGACACTCAAGGGACACCCCCCCACCAATTCATTATTAATGATTGTTAAGAACGCTTGCATTTATTGTATACTTCAGCAAGCTTTTCATCTGGGGTCTTTTTTATATTTTTATTTATTTATCTCACAAGCTATTTGTTCCCCCTTTCTCAAAGCGGCAGCCAGATTAGACAGCATATCTGATGCAATACTTATTTACTCATACGTCAGCCATGTAATATCTATGTTTCATTTACTTTGTTTTATTAATTCAATTCATCCGTGTTTAAACACATCTTTAGGCATGTGTTTAACCCCTTTTGTCTTAATTAAGACTTTTTAGTCCTGAACTACCTGCCTCCGCTATGTGTGTGTGGAGTTTGCATGTTCTCCCCATGCCTCGGGGGTTTCCTCCGGGTACTCTGTTTTCCTCCCCCAGTTCAAAGACATGCATTGTAGGTTGATTGGCATCTTTAAATTGTCCGTACTGTTTGAGAGTGTGTTATATGTGTGTGTATGTGACTGGGCCCTGCGATAGACTGGCATCCTGTCCAGGATTTACCCTGCTGTGTGCCCAGTAGTCTCCTGGGATAGGCTCCAGGTTGCATGTGACCCAGTAGTAGGATAAGCAGGTATAGAAAATGGATGGATGTATGGATAGTCCTGAACTAAACTGAACTGAATTTTATTGTGCAAAATTCACAACACATCCCTATAGACAATAATGATGAAGAAAAAGGTTGTGTTACTGTACTTGTATAACTGAGTCCATCAACTCGGTGGCAAAGATTGTTTTTTTTTATATGAGATACTGGAACAGACGGTCAGAGTCAAAAGCAGCCCACACACTTGTGTTCTTGTTTTATCCTCTAAATATCATTCAATTAAATACCTTCGAGAACTCTCAAGCTTCTTTAAGGCCATTTAGAAAGAACGAAAGGGAAAATAAAAGTTCAGTGTCGTTTATTTGGTGCTGGCATGAATCTCCTGTGCAGAGTCGAGCTAACCTGTGTGGGTAGTTGTTGATGGCTGGTGTCGATGGGCCAGAAGTGATTTCTGAGTCAAAGAAAGTAGCGCATAAGAGAACACCATCTTTTTTCTTATATATGTAGTCTTAAAATGTTGCATAAAAATTGTTTATGATAAGGGGCATCTGGTATAAATGTGCAAGCAGGGATAAGTTTCCATATGCAAAAAAACATTAATGTAAGGTTTCATTTTTGGCATCTACATCAGATTCTTTGCTGGAAAAATGTCTTAAGGCAGATTACTTTCCACTTTTATTGGAGAAGTTCAACGGTTCAGCCAATAGCATGGTATGTATATGTGTTACGGCCGGTAGTGTCCGGCAGGATATAACAGAGCCAAACGCGAAGCTTGACACGGACAGGGGTTTATTAACATAAAACACAAACAAACATGAACCACGACACTACATTCAGCCTACATACAAATGAGGACTAGCAACCAAAGCAGACACAGACAGGACTATAAATAGGAAACATAATCATGGAAACATTAGGTACAGGTGAACATTAATCATGACACAATAGGACAGGGCGGGGCTTAACTACAACACATGGCCGAACACAAACATAACCACACATGACAAGACAAACCCCTGCTGAGAGCCCCCTAGTGGTCCATCCTCAACCCCGCTACCCGTAACAATATGTGAGCCTGGGGCTGATTACTTTCTAACCTAGATTGTAGTTTCATGCAGCCTCATGGCAGGTGATTAAACAGAGACATGAAACACCCTAGTTTTTGTGTGTATTAGTGTTAATTTATTTAATCCCACATTCATAACACATTATCAGCTGTGATTGAGAAGGCATGTGTGATTGGGAATACAGTCATGAGTGTAATAAATGCAAATGAGCTGGATTATTTGCTCATACACTCACTGTCCACTTTAACAGGAACAATTGCTAGTTTATGGAGTTATATGATCATGCAGCCAATCAAGGTGCAGAAACACAATGCAGAAAATTACACAGATACAGAACATCAGAATGAAATAGTATGATCTTTTTGACTGTAACCATGACATGGTTGTTGGTGCCAGATCATCTGAGTTTGAGACTGCTGATCTCCTGGGAGTTTCACACACAAGTCCCTAGTTTTTAGAGTTTGCAAAGAATGGTGCAAAAAACAAAATCATTTGGTGTGCGGAGAACATGCAGGATGAAACACCTGGAATGAAGACTTGTCTGAAATGACAGGAAGTCTACAGTAACTATATTAGCACTCTATACATTGTGCATTCTAAGTACCTTAGAATGCACAACACATCAAAACTTTTCCCAGTCTTCAACTGTCCAGTTTTTGTGAGTGTGTGCCCATGATGTGTGTCTCAGATTCCTTTTCTTGGCTGACCATAGTGAAACTTGATGTACTCTTTTGCTCTTGTAGTCTCTCCACCTCAGGGGTTTGGTTTTTTTTTTGTATTATATATATAATATATATAATATAATTTTTTGCATAATATATATTATATTCATTGCTTATGAATATTAGGCCATTTCTATAATGAAGAGATGTTACTCTGACATCTCTTATTATCAGGGATTTTACATTCATCAAACTCACTCATTTTTTTCACACCATTATGTGTAAATTCTAAAAACTAAAGACTTATGTGTGAAAATCCCAGGAGATCAGCAGTTTCTAAAACACTCAAACTAGCACATGGCACCAACAAATATGCCAAGTCACAGAGACCATATTTTAACATTCTGATGAACATTAACTCAAACTCTTGACATGTTTTTGCATGATTGTATGCATTGTGCTGCTGCAACATGATTATCTGATTGGATAACCAGATAATCAGAAATAAGCAAGTGTACAGGGGTTCCTCATAAATTGAAATGGACAGTGTGTACTTCAGTTTATTAGGTGTACTTAATTCCCTAACGTGTCTTTGGGGGTTGAAAGTAGATAGAATAAGCACACATTGTCCAAACAAAGTACAAAAAAAAGGACCAAAAGTAAAAATTTCACAGAAGGCCAGATGACCAGGTTTTATTTGAACGAAAGCTCAACAGCTTTTGTGTTTACTGTGTTTAATATTTAAAGGGAACCAACAGCACAGACCCAATAGAGCATTAAAAACTTAAAACACAAAACTAGCAAAACTAGATATCCTGAATTCAGCTGAATTGTCTTCTGTCTTTAAGTGTGTGTAAGACTTTCTGCACAGCATTCTGATTTTGCCATGGTTAACACTTTGGAATACTGTATAATGCATAAGACAATTTCACATAAGATTCATATAATCGTCCTTTCTAATATGACAGCCAGTGATCACTCTTTACAGCTTCTTTGGCTTGAGTTACTTTCAATGACATGAGTTAAATTATCACAACTGTTCACTATATTTACTACTCACAATAACATAAAACCGGTTATTCTGTAATTACTATGGATTGTTCTGGAACTACAGTGAAACTAATAGAAAAGCAGTGCAATTATAGGAGCAAATGTGTAGAGTTTAAGTGGATAATATAATACATAAAAAATATTCCATTTTGTCACAGAGACTTGTAAAAATACAATTATTTTTTATATTCACCCAGATAGAGTTCCTTAATTATTTATAATGCAACAGGCTTATTCTTTGTGGACAGAATGAAGCATATTTTGTAAAGAGAAATAGGAACAGTCCCATAAGGCTCTGACCCATTTCAATACTTATACAATAGGGATAGGCCTAAATTCATGATATATTATTATTCTGATTAATATTATACATGTGCTATTTTTAAGTTGTTATTTATGCATGCTTATCTTGCTATTATCAGCATGTCATAATCATTCGTCATCATTTTTAATATTAGGTGTCTTAAGAGCTGTTAACCCCATTTTCTTCTCTTGTAGCACTGTGTACACAGAATGACAATAAAGAAGTTCAGTTCAATTCAGTTGAGTTCAATAGAATTCCATCATTCTCTGCTGAAGATTTGGCATTGTTTTTATCAGTAAAGAATATACTGTAGTGTGTTTGTTCTTTACACGTTCTACATTTTCTTTCATTTTCACTTTAAGTTCAAATTGTCCTGCAATATTCTATTCCTAGTAATTCCTCTCTCTCTCTCTATGTCTCTCTCTCGCTCTCTCTCCTTCTTCTCCATCTCTTTTTTTCCCTTCCTTTTTTCCCCGTCATTGCCATTAACATAAAATGACTGTCTTACAGTGCAAATTACTGAACACATCTAGTCATTATGCTCACCAAACAAAATGGCATCCTGTTAAATACAAATTGCTTTTTGGCCAATCGGACAGCCATTTCTATGAAATATTTTCTTTCTATTACTAGAAATAACTGGTGATTCAAAATGTTTTTTTTTTTCCCAGAAATTGAATCGAACTTTGTAATCATTTCATGATGCAGCACAACGTATTTTATAGGCATTAAAGTGAAAGCATGCAGAACATGCAGTGCAGTGTACCTGTGCAATAAACTGTGAAATGTTTATGTCCTGAATAAAACAATTTGATGTGTACTGTTACAGAAAAAGAGTTACTTTCACCAGCATGGAGCATAAGTAATTTTAGTGTAACAGCATGCTCAGTGTTTCTTTCCTTAAAACCCAGTATACCAACAATTTAAATGTTTTGTTAAATTAATCTAAAATTTATATTTTATTCTTTACTATATATATATAGAATTCCAAGAAATCCAAGTTTCAGTGTTTAACAGCACAAAGGTGAATAACTTCAAAGATGAATAACTGTTGTCATGTGGATTCAATAATTGCCCATTCACTTATACAAATATCCTAGTCATATTTCCTATGCTTCCATTGCAGAGAAGCAAATGTAATTTCTGACATGTGAGTATATACACCAATTTCAGAGAGGTTATGATTATAGAGCTTGTGTCTCAATCAGTCAATCAAGTTGTGAAGCAGAATATTGTGTACATGAGTTCGGGCACTGCTAAGGACCTGTATAGGTCCTTCCTATATATATATATATATATATATATATATATATATATATATATATATATATATATATATCCGCTAAGGATGTATATATGTCTATGTCACATCTCTATGTCATGGTTCAAGCAGAATCGTAGGCTAGCTAGTGGATTTTAAAATCATTTTCTAAAATCATTTCTAAAATCACACTCTCTGGTGTTTAGAATAATTCATAATCACACTCTCCTGTGTCACACAAATGAGGACTGGTTCCCTTTTGAGCCTGGTTCCTCTCAAGGTTCTTCCTCTTCCATCTAAGGGAGTTTTTTTCTTGCCACAGTCACCTCAGGCTTGCTCATTAGGGATAAATACAAATAAATTTAAATAGAAATTTAATGTTAATCTTGAGCTTTTTGCCTAATATTAATCTTGAACTTTTTGTTCTATAATTTGTATACTTTGTTCTATCTTTCAACAATGTCTATTGTTAAAAGCGCAAAACCAATAAAATTGAAATGAAACACTTAAGTGTCAAATACAAAAGTCAACTCAAAAAATCATATTTATATATATATATATATATATATATATATATATATATATATATATATATATATATATATATATATATATATATTTTTTTTTTTTTTTTTTTTTTTTTTTTTTTTTTTTGATTTGACTTCAACATCAAGTAAAGCAAATTAATAATCCTTGAATAAGTTTACATTTACATTTTACATTTCTGGCATTTGGCATCTTATCCAAAGCAACGTACAAAAGTGCTCTGGTTCAGTAGGTCACAGACTTAATATACCATCAGCCTAAAAACTGTGTTGTTTTTTTTATGAACATACAGCATACAACAATACATAAAACAAACAGGGAAAATAAGAGTTAGTTTAAGTGTTTCAGGAAGAGGTCGTAGGTCTTCAAAAAACATAGTGGACTCCGTTTCTTTTTTTTTCTTTTCTTTTTTTTTCTCTCGCTGCATTGTGGAATTATTTTAGGAGGTGAACATTCCAGTGCTGGAAGGATATTGTGATCGAGAGAGACACTTCTTTAAATGGCCGACTCCCTGATCAGTGCTATTGAACTACTAGCTGATTGAGACGCACCCGAAATCATGTTTCTAAATCATTTACTGTGAAACCATTTTTAAATATGTATGTTGCTTTCGGCTGCTCCCTGTTCGGGGTCGCCACAGCGGACCGACTGGTCTGCACAACAACTTGGCACAGGTTTTACGCCGGATGCCCTTCCTGCCGCAACCCTCCCATTTTTCCGGGCTTGGGACCGGCACTGCATCCAGTGGCTGGGGTTGAGGCATTGGCTGGGAATCGAACCCGGGCCTTCCGCATGATAGGCGAGTAACCTACCACTGAGCCACCAAAAACCATTTTTAAATATAAAGCTGCTAAATGAAATGACTAGTTCATGCTTACTGTGTAAGAGAAACTAGCAAACAACACATACAAAAAATTTGCAATATACTGCAAAAATATTGAACACATACAGTATGCACTTTATTCATGAAGTCTAATAAAACTTTAATTTCAATTGATCCAGTGACTTACCTTGATATGTACCCTTACATTTTTTATAAAGAGTCCAGTTACACCAGAGATGTGGTGGAACCTTTTTGTATTTTGGATGCTTCGCTTATTTTTTAGCAGAAACTGGGAATATAATTGCTCTGGTAATGCATTTTCATTCTATATTCTGTATGAAAAAGCTGGGGCAAGTCAAAGACTGGGTAAAATGTATTCAGCGTTATTCACTGCTAAGAAGCGAAAGTGGCAATACACTGTACATGTATTCCTGAGTGAATTAGTTAGCTAGCTAGGTGGTTAGTTTGTTATTTAGCAAATGACTAATTAATTTGAGTACTTAGGACATGCAGCATTTAAATGTTTGTTAATCCCTGAGAGATTGGCTTGCTAATGACTTGCTTCATCCACTTTTAAGCATTCTACTGTACAATCCTGTATTAATATTTCATATAAGTTGAAATAAAATGTTAGTTACAGATTCTGGGGTAGCTAGTGGGCATTCATCTGGCTTTGCAGCATTTGAAGTGTTTCGCTGTGCTTTTGGAAATCGATACACTTTAATTTCTGGAAGGAAAATTGTTCCTGGCCTAAGGGAACATCCAACAACAAAGCCATGATTTTAATTTGCACATCCTTTCATTAAATCAAGATACCAATCACATTAAGAAGAGGCACATAGAGGATGGCTCTTCACTAGTAATTAGAATCATGTTTTCTGTCAACTGGCTGTGTTCACGTCCTATGCTTATAATTATTCATTTGAAATGATTTTAAGATGAATGTAGCGCTTAAGGCAGGTTATATAGACACATGCATCTTTCTTCCTTCCTTCGTTCCTTCCTTTCTTCCTTAAAATAGAACTATTATGTATATCAGAGATTCTCCAGAGAATTAACAAGACATTCAAGGAGCCTAAATAACAAAAAATAAAAATATATAAATTCATAAATTCATAAATACCTATTACTACAACTACTACTACTATTTCTTCTTCTTCTTTCGGCTTTTCCCTTCAGGGGTCGCCACAGCGAATCATCTCTCTCCACCTATCCCTATCTTCTGCATCCTCAACACTTGCACCCACTAGCTTCATATCCTCATTAATTCCATCCATATACCTCCTCTTTGGCCTTCCTCTTTGCCTCCTGCCTGGCAGCTCCATGTCCAACATTCTCCTACCAATATACTCACTTTCCCTCCTCTGAACATGTCCAAACCATCTTAATCTGGCCTCCCTAACTTTGTCCCTCAAACATCCAACATGAGCTGTCCCTCTGATGTACTCGTTCCTAATCCTGTCCAATCTTGTCACTCCCAAAGAGAACCTCAACATCTTCAGCTCTGCTACCTCTAGCTCTGACTCCTGTCTCTTCCTCAGTGACACTGTCTCTAAACCATACAGCATGGCCGCTCTCACCACTGTCCTGTACACCTTCCCCTTGATTCTCGCTGATATTTTCCTATCACACAGAACGCCCGACATCTTTCTCCACCCATTCCAACCTGCCTGCACTCGCTTCTTTACCTCTTTCGCACACTCTCCATTACTCTGGACTGTTGACCCCAAGTACTTAAACTCCTGTACCTTCTTCACCTCTTCACCCTGTAACCTTACTGTTCCACTTCCCTCCCTTTCATTCACACACATGTACTCAGTCTTACCACGACTGACTTTCATTCCTCTTCTCTCCAGCGCAAACCTCCACCTCTCCAGGCTTTCCTCCACCTGCTCCCTGCTCTCACTACAGATCACAATGTCATATGCAAACATCATTGTCCAAGGAGACTCCTGTCTGACCTCCTCTGACAATTGGTCCATCACTATAGCAAACAGGAAGGGGCTTAGAGCCGATCCCTGATGAAGTCCCACCTCCACTTTGAACTCCTCTGTGTGACCTACAGCACACCTCACCACTGTCCTGCTCCTCTCATACATGTTCTGCACCACTCTGACATACTTCTCTGCTACTCCTGACTTCCTCATACAGTACCACAGCTCTTCTCTTGGCACCCTGTCATACGCTTTCTCCAAGTCTACAAACACACAGTGCAACTCCCTCTGACTATCCCCATACTTCTCCATCAAAATTCTCAGAGCAAAAATTGCATCTGTTGTGCTCTTTCTGGGCATGAAGCCATACTGCTGCTCACAAATTTCCACTACCTTCCTTAACCTAGCTTCCACTACTCTTTCCCATAGCTTCATTGTATGGCTCATCAACTTTATCCCCCTATAGTTGCTGCAACTCTGCACGTCACCCTTATTCTTAAAGATCGGCACTAACACACTTCTTCTCCATTCCCCAGGCATCCTCTCACTCTTTAAAACCCTGTTGAACAAATTAGTTAAAAATTCCACTGCTGCCTCTCCTAGACACTTCCAGACCTCCACCAGGATGTCGTCAGGACCACCTGCCTTTCCACTTTTCATCCTCTTCAAAGCCTTCCTAACTTCATCCTTTCTAATCTTATCTACTTTCTGTTCCACAGAGTTCACCCTTTCTACTCTTTTTTTCCCTCTCATTTTCCTCATTCTTCAGCTCCTCAAAGTACTCCTTCCATCTCCTCTGTACACTCTCCTCACTTGTGAGCACCCTTCCATCTCTATCCTTAATAACTCTAACTTGCTGCACATCCTTCCCATCTCGATCCCTCTGCCTACCTAACCTGTACAAGTCCTTCTCTCCTTCTCTAGTGTCTAACCTAGTGTACAACTCGTCATATGCCTTCTGCTTGGCCTTAGACACCTCCCTCTTCACTCTGCGCTGTAACTCCTTGTATTCCTGTCTGTTCTCTTCTGTCCTGTCCATGTCCCACTTCTTCTTGGCTAACGTCTTCCTCTGGATACTATCCTGAACTTCCTCATTCCACCACCAAGTCTCCTTATCTTCTTTCCTCCTTCCAGATGACACACCCAGCACCTTTCTCCCTGTCTCCCTGATTACTTCTGCCGTAGTTTCCCAGTCATCTGGCAGCACTACCTGACCACCCAGAGCCTGCCTCAACTTCTGTCTAAATTCCTCACAACATTCCTCCTTTTTCAGCTTCCATCACTTGGTTTTCTTCTCTATCTCTATCTTTGACCTCTTCGTCTTACAGACCAACAAAGTCATCCTACACACCACCATCCTATGCTGTCTGGCTACACTCTCTCCCACTACCACTTTACAGTCACTAATCTCTTTCAGGTTGTCTCTTCTACATAGGATGTAGTCTACCTGTGTTCTCCTACCTCCACTCTTGTAAGTCACTCTATGCTCCTCCCTCTTCTGAAAATAAGTGTTAACCACAGCCATGTCCATCCTCTTAGCAAAGTCCACTACCATCTGTCCTTCAAGGTTCCTTTCCTTAACTCCAAACTTGCCCATCACCTCCTCATCACCTGTGTTCCTCTCACCAACATGTCCATTAAAATCTGGTCCTATCACCACTCTCTCACCCTTGGGAATACTCTCCATCACCTCATCTAATTCACTCCAGAATCTCTCTTTCTCCCCTAACTCACAACCTACCTGTGGGGCATAACCACTAACAACATTCAACATCACCCCTTCAATCTCTAACTTCAGACCCATCACCCTCTCTGACACTCTCTTCCCCTCCAGGACATTCCTCACAAACTCCTCCTTCAGGACCACACCTACCCCATTTCTCTGACTATCCACACCATAATAGAACAGCTTGAATCCTGCTCCTATACTACAAGCCTTGCTACCCTTCCACCTGGTCTCCTGTACACACAGTATATCCACCTTCCTTCTCTCCATCATATCAGACAGCTCTCTACCTTTCCCTGTCATAGTACCAACATTCAGAGTTCCTATTCTCAGTCCTACACTCTTACCGTTCCTCTTCTCTCTCTGTCTGTGCACTCTCCTATTTCCACCGGCGCCCTGTAGGTCAACGGCGCCAATGGCGGTCGTTGTTAACCCGGGCCTCAACCGATCCGGTATGAAATTCGTACTGACGATTCGCATGGTTAAATTTGGCAATGTTTTACGCCGGATGCCCTTCCTGACGCAACCCTCTCTATTTATCCGGGCTTGGGACCGGCACAGAAGTCAATGGTCTGTGACCCCCATGGCTAGATTACAACTACTACTACTATTACTAACAATAATAATAAAAATAATAAAAATAATGCAGTATTCCTCAAATGCTACAGCAGTGCTGAACTCTTGGGCACATAAACAGTGATTTGCCAAAAAGCACAGAGGGACAAGAAACAGAGACAAAACAGAGAAACAGCAAGTCAGAACAAGTGGCTATTGACAATGAAAGGTATGTCTCAGTTGAAGCCCCTCTTTCCATGTCTTTCCAGAATGTTGAAAGGCACTGCCTTCTGGGATGCTAGCTGAGTAGCTGTTGGGTTCCACTGGAGGTGCTTCATCATTATGCATGGAAGAGCACAAATGTCGGCGCTGAAGAATTATATGTCATGCTGTAAAAAGGGCAGCTTTTAAATGTGCTGTAATCACACAAGCAGCATTGTAGTCCATATTGGAGAGTGTTCCTTCTTTCAGCCTGGTCTGCATCTGCTTATCTGGCCATTACATTGTGCCTTTTTTTTTCAGAAATCAGCTGACGTCCAGATATTTCCAGAACAGCTCAAATTTTTTGTTGGACATTTTGATAGGATGTCATCCTAGCAAACCATTATTGATGTATATAACGACTTTAAAGCACTTTTGTACCAAATGCCATAAATGTAAAAGGTTTTACACAATACAGTATTATTACCATGTGATTCAAGACATATACAAACTGTATGTATAGAAATGTAGGACTAATGGCCTTAATGCAAAAACCTAACCAGTCACATATTTTGTCCTATTGTTCCACTGCTAATATATTCTAGTACTTCGCTATACTTAGAAGTCGTATAATAAGGAATCTTCCAAAGATAAGTAAATGCTTCTCTATTACACCAGACAAAATGCTAAACTAATCTCTTCGATGAATAATATGCATACTAAAATGCTGAACTAGTGTTTTCTCATTCATTCAGTAAAAATAGAAGAAGCCTTTATTTGTCACTTATGCATTACAGCACAGAATTTATTTTCCACAGATTCCCTTTTGTTAGGAGACTGAAGTCAGAGCACAGGGTCAGCCATGAAAAAACATCCCTAGAGCAAGAGTGTTGAAGTTCTTGCTTAAGGATCCAACAGTGGCAGCTTGGCAGTAGTGAGGCTTGAACCACTGACCCTTTGATCAGTAACACAGAACCTTAATTGTTGAACTGCTACTGCCCCATGAGACCAGGCTGAAACCAATCTGAGATCTCTGTATCAACCCAAATATCCTAATAGCTCAAATGCCTAGTGACTTAATAATTGTAATGCAAGTTATATAAAAAAATATTAAACAAATTGTCCCAGAGAATATGTGATTTAATACAGATGGCACTGGGCATTTTCTCATTTCCAAATACTGATATTGAATACTTATCTGTGCTGTTTCGACACAGGAATCGGAATCCATGTACACATCCCAGAATTCAGCAGGCCCTACAAACTATACATGGCAGCTAAGAACTATAATACCCAAACTCTCTCACATTCACTTACACACTCACCAGCTAATTACACACATCTGGACTCAATCATCTTCACAGCACTGTGAACACACACACACACACACACAGAAGCATTTCAAGTATACACTCTGTGTTTCTTTGTGCCAGTCTATACCAGGCTGTTTAATTCACTGATAATCTCTCTGGTTTGACCTCGTTTTGATATTCCTGTTTTTGATCTTGCTTTGTCTGCTCTTGTTTATGCTGTTTGCTCATCGCCTGACCCTTGCCTGCTGTTTTTTGATTACATCCTTGTCTTGTTTGCCTCGATAATAAAGATCACTGAGTACCTGCACTTGCATTCTCAACTGCATCCTGATAAGCCCATTGTGGGTTTTTTTCTATTTTTTTTTTCATTAAAGCATGCAACGATTCAAGAAATCATACTTTGTAACTGAAGCACTTGACTTGAAAAGGAAGCAGGAAAAATACAAAGCAAAAAAGATTACACAAACATCACATACATGCCAAATATAATATAGAGAACACAGTATAAATATAATATAATCAGTCCTAATAAAAAATAAAAAAATTTTTTCCAAATCGAATTCCAATCTCCAAAGAGATTTTGTTGAATTTGTTCTTTTTATTTGTTTCGTGGATTACTGCTTCACTACTGGGTTGGTAGCATCTGTAGTTTTTAACCCTGTCAGATATGAAAAGATGAAATGAAATCCCCTGCTGTTTTTAGACATTTGCTGCCTTTCAGTTAAGAGAGATGCAGGTTATTTCCTGTGAAATTTGAGATCTTGTGCTACTAAGTGAACACCTGTCCATCAGTGAAGAACATTCCTCTGTCAAAATTTGTGGCAAATTATGATTTAAATGCATGTAGAGTGTATTAATCTGCATCTTGTTATTGAAGTTTAGAAAGAAATACTGCACATATACACCGGTCAGCCAGATTACTTTTAAAAGTACCACCTACCTAAACATTGTTGCAGACCAAGTACAGCTGCCACAGTATTCCCTAATGGCATTGGCCTCTTTCAGCAGGATAATGCACCCTGCCAAACTGAAAAAAACTGTTCATGTGCTGGACAAACAAGTCAGATCTATGAAGGTCTCACCGCCTAACTTACAGGACATAAAGGATCTGCTGCTAATGTCTAGGTGCCTTATAATGTCTAGGTGCCTTATAGATAATGACCTACCTATCTCTCTATATATAATGAGAGAGAGAGCGCGAGAGAGAGAGAGATAGAGAACCATACTTGATTTTAAAGTTTAAAAAAAAAAAAAACCTTAATTAAGCATTTGAATTAAGTCCCCTGGTGTTCCAGCTGCAGGATCCTGTGCTCTCTTTGCCGTCGCCTGGGTTCAATTCCCGAGCAGGGAGCTAACCCAGCCTTCGAGGGATTAACTCTCAGTGCCTGGTCCCAAGTCTGGATATAAGATGTGAGGGTTGCATCAGAAAGGGCATCCAGGGTAAAACCTGTGCCAAAATCTAATATGTGGTCCAGATGATCTGCTGTAGCGACCCTGAACTGGGAGTAGCCAAAACAACAACAAGAGTTAGAGTTATCATGGTTGTTTAAGAGTATTTGATTATCTAAGTCTTTAAGTTTTAGTCATAAAATAATTAGATAATTAAAGATCTTAATAATAATAATAATAATAATAATAATAATAATAATAATAATAATAATAATAATAATAAAAGTACTCCCTTATACCAGTGGCAAACAAAATCAATATCAAGCTCTCTCCAGCACAGCATGTAGACCTGTAGACCAAGATCTTCAGTGAAGCAAAGAATTAAAATCAATATTTAAGCTGAGAAGATTCAAATGCTTAAAAATAAATCCACTGCATGGCCAGTTCATTCAGATCCTCACCAGACTGCCCGCTGATAAAAGTGCTGGTGAGGAATGGTTTAGCAACTCTGGGTTGAAAGAAAAGACTGAAAGCCTGATTATAGCAGCTCAAGATCAGGCAACACCAACGAACATCTTCAAGCAGCAGGTCAACAGAAAATGCAGGATATGATAACTACCATATCTTGGTTGTGCAAAGATGGCTCGTACTGAGGACATGAACCAGAACAAGGTTGCTGATATAAAATGAAATTAACACTCATCTGGAGCACCACCATTATGTGGGACATGGCGGTTCAGACATGGCAGGATCGTACTATTCACAGCAAACCTTCCTGATTTGTTATTCACCACCAGAAGAAGAAGCAATGCCTGCTGATCGATACAGCGATCCCAGATGATGACAACAACGTCATGTTTAAAGAAGGTGAAAAGCTGAGCAAATATAATTAAGAATAATACAATAGATCTGGAGATCACGCTCTGCAGGATAATTGGAGCCAAGAACAGAAGTGTGATAGCCAGGGTTATTGGAACTATCAAGAACAGATTCATCAAAAACCTGCAGCAGCAACCCGGAAAACACATTGCACACATCCTATACAAAGTGCTGGAACCTCAGCAGCAAACTTCATCAGCTAATTGCAGGGAATTAAACAAACAAACAAATAAACAAACAAATAATAATAAATAAATAAATAAATACTTATTATTATTTTATTTTATTTTATTTTATTTTATTTTATTTTATCTTATGTGTAATCATTTACATTCACTGTGTCATTCCAGCAATTTTACTTTTTGCATATTGAAAAAGTCACATATTTTTTACCTTCTCATATACCACTTCCAGTGAGAGAGTTATGAGAGCCGTGCATACATCTGGTCACATGCCAGACATCAGCTCCTAGACTGTTGTCATAATGCAGTAATGAGATCTTTTTTTCCAACATCTGCTTCAGTCACGGCTTTAGGAAAAAAGACTGACAGCAGCGAAAAAATAAGGACATAATGCCAAGAGGAAAATAATTAGTAAAATAGATACTGGGTGGATATCATGGATGTTGGTGTTGCACTGATTTATAGCATGAATATTTGAAGCTATGGATTATAACTTTTCATGGACAGGCTCATTTTTCATAATTTAATATGAACTGTCATTTTAGCAGACAGAATTTGAATGTGATGTAATGATGTAATCCTAGAAGCACAAGAGGTAAATTCTGAGAGGTTGTCATTGCTTCATATTTTTGTTGTTAATCAGTCCTCAATTTGTCCCTAAGGAAGAAGTAAACACTTATGAGCTCACTGAAAGCATCTGAAGTGCATCCTTATTCTTCTCATTTTCAGACAATTAGCAGACTCATCTTTCTTCTCTCTATAATCGCAAGATCTTTTGAAGTGATTTTCATTCCCTTAAGGATGCAGGAGATCTTTTGGCTAATTGCCCATGTGTGTGTGTGTGTGTGTGTGTGTTTGTGTGTGTGTGTGTGTGTGTACATGACTGCAGGTGTTTATTCTGTTCTTTCTTCCTAGGAGATCAGAGGCCATGTTGATATCCAGTGCTGAGTGGTGGAGCCAGTGAATCCTCTCTCATGGCTTTATGGGAGTTGTTGCTATCTCTCAGCCTTCACTGCTGGCTGGCTTCATGTGCCAGTTTAACTGAGGAAGGCCCCGCTGGACCCTTGGACTGGCTCCTCTCCGACAAGGGCCCCTTCCATCACTCTCAGGAGTACACTGACTTTGTGGAGAGGAACCGCCAAGGCTTTTCTACTCGCTACAAGATATACAGGTGAGTAGAGGATACATCAAGTGAAGTAAATGCTGTTTTGTAGGTAAAATTATCCATGACAGGGTGGTGTCATTTACTGCATTATTACAATTACAATTTCTAATTGATTAATGAATCACGTCATACTTTTTGACCATTATTGCTGCATTTAATGTCTATGAGCCAAGTTCCTGTTATCACATATGTTATATCAGCTAGAAACTCTTGTCCCATCATCAGCCTCTGTTTATTTCTCTCTCTTGAAGCTAAAAGCACAAAAATAAAGCTTGTCATAATTCTAAAAATCAGAAACCCATCTGTCATGAAGCCTTTCCCAAGGCAGTAACCTTTCTGACAAGCACTGAAACTGGAGACTCCTTCCATAAATATTAAATAAATTCTCCTTACCAGAATCTTCACTACATCATTTTCTATTTGATTAATAACACATTTTCTTATTTTATTTATGTTTTTTTTATTGTTAGTTGACTGATCACTAGGGGGTTAACTGCTGATTAATGCAGTCAGTTCTGTTCTGTTGGAGAAATGTATTGTCTTATTTAGGGCATGCAAAACCTTTCAATGTCATTTATGAAATATCCGCTGTCGATAATAGACACACATCATTTAATTTAATATTACAGAAAATTTAACACCTTTTGAATTAAGAAATTAAGAAGTAAGTCATATGTCTAATGAAACACAGTGCCAATGTTCATAACTATGGTTGTCTCTCTAAAGATCACTATCTGTTCCTTCTCTCATATCAGAAATTTCTCTAAAAAACAAACATTTCTTGACCTGAAATATACCCCTATTTGAACTAGATTGAATTTACTTGAGATTTCCTGTTTTGCAGAAGCTATTCTCTTACTTTATTTCTCACCGTATTGGCCATGTAGTTTTTTATTTATTTATTTTTCTCCATCCTCTGTGACAGGCTGAAATACCTATTAGTTCAGCTCTCATCTGATATTTTTGGTCTGGATATCACCTTAAAAAAAATAAAAATTAAATAAATAAATAATTAAATAAATAAATAAATAAATAAATAAATAAATAAATAAATAAATAAATAAATAAATGGATAAATGGATAAATAAATAAATAAAAGAAATATAAATATATATATATATATATATATATATATATACCCTATTTCAGACTGGAAAATGAAAATGGATGTTTCTCGTATATTTGGTGATTATTGTTGAATCTCAACCTCACAACTAAAGTTTTTCTTTTAAATTCCACTTTTGACTATTTTTATTTTGACTCTATTTTCCTAACATGACCATTTGTAAAAATTTCCTGTAGTAATTTCACAGCATGTCCTAATGTGTATGTGACAAGCAACATTTGAATTTGATTTAATCCTTCAAATAGCAAGTGTAGTAAAGGTCTCTAGTCACACACTAATCAGCCATAACACTGAAACCACTGACAGGTGAAGTGAATAGCATTGATTAACTGGCATCTCTAAAGGGGTGAGATATATCAGGCAGCAAGTGAAAAGTTCTTGAAGTTGATGTGTTGGAAGCAGGAAAAATGGGCAAGCATAAGAGACTTTGACTAGGACCAGATTGTGATGGATAGAACGGCACACCAATTTTGAGCCTATGATCTTTTGTTTTCTGAAAGAAATTGTGCTTTTCTATTAAAAAAAAACAAAAAAAACATTGCTTGAGTACTAGACTTACACTTATTATGAATGACATACAGTGTCATCATCCAAAGCATACTGGAGTTCATCATTTTATGGGTCGCTTCATGTTCGCACTGAAGATGTTTGTTGAAACGAAGCAGCATGTTTGACAGCTGTTTTTGCATAGAATTGCTAAGACCCCTGAGAAGTGGTATTTATCTAAGCCAGATGTGATCAAGAAATGATCCACAAGAACTTTTTTATTTATTTATTTATCCCCATGTGTACTCCTCAAGCTTAATTTGAGAGTCTCATGTGCTCAGCACTGTAGATTAACTTTTGTTTCGCTATGAGTGTGAGTGGGATTTGTAGCCACATTTCATTCATAATATTTAATGTGTCATGTCAGCAAATCTGCTGTTTGGATATTGAAGGAAAGTTTAATGCATTTAGTTTTTGCTTTCTCAAAAAATAAAAAAAATGAAGGGGGTAGGGGTGGGGGGGGTTTAATGGGTACACTAACATGCCTCAACCAAATCAACAATTATAAACAAGCTCAGATTGGAAAATGTAAGGGAAAAAAAACACATATTGTGACATTTATAAAATAAGTCACGCTGTGTATAATGTGGAATATAAAATGAAACATGGAATGAGAAACATTCTGCTGGTCTTGCATATACTGTATTTCTAACTTCATGTGTAATCTCCAGAGTCTAAACAGAAAAGTTTTAGGATATGAATATTTATAATGACTTACAGGCTTGTAACTAAATATAAATACATTATTAGAATGAATAGATAATGTCTATTCATTGATATATACTTCAAAAGTACTTCTGTATCTGGATAAGTGTTCTATATGTGACTGTAAATCTATCTATCTCTATCTATCAATGTCATGAAATCAGAATATTGAGATGGGATGCAAAACAGAAAAACAAAAGAAAAAGGTGCAAACAGGTGTAAAAAGTGTGAAGAAAAGGACCTGGGGACATAAAACAGTCACAAAAATAAGAGCTTTCAAAAATATCGGAACATGCAAAAAATACCAGGACATACAAATGGTGGGAGTAAGACACAGTGAGAGTCCAATCTGAAATCCAGAAGTACAAGCATAGTTCAATTGGGGCAAATGGTAATATCCAACAGCAAACAGGAATCAAGAAAACGAGAAAACAATCACAATTCAAAAACCAAACACACAGCAGAGAAACCATGGTGCAGTAACGAGGCAAATCAAAAGAAACTGAACTTATACCTCGCAAAGAGGCACTGAAATAAAGGTGCTTCAAAAGGGCAGAGGCAAACACATAAACATGGAACAGGTGAGCTCAATTAAAAGTCCAGTGATTGTGAACGTTATCCAGTGATCTCGAAGCACAACTGGCTGTTGGGAGTTGAGGTCCATGGCGGCCATATTTGTTGACCGCTCTGAAACTGGATTTGTTTTATCTATCTATCTATCTATCTGTCTGTCCGTCCGTCTGTCTGTAAGCTTGCCAGAAATCTATTTGAGGCATTGAACTGCCATCCCTCAGTAAGATAGACAAAACTCACAAGATCAGGAGGATTTTACTTTAAAGATTCTACGTGTGATTCATTTACAAGGTTTATTAATTCATCTTTAGTAATTCCCTGGTCAGGATCTCCTCTCTATATTCTAGGACATAGAACCAATTATACAGTAAAACTTTATTTATCTTTATTATATAACAAATAATAAGTGTGTGAAGGAAAATTAAAAAAAAATCTCTAATTGAAATCAGTTATCAGTTATCCAGTGGTGTGTGTGTGTAAGTGTGTGTGTGTGTGTGTGTGTGTGTGTGTATACACATTACATGCCAGCATCGTCACAGTTCTTGTACACCTATCAGTACATTTAGAAAAGAAGGTTTCTAATGGAATGACAATAAAAATAACAGCTACCACAATACTCAGCTGCTTTCTACATATTTCTATAATATTCAGCAAAGTGCAACACATTCAACCCTGAGTTAAATGGGAAAAGAAATCTCATTTGAAACAGCTATTAAACGCAGAAGCTGTAGACTTTCCACGCTTCAGAATAATACTCTTGGCTACAGCCATGGTAAACATTAAAGACAATTAGAAAGGACAGTGCAACAATGGAGCAGCCAAGAAGAGCAAATTTAATATTAATAGCAAAAGGCAATGAATAGAAATAAAAATAAACAGTTTTAAATTAAAGATCAAAGTTAGTGAGAAAAAGGCTATTTAATACACAAAAAACAAAACGCTTAAAACAAAAGCTTTGGAAATGGTTAGGCTTCAGCAGTAAATAGAAATAAAACAAATATGAACAATTACAGAGAACTTACTATACATATTACAGCATGATACATCTGGCAGGTTGCTACTCTGAACAATTGGCTAGACTGCCTATAGCAGGACCTGTTACTGCCTATGACCTACAGAGGGTCATTTCCACAATTTTATTTGATGTTAGAATTAAACAATACACAGAAGTCATAACTGATTTGTACAAGAAGCTTTACTTGTGTTTCTATCTAGCTTCCACCTGACTGAAGCAGAATAAAAAAATATATTATATAGAAATAGCTGCTAACAAACTTCATTATCAAGTATTCCTTCACTCAATAATGAAATCTATTTGAATAGATTAACATATAAGTGATAAAACTCTTACTATACTGTTAAATATGTGTTTAATGTATGTTTAATTTTTAATGTATTAAGAATTCTCTTCCTTAGTATATGCAAATGAAATATTTTGAATATAATGCTTGCTCTTTGCCCAGTCATCAAGTTAGTGTCCTGATTTCACTTCACATCAGTAGTGAATAAGAGTCTAATATAAAAAGTCTAAGAGAAATAAGAAAAACATATCAACTAAAAACATATACAAATAAGATAATAATAATCTAAAAATTATTTTTATATTTTATGAATCCCATTGTCTGTACCGCTTATCCAATCTATCATCAGGTCACAGGGAGCCTGTGCCTATCTCAGGCGTCATCGGGCATCAAGGCAGGATACACCCTGGACGGAGTGTTTTTAATGAATTCTTCTTCTTCTTCTTCTTCTTTCGGCTTCTCCCTTCAGGGGCCGCCACAGCGAATCGTCTCTCTACACCTATCCCTATCTTCTGCATCCACTAGCTTCATATCCTCATTAATTACATCCATATACCTCCTCTTTGGCTTTCCTCTTTGCCTCCTGCCTGGCAGCTTCATGTCCAACATTCTCCTACCAATATACTCACTCTCCCTCCTCTGAACATGTCCAAACCATCTTAATCTGGCCTCCCTAACTTTGTCCCCCAAACGTCCAACATGAGCTGTCCCTCTGATGTACTCATTCCTAATCCTGTCCAATCTTGTCACTCCCAAAGAGAACCTCAACATCTTCAGCTCTGCTACCTCTAGCTCTGACTCCTGTCTCTTCCTCAGTGACACTGTCTCTAAACCATACAGCATGGCCGGTCTCACCACTGTCCTGTACACCTTCCCCTTGATTCTCGCTGATATTTTCCTGTCACACAGAACTCCCGACACCTTTCTCCACCCATTCCAACCTGCCTGCACTCACTTCTTTACCTCTTTCCCACACTCTCCATTACTCTGGACTGTTGACCCCAAGTACTTAAACTCCTGTACCTTCTTCACCTCTTCACCCTGTAACCTTACTGTTCCACTTCCCTCCCTTTCATTCACACACATGTACTCAGTCTTACCACGACTGACTTTCATTCCTCTTCTGTCCAGCGCAAACCTCCACCTCTCCAGGTTTTCCTCCACCTGCTCCCTGCTCTCACTACAGATCACAATGTCATCTGCAAACATCATTGTCCAATGAGACTCCTGTCTGACCTCCTCTGACAACTGGTCCATCACTATAGCAAACAGGAAGGGGCTCAGAGCCGATCCATGATGCAGTCCCACCTCCACATTGAACTCCTCTGTCTGACCTACAGCACACCTCACCACTGTCCTGCTCCTCTCATACATGTCCTGCACCACTCTGACATACTTCTCTGCTACTCCTGACTTCCTCATACAGTACCACAGCTCTTTTCTTGGCACCCTGTCATACGCTTTCTCCAAGTCTACAAACATACAGTGCAACTCCCTCTGACCATCCCTATACTTCTCCATCAAAATTCTCAGAGCAAAAATTGCATCTGTTGTGCTCTTTCTGGGCATGAAGCCATACTGCTGCTCACAAATTTCCACTACCTTCCTTAACCTAGCTTCCACTACTCTTTCCCATACCTTCATTGTATGGCTCATCAACTTTATCCCCCTATAGTTGCTGCAACTCTGCACGTCACCCTTATTGTTAAAGATCGGCACTAACACACTTCTTCTCCATTCCCCAGGCATCCTCTCACTCTCTAAAACCCTGTTGAACAAACTAGTTAAAAATTCCACTGCTGCCTCTCCTAGACACTTCCAGACCTCCACCGGGATGTCATCAGGACCAACTGCCTTCCCACTTTTCATCCTCTTCAAAGCCTTCCTGACTTCATCCTTTCTAATCTTATCTACTTTCTGTTCCACAGAGTTCACCCTTTCTACTCTTTTTTTCCCTCTCATTTTCCTCATTCTTCAGCTCCTCAAAGTACTCCTTCCATCTCCTCTGTACACTCTCCTCACTTGTGAGCACCCTTCCATCTCTATCCTTAATAACTCTAACTTGCTGCACATCCTTCCCATCTCGATCCCTCTGCCTAGCTAACCTGTACAAGTCCTTCTCTCCTTCTCTAGTGTCTAACCTAGTGTACAACTCGTCATATGCCTTCTGCTTGGCCTTAGACACCTCCCTCTTCACTCTGCGCTGTAACTCCTTGTATTCCTGTCTATTCTCTTCAGTCCTGTCCATGTCCCACTTCTTCTTGGCTAACCTCTTCCTCTGGATACTATCCTGAACTTCCTCATTCCACCACCAAGTCTCTTTATCTTCTTTCCTCCTTCCAGATGACACACCCAGCACCTTTCTCCCTGTCTCCCTGATCACTTCTGCTGTAGTTTCCCAGTCATCTGGCAGCACTACCTGACCACCCAGAGCCTGCCTCAACTTCTGTCTAAATTCCTCACAACATTCCTCCTTTTTCAGCTTCCACCACTTGGTTTTCTTCTCTATCTCTGACCTCTTCTTCTTACAGACCATCAAAGTCATCCTACACACCACCATCCTATGCTGTCTGGCTACACTCTCTCCCACTACCACTTTACAGTCACTAATCTCTTTCAGATTGCCTCTTCTACATAGGATGTAGTCTACCTGTGTGCTCCTAACTCCACTCTTGTAAGTCACTCTATGCTCCTCCCTCTTCTGAAAATAAGTGTTAACCACACCCATGTCCATCCTCTTAGCAAAGTCCACTACCATCTGTCCTTCAAGGTTCCTTTCCTTAACTCCAAACTTGCCCATCACCTCCTCATCACCTGTGTTTCCCTCACCAACATGTCCATTAAAATCCGCTCCTATCACCACTCTCTCACCCGTGGGAATACTCTCCATCACCTCATCTAATTCACTCCAGAATCTCTCTTTCTCCTCCAACTCACAACCTACCTGTGGGGCATAACCACTAACAACATTCAACATCACCCCTTCAATCTCTAACTTCAGACTCATCACCCTGTCTGACACTCTCTTCACCTCCAGAACATTCCTCACAAACTCCTCCTTCAGGACCACACCTACCCCATTTCTCTTACTATCCACACCATAATAAAACAGCTTGAATCCTGCTCCTATACTACGAGCCTTGCTACCCTTCCACCTGGTCTCCTGTACACACAGTATATCCACCTTCCTTCTCTCCATCATATCAGCCAGCTCTCTACCTTTCCCTGTCATAGTACCAACATTCAGAGTTCCTATTCTCAGTCCTACACTCTTACCTTTCCTCTTCTCTCTCTGTCTGCGCACTCTCCTCCCTCCTCTACTTCTTCGACCAACAGTAGCCCAATTTCCACCGGCGCCCTGTAGGTCAACGGCGCCGATGGCGGTCGTTGTTAACCCGGGCCTCGACCGATCCGGTATGAAATTCGTACTGACGATTCGCATGGTTAAATTTGGCAATGTTTTACGCCGGATGCCCTTCCTGACGCAACCCTCTCTATTTATCCGGGCTTGGGACCGGCACAGAAGTCACTGGACTGTGACCCCCATGGCTAGATTGGAGTGTTTTTAATGAATCAATTATCAAAAATATTGCTGTCATAGTTGCAGCTCTATCTACTTATTTCATTTCATTTTAAATGTATATATTTTTTTGTCATTTATTTGCAGGCTCTATTTATTTTAATATTAAACTTTTTATTTGATTTTTTTTTTTTTTCAGTGAACATCTATTATGTAACACTGTGCCAAATCGCCAAGTTTGTCTATTACTAAGTGCATACTCTGATTTATTCTCAGGTAGTGATTTTGCCCAAAACCAAGGTCACTTTTTACGGTGTGCTTTAAGATTCTACACATCAAACTTCATCTTACTTTGCTTATATTTGCTAATATGACTTGATTACGGTAGACACCATTACTTATTTATTCCCCACATTATTGTCCTAGGTCACATAATACAGTATGTTTATTACTTTCATCACTTTCGAAATCACAACGAAATTGCAGATTTGGTTTTACTTAACAATATGGTTTCCACCTTTATTGTTCAACAGCTTCTAAAATAGCACTTGATCAAGCACATGCTATTGTTTTCTACATATTTTATTTTGTATATTATTTGCACACAAAATAATGAATTTATCAGACATAGAATCAGGAATTATGGTAAATTATTTATGCAGGTTTTAATTTTACAAAATATGAAGGCTATTATAAGTAGTCAGAATTTGTGAATAAAATAAAAATATATTTATTATATTAGTAAAATAAAAAAATAATAATTATATTAATAAAAATAAAATAAAATTAAATTACCACTTTTATTTAGAAAGAAAGAAAGAAAGAAAGAAAGAAAGAAAGAAAGAAAGAAAGAAAGAAAGAAAGAACCAAGAAATCACCGGTAAAAAAAAAATTGCCCACAGTTTGAAGAATAAGCTGACCAAGCATTCATCTTGTCACATATTCTCAGAGACACTGGATGCAAGTCTTGACTTTTAGTTTACTTTTATATAACAGCAAATACAAACAAAAATAGAGAAGCATGAGGACTATAGAGGCAAGGTTATGGAGGTAAGCAACAAAGAAAACACAATATTAACAGGAGCATGATAATTGTACACCAAAGAACCAGAACTTACATGATGGTGCTGATTCTGGGAAATGCAGAGCAGGTATGAGTGCTCAGTGTGACACGTAGAGTCATGTGACATACAGGATTTTATGAGTAGTGTAGTCAAGCGCAGATTTTGGCATAACCATGATACATCTACTATGCTTACAAGTCATGATTATAATTTAAAAAAAAGGCCATCAAGGTAGGTGATGTCTCTGAAAACAATAGTGTTATACTGTGCAGTTAATATTTTATAAGTGTATGTACAGCTCACAGCATTCATTACTGAGTGACATTTTGTGGGTTCATGCAACTATTAGACAATTCTGATAAAACATGCTTCTTTTCAATAAACTTAATTCTGCTACTCAGCATTAACTTCTCACTATATAAGTGTAATTATACAAGCTTGAATACAAGTGTAACACATTACAATATAATTGCAGCAAGTACTTAAGCTAATAACTATGCTTCTCATTAGAGCATAAAGAAATCACTTTTTTATTTATAGTCATTAAATATTGGCATTATTGCTACCTCTGATAAGGTGTAGTGGATATACAGAGATGATACTTTGATGTGAGACTGGACTGGAAAACCAAGTATCGAAATCAGCGAACGACATTAAATAACTCCTGAGACATACAAAACGTAAAGGCACTGAGACACTGATACACACACACACACTGAGACACACACACACGCAAATATATTTTATTGCAAGTAACACATAACAACCTTTAATAACCTTTTAAACTAAGAAGGAAAGTGTGTTACAAATATATTAGCAGTCACTGGGTAGCATATTCATATTTATGAGCATGATTTCATCCCGTCAAATACCATGAATCAGTTTAGTATATTTTTTTAGCATATTTTATTATAAATTACCATTGTCATAATGTTTTTCACATTTATTCATCATTCATATCTGCACTTTGCAGTAACATGCACATTCTGCTAAGTGGACATGGATTTGTTGACTTCTGCATGGTGCAAATGGATGATTTGTTAGGACATGTGCACGTACTTCGGCACTTAAATTATTAAAATTATTGCAATGAGCCATAAATCTTGTCCCTCATCAGAGGACGAATATTGAATGTTCCTCCAGTCCCAGCATCTACTCTTGACATCTATGGATTTGTGGCATGTACTTTATAGCTCCTGTGATTGGCTCACCATTAAAAGATTTCCTGAATTTATTTTTTGCCTTTGGCAGCCGTTCGACATCAGTATTTCATTGCATACTTTGCGAGATTAATAGTCTTATCATGCATCCAAGTGATTAGTGGGTTCTTAATACTTATTACACTGCATTATCGGGATTCTCTCGAGAGGCGACTGTTAGCAGCAAGGTTGTGTTAGAGACGGGAGATTACAATCAGCATGCAGGAAGTCACATGACCACCAGCTTTTTATCCTCGAAAAGTCGAATTCTTGAGTGATGATCAGTTTCCATGCTGGTCGGTCAGGACACTGTTTACTGGATGCTAAAGGAAATAGAAGGTATATACAGTATAATCCACAGAGTAAACAAATAGTGTTATGAACTCTGTTTGCACTTGAGAATTATATTATTGGAATATTTCCATATCAGAAGCCTTATGTGCTGACATCTGATCCCTTAACGCCAGTGCAGATTCTTTTCTACAATATTTCCAGAATATTTCACTCTTTCTGAAAACAATTGAATCTGATGTGCAACTGATCTGTAAATATTGAAACAGACAATATTATTTTCTGAGCCGACAGTTCCTTCGAGTATATCGTTGCTGTTCTGGCAAATTTCCATAATCTGAAATAAGGCATTGACGATGACTTGCACTGCCAGGTTATTTTTACAACTCAGCTGATAGGTTCAGTCGGTTGGGTCATGTAGATTTGACCCAAATTGAGTTGATAATGGACAAACCAGCATGCCTGGCTGGGGAAGCAGACCTGGAATGAAATTGTCCTTGTACATTATATTCATTTCATTTCAAAATGGGGAACAAAGTAGATATATATGTAAATGATATGCAAATGAGAGATTCACAGCAATTGTGGCTTTAAATTAATTAATATTACACTCATATATTGATAGGGCTTGTGTTCTTTCTTCATTTCAGATTCATTTTGGGGGCAATTAAACTTTCCTGAATGACCCGGATGTGTGGCAGTAATCACAGGCTGATAGCTAGTTACAGAAATTAAAGTTTAAAGATTGACTTTAATGCCAAATGTACTGCTGGTTTGGATAACAACCTGCTTTTTATAAATTGCAAGAGCAAAAGAGTGACTGAAAAATTGAGCCCCAAATTTATTTCTTTATGTATTACATGTGAAAAGATCTTGAACATGCTTGCAGTATAAGCATTAAATGATCTGTATTTAATAGGAAATGTAGTATTGTCCTATTATGAGGTACAATAAACCACACAATATATGATTATAAAAGCTACTGTATTTCTAGACACTTTGATTCATTCCAAGCTTGAAATAATTCCACTGCCAGATTTATCATTTATTTAAAGACAGAAGCAGATTTCTCTGTTAATACAGTAAGACAATTTAGAGCATGAAAAGTGTTATTTTTTCCTGTGTTAACTATTAATTTATAATGATCTCATAATAAGAAATATTTTGATATGTTACTATAACAGAGTTATGAAAAGTCATATGCAGCACATTAAATGGGTTTTTATGAGAATGTTGTCCAAGTCTAACTTCTCCCTTGACAAGCAGTTCGGTGTATTAGTCCAGCTGTGTGTGATTCATTCCCTCTCCACTTTAGCTCCATGTGCACTTGCTATAGTGTTGAGTTTTGAGCTGATCATTTTTCCTCCACCCCACCGGTGATAAAATCACTGTATCACAAAGCATTAAGTAGCTTATTACAATTATAAAATGGTAGAATCTAGTGTCCAAATACTATTTGAATTTATTATTAATAGTATTTAGAAGAACTACTCGGGTTGTGGTAGCTTGGTGGTTAAGGCATTGGGCTATTGATTGGAAGGTTATGAATTTGAGAGTTTCAACCAGATCCCGAGGGAGGTTGGGGACATTGAGTCCGAGTGGACCATGTTCTCCACCTCCATTGTTGACGCAGCCATCCGGAGTTGTGGCCGTAAGGTCTCTGGTGCCGGTCGCGGCGGCAATCCCCGAACACAGTGGTGGACACTGGAAGTAAGGGATGCCGTCAAGCTGAAGAAGGAGTCCCATCGAGCCTGGTTGGCTCGGGGGACTCCTGAGGCAGCTGAGGCATACCGGCAGGCCAAGCGAACTACAGCCATGGTGGTCGCGGAAGCAAAAACTCGGGTTTGGGAGGAGTTCGGTGAAGCCATGGAGAAGGACTATCGGACGGCCTCGGGGAAATTCTGGCAGAACGTTCAGCGCCTCAGAAAGGGTAAGTAGCTCTCTGCCAACACTGTTTATGGTGGAGGTGGAGAGTTGCTGGTCTCGACTGGGGATATTGTCGGACGGTGGAAGGAATACTTCGAGGATCTCTTCAACCCTACTGACACGCCTTCTGTAGAGGAACCAGAGGCCGAGGACTCAGAGGTAGATTCATTCATCACCCAAGCTGAGGTCACTAAGGAAGTTCAGCAGCTCCTTGGTGGCAAGGCACCGGGGGTGGATGAGATTCGCCCTGAGTACCTTAAGTCTCTGGATGTTGTGGGGCTGTCTTGGCTGACACGTCTCTGCAACATAGCGTGGCGGTCAGGGACAGTGCCTCTGGACTGGGCGACCAGGGTGGTGGTCCCTCTTTTTAAGAAGGGGGACCGGAGGGTGTGTTCCAACTATAGGGGGATCACACTCCTCAGCCTCCCAGGGAAAGTCTATTCCAGAGTACTGGAGAGGAGAGTCTGACCGTTAGTCGAACCTCGGATACAGGAGGAGCAATGCGGTTTTCGACCTAGTCGTGGAACACTGGACCAGCTCTATACCCTCCACAGGTTGCTCGAGGGTTCATGGGAGTTTGCCCAACCAGTCCACATGTGTTTTGTGGACTTGGAGAAGGCTTTCGACCGTGTCCCTCATGGCATTCTGTGGGAGGTGCTCTGGGAGTACGGGGTCCATGGCCCTCTGTTAAGGGCTGTTCGGTCTCTATATAACCGGAGCAGGAGCTTGGTTCGCATTGCCAGCTGTAAGTCAGATCTGTTCCCAGTGCATGTTGGGCTCCGACAGGGCTGTCCTTTGTCACCGGTTCTCTTCATTGTTTTTATGGACAGAATTTCTAGGCGCAGCCAGGGGCTGGAGGGAGTCCGGTTTGGGGACCACAGGATTTCATTGCTGATTTTTGCAGATGATGTTGTCCTGTTGGCCTCTTCAGGCCTGGACTTACAGCATGCACTGGGGCGTTTTGCAGCTGAGTGTGAAGCGGCTGGGATGAGGGTCAGCACCTCCAAATCTGAGGCCATGGTTCTCGACCGGAAAAAGGTGGCTTGCACCCTTCAGGTTGGAGGGGAGGTCCTTCCTCAAGTGGAGGAGTTTAAGCATCTCAGGGTCTTGTTCACGAGTGAGGGAAGGATGGATCGTGAGATTGACAGACGGATCGGTGCAGCGGCAGCAGTAATGCGGTCTATGTACCGGTCTGTTGTGGTGAAGAAGGAGCTGAGCCAGAAGGCGAAGCTCTCGATTTACCAGTCAATCTACGCTCCTACTCTCACCTATGGCCATGAGCTCTGGGTCATGACCGAAAGGGTAAGATCCCGGATACAAGCGGCCGAAATGAGCTTCCTCCGTAGGGTGGCAGGGCGCTCCCTTAGAGATAGGGTAAGGAGCTCTGTCACCCGGGAGGAGCTCGGAGTAGAGCCGCTGCTCCTCCACATCAAAAGGGGGCAGTTGAGGTGGCTCGGACATCTGTTTCGGATGCCTCCAGGACGTCTCCCTGGAGAGGTGTTCCGGGCATGCCCCACCGGGAAGAGGCCCCGGGGAAGACCCAGGACACGCTGGAGAGACTATGTCTTTCGGCTGGCCTGGGAACGCCTTGGGGTCCCTCCGGAAGAGCTGGAGGAAGTGGCTAGGGAGAGGGAGGTCTGGGCATCCCTACTTAGACTGCTGCCCCCGCGACCCGGCTCCGGATAAGCGGAAGACAATGAATGAATGAATGAATGAATGAATTTGAATCCAAGGTTTATGAAGCTGCCACCACTGGGCCACTGAGCATGGCCAGTTGCTCTGGATAAGGAAGTCTGCCAAATGCAAATATTTCTTCTGTGTAGGTTGTTAATAGTACTCTATATTTACTCTGAGCACTTTGTTCCTTAAGCACTCAATTAAAAATCTTGCATGTTAGTACTACTTGTATTGTCCTCTGCTTGGTATATCGCTTTGCTCCTGTTTCCTCATTAGTAAGTTTCTGTGGATAAAAGCGTCTACTACTGTCTATGAACACACGTAAATGTAAGTCATAGAAAAAGATCAATACATTCATAATGGCTTAATGATTTAAACTGCTGGTTTAAAACCTAGTGCATTAATACAGAATTCAATTATTGTGATGCAGTTATAGTTATGTTGGCATAGATTTAGGCTATATAGATTTTACAGTAGTTTTTTCTTTTAACCTGAGGCTTGGTGCAGTATTGCATATATCAGGTTACTATTTGTTATAATTCATTTACATATATAAACTTCACATACAAAATAGAGGTCAATAAAATAAATATTGCTTATATAGTACTTATTACATTGTAGAGTGTGCATATGAACAAATAATAAATAAATAAATTAATTGCAAATAAGAATTAATAGAAATAAGAAATTAGATGAAATAAAAAATAATATAAAAGAAAAAGTGTCACAAGTGACTTGCAGAAGCAGATGCAAATATTTAATAACAATATCTTTAATTGGCAGACAGTCCAAAAGCGTGAGGCAAAAATATAATCCAAAAACAGGGGGTCAGAGGACCCAAGGGGGAAATGCATGAAAAATAAAATATTGATGTGAAATTATGTTGCATGTAGTAACAGTTAAAAGTGAAGTGTGCATTGGTGTGTGTGTGTGTGTGTGTGTGTGTGTGTGTGTGTGTGTGTGTGTGGAGTGATAAAGTCTTATTGCACTCTTAAGAGACCTGCATATATGAAGTATATATTTAACCCATTTATAACAGCCAGTCCTGCCGAAGATGCTGCCATAGACACATAGACACTTAGTGCTGAGGATATAAAAGCAGGTCTGAACCTAAAGGTCAAGTCTTTTAAAGGCTGGGTTGTTTATTGACAGTTCTATTCATACAAAAGACTTTTTTTTTCTTTCATGTACCATTCTATTTTGAAAAAGTTCTATTACAACATTAGCTCCACAGGGCAAGCTGTACATAGATAAGGATGTTCAGTGCTTGACGTGGCTGCAGTCTGCACTCACTATACATCTGAAATCAATGTTCAATTTATTAAGGCTGTAGATCATCATGAAAACAGCACTGGGTGTGTATTCAAGGCACAGGGCTTAACGAAATGATGGAAATGGTCAACTCCATAACGGTAAGAAATCTCAGAAATGAATCGAAAATGCAGGTTCAGCCAGGAAAGGTTACATTTGTTAATAAATAAAAGTTCTTTATACATGAATGAAGCTTGTGTCAGGACAGGCAGACAGCATCACAGGGCATCGATATGACTGATAAGAAGCTATATTCCCGAGGTAGTTGGTTTTACCCCAGAGAAAAGACTGCTGCATTTTGAATAAGATATTTCCTATAAAAGTGTGCAAATAAACCACATTTCCACAAGGTCACACAATTGACTATTACAGATAGGTCAGGAAAATCTCCAAGAATATTGAGAAAACCAAATCATTTACACACATGCATTCATAGAGTGATGTGCAAAACGAATGTTTTTGATCTAGTGCACAGATTTTCAACATTGGTTCTGGAGAAACTCTTGTCCTGATCATTTTCTAGGGTAGAATTTGTAAATAAAGATCAAGGTTGAGAAAACTGATTAAATAATAATAAATTACAAATAAAAAGAAGATTTTTTTTTGCAAACAAACAATAGAATATGAATAATAGCTCTGTATTTTACAGTACAGTAAGACAAATGAATTTTTTATCTTCATTTATTTATTTATTTATTTATTTATTTATTTATTTATTTATTTATTTATTTGTTTGGTATGGTATGCTATAATATGTGTGTGTGTGTGTGTGTGTGTGTGTGTGTGTGTGTGTGTGTTTCAAAAAATGATTAAATGAAGTAGATCTGTTAATATCTTCATATATTTTCATTATTTGTAATAAAACAAAGAAACAAAAAAACATAATTCAAGTATGCATGCTATGCAAGTGGTACATATTTAATTTTAATTATTTATTTATCTGTTGTTTATTTATTTCATAATATTATGGAAGAACTAGAGGAAGTAATGCACTCTGGATGTGAAGCCAGTCCAATGCAGAGTTTCATAAACACATTCGTATAAGAGAAAATAACAGATCTTTTTGAAAATCCATGCTGGCACAGAGAGACCATGCGAAACACTGCTCGGAGAAACACCTGAGTACGAAACACCTGAGTTCAGAAATGAGTTCTAATGATCTTGTATTATTACAAAAATTATTATAAATGATCTTAATATATGAGGATATTAACAAGCCTGAATCATGTATACAAATGCATTCATACAGTAATATACAGAGCAAAAGTTAATGATCTATGATTTGCCAAAAATTGTAAAAAGAATCAAATCAATCCATAGCCTGAGAAGTCACACCTGGCAATTACACACCTGGCAACAATGCTGTATAGCTCGAAGCAACATACTAATTTACGCCTCATTTTGGGCATTGGAGGAAATGATCTGCCAAACTAGCTGTCGCTAATTGACCAGAACCCTTTAATTGCACTGACTTACCACATTTTGTGCATGTCTTCCTTAAATGCATATGTATGAGGAAGAAAAGCAGACTTTAGCTGTTACTATATTCACGGTACATAAATTAAGCATTAAGGCTTGTAAGCCAGTTTTGTACATAACAAGCTACTTTTAGTCCAGGTAGAAAAAATTCTAATTGCACTTGAAATTGAGGGAAAAGTGTATAGTATATCTGGCCCACATTTCTTTATTTCTTTATTTTGTTGGGTGTAATGTTTTTTGCGTGATATCATATTGTAAATCCAGCAAATAGCCTGAGAGATGTGCATTACAGTGCTTTTATCATGGGCAAGGGTGTGCTTATGAATAACACTAACCAGAGTACTAACCCCCCTCTCTTTTCCCTCTGCCCCACCGGTGATAAAATCACTGTATCACAAAGCATCAAGTAGCTTATTACAATTATAAAATGGGAACAGAAAACAATATGGTGGAATCCATTGTTCAATTACTATTTGAATTTATTGTTAATAGTATACGCAGGAATTATTTGGGATGTGGTATCTTGGTGGTTAAGATGTTAGACTACTGATGTAAGTTTGAATCCCAGGTCCACCAAGCAAACAAAGCCCTTAACCCTCAGTTGTATAAAATGAGATAAAAAATGCACACTTACACAAAAACTACACTTACTCTATCTTTACTATGTGCACTTGTTCATGCTTGGTATATTATTTTGCTCCTGTTTCCTCATTAGTAAGTTTCTGTGGATAAAAGCGTCTACTACTAAGAATACATGTAAATGTAAGTAATAGAAAAAGATCATTCATAATGCCTTAATGATTCAAACTGCTGGTTTAAAACCTAGTGCATTAATACAGAATTCAATTATTGTGATGCAGTCATAGTTATTGCCTATATCAAAGATTTTACAGCAGCTTTAAATGAACTGCAGCCAGATTTCATCAGATTTCAGAACTGGTCAAATAAATAAAGAAATATTTAAGATTCACCTATCTGTCTACCATATAAGCCTTAGCTGTTCTTTATATTTGACAGGGTTTAAAGATCAGATAATGAGCAAATCAGGTTGTTCCCTGAAATCTCCATGAAGTGCTTCAGAGAGTGGCCAACACCCTGCTGGGGTTCGAATGACAAGACCTAATAAGGGGCTTAAGATAAAACAAGGCAGGCTTATCACGCTCGCTAGTAACCCAGGAATAAAATGATAGAGCAGATTTTCTCCCTCTGTTGCACAGAACCTTTGAACTGCTGAGGGCACTAACAGCTCCCGTACCAGATCTGCCAGATAAGCCATAGAAGGCTTACCACTGTGTCACATAAAATTGAGATAAAGCATCAAATTTTACAATGCCAGAAGGCCCAGTTGTGGCTGATGTAACACCTTATGCCAGGTATATTGACTCTTTCACTGCAATTAAAATTACATTTTATAATATACCTGAAAATTACATTTGACTTCCTTCCAAATAAACAGCTTGCACCCTACTGTAGTGCACTTGATTCTTAATATAATTTAATATGAAATCCTGTCTGGCTGCCTTATGAATTGCAAAAACGGTAGGTAAAATTAAGTTCATTTTCTGGAAAGAATCAATCAAGCATCTGGTCAGGAGGTCCCTGTCATTACTTCTGATTTAACATGATGTATCTCCTTTCAAAGGGCCTTACTAACCCTATCCATCACCTGAGGATGAGGTTGGCCGTTGTTTCTCACATGACTAAAGGCGAGATAGAACATGCTGCCATTTACACAGTTCTGTTTCTGAGTGAGATTCATAATGCAGTGATATAATCACCGAACACCTCTGTGGTTGTGTGCTTGTGAGTTTTATTTTCCTCTTTTACTTTCTTTCTTTTATTTATGCTTGATTGCTTCGAAAGCAACATGATGAAGAGATATGACAGAGAGAAATAATGAGTAAAACAAAGCGAGGGGACGACAGAAGGGCTCGCTTATTTAATTGCCTTAGCCTGAATGCAAATCCTATCTTTATGCAAACAATATGATGAAGGCTTTATTAAGACAAAGCAGTCCAGGAGTTATTTATGACCCTGACACAAGGCTAGCAAAGCCATCTTTGTTCATGGGGTAGTTAGTTTGAGCAATTAATTATAAACTTTTTATGATAAATATAGGTAATTGCCTCTGTGATGTTCATTCATAACCATTTAGAACTTGTATATCGGCAATCCCAAAGAAATTAAGACCCATTTTGTTGAAACAAAATTCACCAAATTCATGTATATACAATTAATTGATATACAGTATGCATGTATTAAGTTAATATGATGCATAACTAGTGTTTGTAATGCATTATATCACCAATAACAAGGGAAAAAGTATATATATATATATATATATATATATATATATATATATATATATATATATATATATATATATTATTGTGGTGATACAAATACTACTTATTCATCATGTTAACTTAAATATATCTATAAACAGCAATGTATTTTAACAAACAATTATTATAATATAGTATATACTGCCTCATGATGGCATTATAACAAGATATGAATGTGTTCTTAGTTTATGATACTTTATACTTTATGATAAGTATGACCTTCAGAGAAAATGTAAACAATATTGTCTATGTAGATGGAAAAATATAAGATGAGACACTGCAGCCTGAATGTCATTTTACATCCTGAACCCTTGTATTTTATGACATATTGTTCTTATTTTTAAGCTTATGAATGCAGGTGATGTCAGAACTGGTTAGGTTTCTGTGGACCTTCCTGTCAAAGCTGATTTCTGTTCTGATGTGTTTATTACAAATAGCACCTGTCAGCTACAGGTTCTGAGTTGATTTCTTCTCCAAGTGAAAGTGTTCAGGTTTTAGTCTCTAAATTAATGTTTTCTAGAATTGAAAACTAATGGTCTAGCACAGGTTTTGTCCTTTTCCTTCTCCTCCGGAGGAGTATGTGTGTGTTAATTAAAACCAATTATTCGAGATTAGCTTGTTTAATGTGTCGTTGATTGTTTTGCAGGGAGTTTGGACGCTGGAAAGTGAACAACCTGGCTGTGGAGAGGAGGGATTTCCTGGACTCCCCCTTACCCCTCACGCCCGAGTTCATCCGCAACATCCGACTCCTTGGACGCAGACCCTCTGTGAAACTAATTACCGACAACCTGATTAAAAAATATGGGACACATTTCCTCCTGTCAGCCACGCTGGGAGGTAGAGATATCTTACATCCTGCTGAATGTCAGAAAGCGCACACTAGTGTAAATGAGGGGAAGAAAATGATATGTCAGGCAAAAAGACATTTGCCGAGACAGTGCCTACTCGATATGGGAGATACTGTTACAAGACAAGAAAAGCTGGCTTGTAACAGACAGTCCTAGATCAAGCAAACAAAACTCAAGCATATTGCTGCTATTCTGAAACAAGGAAAGTGACTGTTGACAAGTGCTGATTCCTTGTGCCCTATATTTACTGTGGTGTAGAGCGGGACGTGGGAAGCAGGTGCAGCTAGATGACTTCAATGTAACAGTGACATGATTATTTTGGTAACAAAGCCAGGGATCATGTCTGAAATTGGATTCCTCTGTGAAAACCACACTTGTCGATTACTCCTCCGGCACTCAGACTACCAAAGGTTGCACTTACAAGTAGCTCCATATAATGCAAAACTCTTCGAGGCATGTGACCTCCATCTCTCTGGTAAAAAAGCAATACTGTGTACTGGGAAAAAGTGGAAATAGAGTGCCAGGCCTGTGACTTATGCTACAAATGTTTCTTAACTTCAAATTGAAGTCTAGATCGGAGCTTTTAGCCTTTGTGTGGTAAAAAAAACACAATGATTGATGCGAGAAATGGAGTCAGTATGACCTACTGATATCAAATTGAATAAATCAGAAGCTGTAATAGTAAATTGAAAGAATAGGAACGTAATGTGCAAAATATAAAAGCAATTTTGATTTTAAATGACTGTCAATTTATTCGGATCAAGTGCGAACTGGTGTGTGCTTATAGCGTTTCAGTGTAGCTCAGTGTATAGATATGTTGTAAAACAGTGAGTAATATTACGGGGAGAAATATTAATGTTGCTTCATAAAAGCACTTATTAAAAAAGTGTTCATTCTATCGTCCAGTGATCTCAAGCTGAAATCCTGAAAAAATGCGACAGATATCCATGGCCGCAAGTCCAAGAGGTGGGAGGAGAAATAGCAACAATGGCCAACCATGGGCATCTGGGATGTGATGCATGTGGTAGGGGGTGGATAGTGCTTTCCTCTAGGTGTGTTACACCATCCTGTGACACAACATGAGCAGCAATTTGAAAAAAAGATGCATTTGGCTGGCTTCACGTGTTTTACTGAAAGCACACGATTGCCTTCACTGTCCCAGTCAGATAGCTGCCGTATGATGGAGGGTGGGAACGGGCCAAGATGAAATAAGGGACTAAATTGGTAATGAATGAAGGAAGGAATGAATGAATGAATGAATGAATGAATGAATGATTGAATGAATGAATGAATGAATGAATGAAAAGTTATTGATTATTTTTCTTTCACAGAAGCTCTAACAGAATTGAAGCTACAAATCACAGGTTTATATTAAACCAGTCCTTCAAATATGTTCTTTTTTTCCTAAGGTAAAACCTATTTGCATTCATTGACATGAATCTTTTTGTAAGAGATTTATTTAAAATGTATTCACTTCAGTGTCAACACAGAAAAGTCTTCCAGACTTTTGAAAGAACTATGAAATAAGCTAATGTTATGCATTACATAAAAATATATAGCATATGTATATATTGCCCATTCATAGCTTCAACTATAATTCAAATATAATATGTAATGCAGTTTCATTCATCCATTCATTCATTCATTGTCTACCGCTTATCCGATCTATTCTTGGGTCACGGGGAGCCTGTGCCTATCTCAGGCATCATTGGGCATCAAGGCAGGATACACCCTGGACAGAGTGCCAACCTATTGCAGGGCACACACACACTCTCATTCACTCACACAATCACACACTACGGACAATTTAGAGATGCCAATCAACCTACAATGCATGTCTTTGGACTGGGGGAGAAAACCGGAGTACCCGGAGGAAACCCCCGAGGCACGGGGAGAACATGCAAACTCCACACACACATGGCGGAGGTAGGAATCAAACCCCCAACACTGGAGGTGTGAGGCAAATGTGCTCACCACTAAGCCACCGTGCCCCCCAATGCAGTTTCATATAAAATTGAATAGAATACAATCAAAGAGAATAAAATAGACCTTTAATAAATAATTAATGAAGTAAATAATAGTAGTAGTAAATAAGTATACACGAAAATACATTTGTAATTATTATTGATATGCATTTGAGAGAGAGAGCGAGAGAGAGAGAGAGAGAGAGAGAGAGAGAGAGAGAGAGAGAGAGAGAGAGAGAGAGAGAGAGAGAGAGAGAGAGAGAGAGAGAGATTTTTTCTTAATTATCAGCATTGCGTGATAATTAAGAAGTGTGATGGAGGAGCTGTGATGCTTGTTCCACTGGCTGGACCTTTCTACAAAACCACTACGTACAACAAATCAAGTTGCTTTATTTTATACACCCTATGAACTTGCCAGCTATAGTTCTTTGGTCTTGACATTTATTTCCATCAAGGCTAATGCAAATATCTTCACTTACCCCAAATCCTTTAAGCTCTCTAATTAAAAACAACCTCTCACTGGCCTTCTTACAAATGGTTACTGAATGGTTGGTTTGCCATTAAAAATGTTGCTATACACTTTTAAAAGTTTGTAATGGATGCTCACTGAAAGAGAGAGCGAGAGAGACCGAGACAGAGAGAGAGAGAGATAGAGAGAGAGAGGCGGGAGGGTTGTAAAGGGCTGATCGTTAAATTCTGTTGGTGAAAAGAAAACTTCATCAGATTTAAAGAATAGAAATCTATTGAAAGCCTATTACCTTGTTGTTAGAACAGAGAGCAACTAGAGTCATGTAATTATTTTTATATATGTATGTGAAAGACAGAATTTTGCCTGAAACTACTTAAATGGCAAGGCCAATTCTTTTGTTTTTTATACACTAAAAACTAGAGATCTTTTGAGATCAAAAGATGAATGAAATGATGAATAAAAAAATTATGTTTACATAAATTTAAGTTAAATTTATGTTTACCTGATGTTTACATCAAGATATGTTAAACAACATGGCACCTTTAGTGGCAATTCACTCAATTACTGTATGAGCAAAAATATTGACATATTGAACAAGATCCCTTGCATTCTTTTTTTATGATGCTTTTCAACAGTTTCTTTTAGTAGTTTTTTTTAATTTGTTTGTTTATTTTGGGTGTTTCACCATTTAGTCTCCTCTTCAGGAGGTGAAATGCTGCTCTAGAATATGAACACTAATTTCTGGGATGCCACTTTCTTGAATATATTCCTAGGTTAGAGAATCGATAACCAATCTGGGGTTTGTTTAAAGCATGTTGATTCAATAAACTAGTTCTCCAGTTACATTAATTTCCCCCAATATGTAGATTATCCCTATGCAGATGCTACACTGTATTAAAATCTGAGTTGAAGGTGATAAGTAAAATCTGCACTGGACTAAGTCTTTTGGGAATGGACAATAAAGTATAAACAAAGAGAAAATATGCCTTCAATGATCCTAAACAATGAACCCAAATACATAATGAATATTTTTGAATCTTTTTTAATGATTAAGTTCACAAATAAAACCATACTTCACCCACAGAGTAGTATCAAGATTATGATTCATTTGGTTTTTTTAACCTTTTTTTTAGGTGAAGAGGCTCTAACCATATTTGTAGACAAGAGGAAGCTTAGCAAGAAAGCGGAAGTGAGCGACTACACTAGCAACAGTACAGCTGTGACTCTGGAAGCACTCCACCAGCTGGCTGCCTCCTACTTTATAGACAGAGAGAGCACACTGCGCAAACTGCACCACCTCCAGATCGCCTCCACTGCCATCAAGGTGGGTCATTAGTCATGTCTAGTCTTACTATTATATTTCTCAAAAGCACTCATGCCAAACCAACACTTGTATCATAGAAAAATGACATAATGTGATATTCATAACTTTTTCTTTTTTTTATCCAATGTGTGTGTGTGTGTTTTTGGGGTCTCATGATCACATATTTTGTGTGGAAGTTATAGCAATATTTTGGATTATTTAGCTTTCCACACATTATATAAACAGGACTGCATCAAATAAGTTCAAGATAAGAAAGTTTTACTTTCCATTCTCTACTTACTTACTTACTTACTTACTTACACACATACTTACTTACTTACTTACTTTCTTACTTTCTCTGTCTGTAATTGTGTATTAGTTTTATCTTTTCTTGTCCTCAGCCTTAGCATGATGCATGACAGGTAGAATCAAGGTTACTTTGCTTGGAACTATAACACAAAGTTAGCAGAATATTTGTATCTCCAGCTAAACACACAACTCTCTCTAATCTCTGGTTGGTTGTCACTTGATAAATTTTCTCTATAAAACCCATGATTCTCATAAAGATTACTTCTATTAAATCCAAAAGCCAGGGTTCGTTCATTTATTCGTACCCTACAAGCCTATTCCTTATAAGACCAGAAGAAATGCTATCATGAAAATTTCAGATTAGAGCACAAACCAGAAGAAATGCTGTTGGTTAATTGAGGGTAATTATTTTGTTGTTCATCCCTAATGCAATTAATATGTGTAGTGGCCTGAGAAACCCCTTCAGACTGTAAAGTTTTGACATCCCCTATACACAGCTCTGAAAACTACAAGCTTTTCCTTAGAGCAATATGTTTTTTTCTTTAGTATCTATCTCAACCTGAAGTAATGTAATTGCATTTTAAAGTCGATTTACCCCAAAAAGTGAAAAAGGACAAAACTGCATTGAAAAATCTCATTAAGACTGCAGTGCAGGAGCATCACAAATGTTTTGACAGCCGGTATCTGATTGCAAACTGAATTGATTAGGCCTATATCTGTTTCACTTTGCCACACATAGCTATCCAACAGCTTTAGGTAAACATTTATCAATCTGGGGGCAAAGAAATTTATTGTTAAATCATTTAAAGGAGCATTTACACAAGCAATGTTACATTCCTGAAAGACCAGTTGGTTTAGAAAATTGTTCAAATTCCACAAGAGTGCCTAAGATTGTGTAAATTTACATAATATAAGAAGCTTTACTAATGTGAACCTCGACTGATCAGCTGCAAATCATTCAACTGGTGATGAGTTCTTCCTAATATATAAATGGATTAGGCCGTGAGGTTCATTATTTTCAAATTGTACACACGAATTTAATGAAAATTGGAGGAATTCAAACAAATGAAGGCAAATTAAGACCACATATTCAATCCAGACAAAAGACGTATAAAAGATACCCTATGAAAGGAGGAAGAATTAGTCAGTGTCTATGGTAACCGGTATACTGTAATTGCTGGTATATTTAGCACACATCCACAGTCTGTAAGCTTTGGCTTTAATGATGTTTAAATGCAAATCATCTGTGTTGTGACTGTTTGTGGTCATTTCTGGATGATTGGCATTGCTCGACATATGTGAAGAAAATCCGTCTTTCCAAAACGTTTACTAAACACGTGTAAGGTTTATTAAAAAATTGATAAATATGACCCAATATCTTAAATTTTATCTCATGATACATTCCATCTCTGATGTTATTTAATGAATTGACCAGGAAAAGCCCAGTAAATCTTCCAAAGAGCTACTTTTACTTTTAGAAGTTGTATGTAGGAGTGTCATGATGTTCCTATTCTGGGCCACCCCTTCATTATGCCACGATAATTTATTACTTGAAGAAGTGCCTTGCCACGACAACCTACAATTGTTGCACTTAGACATTTTCATTGCAGTTGGGAGAGCGGGATCCCACATGGAGGAGGTTTTTCTATCTGTCGCTTGCCTACAGTTGCTCTAGCTCTTATTAAGGCATGCGTTTGTGCACAGAAAGCCAAGATGTTCCTTGAGTGATGGGAGCAGTGAGTGTGACAGTGTATTGCAACTCCATCAGCGCAGGAGAATGAATCAGGGACCTTTGACACGTGCATCATATCTACAGAATTTTGACCCATGCCTGAATTTCACATGACAGACAGAAGCAAGTGTTCTGCTGTGTGAATTCTAAATTAAATGGGACTCGGGTGAGGAATATGGCTCCTGGCTCTCCCCCATTGGGTTATTTGAAAGAGAAATTTAGCAACTCATTTTGTAGCAAATCCTTTTAGTGCACTGGTGGGTGTAACAGAGCCTTTACTAAGTCATGATGTATCGCTCCAGCATGTTTCTGCACAGCTTGCTTCCTAATGTGGAACGACTCAAGCTGCTTTGTGACTGGCTGGCAACATTTTGTTCATAAGTTGACCGTTTTCCAAATCTAGCATGACAACTTGCAAATCTGCCCATTAAAGTGTAATCTCAGCATCTAGAAGATGTAATTATTTTACCTGTTCACTCACATATACATGTAGGTTTTCTGTGAATGCCATGTTGATTATCCTGATTATCTTCTCATTGAAGTTAAAAACAAAAATCTATCAGTAATCTCTTCTTCTTGGAAGCTACAGAGCTAAAATATGTGAAAATTCTTACCTGATAGTACTAAGGTGACCGAAAGGTTATTACCTAATGGCTATGAATAAGACACATCAATGCTTGTCACTGGCCATCTTCTTCTTTAAAAAAAAAAAAAATATATATATATTTTTGGTTTGCTCTTTATGTATTTTCTGAGTGCTCACTTTGATCCACTGAAATATCGGATTCCACAGTCCACTGGTTCACCAACCTAATCTACAGCACTCCCTTCTTTCCTGACACCACTAATCTCCCTCTAATCCTACCTTTATACTCTTTTTCTGTCATTTATAATGCTTGACTTTTTAATTTCTTCTTCTCTCTGGTATTATATTTATTTCTAGCAATTTAATGACACATTTTCCCCCAAAATTCTTCAGGCCTTTTCTTGAGTTTAGCTTAACTATGTGATATGATATCAATTACCACTTGAGCCTTACCCTGAGATTCCAGAGTATAGAGCTGGTTGAATAAGTGATGTTGAAGCTGAAGCAGCTTGTTGCTTGGCACAGTGGAGTAGGTACAATGCCACCAGCGCAACACTTCAGTGGATGCGGTCCAGCTGGCAGAGGCCTCATGTCTATGTTTGCAAAGCCAGGGAATACGAGCCCTATCATTCTCACTTCCGGGTCTTCACCCATTTTGGCACCATAAAAAGAGAAGCCTTTGAAGACAGTAGGCGGGGGTGGTGGTAGTGGTGATAGGGGCTTTGGGTTGTTCAGCAAGTACCAGCTGGCCAGACTCCTGAGGGAGCAAGGATGAATCTCTGTGTGTCATGGGAATACACAGCCCCTCACACAGCCAAAAGTTCCCATCACTTCTTATAATCAGTCTCTTTATTTTTCTTTCTTTTTAGTGTGCCACCACAGTGAATCGTTCTTAGACTTTTTATGTAACAACCTGAAAACAGAAAGCCCTCACCACCTAGTGGCAGAAGAATTCTGTTTCGAGTTGCCTCTGAGGCTGTGCATCCATCTGTTCTTCCGTTCATGATTCTGTTATCTCAAGAAAGAAAGGCTGAATTCTTGCAGTATTTATATTGAATTACTATTGTGACCAGCAAATTATTCAACTGATTATTTTGGAATTGATCTGAACAAGGTCATGGTCATAGCAAGGTCAAATGTGTTCACTATTTTTTTTTCAATAACCTCCTTCTTGGTTTAAGGATATTTCAGGTGTACCAAATAATAAGATGAATTTTCTGGATATTGCTGCTACGTGCAGCCATTCATTCACTTCATATTCACTAATTGAGACTTTGTCTTTATACTATTTATAATCTATTCACTTCATCTGCCAGCTTAATTTGGCCCAACTGCCCTGTTCAAGGCTTGTTAATCTATTATCTCAGCCTAGCAGTGAGTGGGCACTTGTTAGAGCCACTAATGGTCTCCCGCTCTCTCATGATTCCACAGCCTTTAATACTGCAAACTGTAATGCAGTCTTCAACACAAACATTCTTCTCTCCTGTCTTTCTTTAACTGGAATTTCTGATCCTGCTTTTTAAAGTTCTATTAATGAGCAAGTTCTTGGTTCCTTATTCCTTAATTCCTTTCTAAATGAGTGTGATATTAAAGGCAGGTTCACATTGAGTGTAAACCAATTAAATATAATTGGGAATCCAATCCAGTCCAATTGGCTAGTTTGGGTGAGCCTTTTCCAGTTGTAGCCTCAGGATTCAGTTCTTGGATTAATTGAGTGGAACCTGGTGTGATATGTGGCTATTTTAGCCCATGTGCATTAAGGCTTAGTTATTTTGGGATGCTTTTCTGCTCACCATGGTTGTAAAGAATGATTATTTAAATTTCTCCGCACTTGCTGTCCCTTCCCCTCTGACATCCCACTCTGGACCTGTATCAGTTTAATTTTATGCATTGCACTGATGCCACATGGTTTGGCTCACTGCATGAATGAGTGCACAGGTGTACAGGCATTCCTATTAAAGTGATAAATGCTGCCTATAAAACATGAACTATATAATATACTACTTTCATGTCTCCATAACAAATTAAATTTGGCCCATAAGCAGGCAACATAACTGTAACATCTGCAACTATTTATAAAGTTGTTTTAATAGAATTACAGATTTAATGCCCACGTTTGGAAATCTAATCCAAAACCAACTGCATTATGTGAGGTACAGGCTGTTAATACCACATGTTATGGGAAAACAACAGGCACAGACTCAAGCAGTACATAATCTGCCATTAGGCATTTTTCAACAAAGTTTGAATAACAGCTGTTGTAAGCTTGGAAAGTATTACCTAACACTGTGCTTTTTTTTTTACATATTCTGAATATTTTTCTTATTAGATTTTTCGTTTTTTTTTTGTCTCCCACAATTCTTTCATCAGTTTTGCTAGGTGTGCATTTTATGCCTGGAAATGGATAAGTAACACTTTTTCCAAAGCCGCTATTCATAAATCATTATTATCGTTAACTTTAATACTTTGCAAGCTGGTAATGTTACTTCATAAACATTTTTTACAAATTTCATAGTAATAAAACTAACTATCCTTTTAATAAGTAAGGAATTATTCATTAGAAATGTTGTACAATAGACCACATGGTGTTATGTCATGTCACTGTCGGAATCGGCAAGGAACTCCTCAACACCTCAAAAGACAAACATGGCCACATTGAAAGCCAGTTCCCAACCCACCTTACAGTGTACACACATAGCTGTCTAGAACGCCACTTCGCCACCCACCCACCCACACACACACACACACACACAGACACACACACACACACTTACTGTCAGGTTCATAGTCTACCAAGTACTGATTACACACATCCACTATACAATCACTATTCAATCCTCACCTCTATATATACACTCACAAAACATTCACCCAGTCTGAAGTACCATTCAGTGTGTTTGTTTCTTCTGGTTATTCTGACTTTCATATCGTCCTTCAATATAAGATTCTTTATTTTCCTAGTGTGTTCTTTTTGGTGATCACCTGTCCTTTGTCCTATAATTTTTGACCATTCTTTGTGTCACGTTTTTTTTTTTAAATAAAATCATATATTTGCTTCTGCTGCATGCCACCTTATAAGAAATACTGATCTTTACATTACAAAATGTTTATAAATTACTAAGAAATCATGAGACTTTAATAGAATTTATAAAATGCTAAGAATCAACTTAGAATTATAATTGCAACCAAGTGATCCTTTATTATTCTCTATGTAAAGTATGTAACTATAGGTATACTATATGCATGCATGCAAGGTGTCATAACAGAACACCAATGTTGGAAGTGAGCCTGTGTTACTACCACTGCAATCCCTCTGTGAGATTATGATTGAGTGGCAGCAGCAAGCCATGTCTTACCTTGTCTTTCTGTCAGCCTGGAAATGTCACGATCTGACAGGCTAAATGAAAAAGAAATCACCAAACTGATACTGTTCTGAGAAAAATGGAAATCAGTTACATGTATGTCTGCTTACTTAAAATAGCAGGATGTCATCTTCTTTCTTTAAGCACTAAGACCTTTCAGAAAATTGAAAAATTTGAAGGTCCACCATTTACTACTGCAATTGACAAATACAAGACAAGTCTAAGACCAGGGCTGGCAAAGCCTAAGTTTGCTTCACCTAGTTAGCTTAATTTGTGCATTGCACCTGTAGTTAGCTAATGTTTCCTGGAAGAAGGAATTAGTGAACATGAATATTATTTTAGACCATATTAAGCCAATACCCCTCATAGGTCCAAGTGCCAGGGACAAAAGTCAGGGACAAAATCCATGTCAAGCAGAAAACAACTTGAGACTGCACTTAAGTACAAGATTCCCAACATTCCCAATGGATAATCCAGTGTAGTACTGAAAGACTATTTAACTGGTGTGAATGACCATAGACTTGTAATCTTAACATAATTCATAAAATGCTTTAAAATACTGGATCTATCTCATCTTAAGTCCATCACAGATCCTGTTCTTGATTCTGTACATTTCACAAGGCTCTAAGCTGATGATGTAGCTAACCTGGTCTTCAATCTTCTCAATCTTCTAGAAACGTCTGGCTCCAATGCCAGAGGTCATGTTTGTAGACAGCCTTTAATAAAGTTGTGTCAGAATGGCTCCATAGCAAACTGCTACAACTGACCCCATCCTTGTGGACCCCTTCCTCTGGCACTGGATTGTTGACTTCCTATGGGACAATAAGCAGTTTGTATGGATGGAACCCTCCCAGTTATAACCCCAATCTATTACCACGGGAGCTCCACAAGGCTGTGTATTCTTGCTTCTCTTCTATGCTTTGTACACCAACAAGTGTGTGTCTAGCAACCCTTCCATAAAGCTGATAAAATTTGCAAATGACACAACTATAATAGGCCTCATTAGCAACACTGATGAGTCTGCCTACAAGAGAGAAGTGGCCCATCTGGCTTTGTGCTGTACTGAAAACATCCTGGAGATCAACACACATGCACACACACACACACAGAGTTGAAAAAAAAGATTCTTCCAAGATCCCACCCCCTTTACCTCCTTGTAATAAAAAAATGTGCAGTGAGTAAGATAAAGTCTTTCAAATTCTCCAAAGTTGTCAAATGGAAAATAAACGCAACAATTCTACACAAAAACAACCATAATGAAAAAGCACCATCAGCTTTTTTTTTTTCTTTTTTTTTTAATGGGAGTTGCAGAAACTCAACATCTGTCAACCAGCTGTCTCTCAGCTCTACAGAACTCTCATGGAGAGCATCTCAACCTCATCAATAAGTGTGTAGTTCAGCTCAGCCTCTTCCTGTTTAAAGTCAAGACTGCAGTGATTTGTGTGCACAGCAGAAAAGGCTGACTCTTCAGGAGCAGCTGTCAGTTCAGGAGCTGCATGACATCAGGGCCAAGAAGTAAGCTAGCCCCACATGACCCCACATACTGAGGGAACTATCTGTTCTCTGATTCTGATTCTCTCTTCAGATAAGCGCTACTGCTCCATCAAAAGCAGTACACATGACATCAAGACTTTTGTTTTCCCAACAGCAGACACTCACAAGGACATCTATAACAAATAAGCAGATCTGACCTTCCCTTAAACAAATAGTGTTTGCATGTGGACTTTGTATTGTATATAGTGCATATACACTCACTATCCACTATCCTTTTATAGGAACACCTGCACCTTACTTAATGTTAATCAAACATCATAATGGAAAAAAATGTGATCTCTGTCACTTTAACCGTGGCATGTTTTTGGTGCCAGATGGACTGGTGTGAGTATTACAAAACTGAATTTTTTAATCAATTCAAATCAATTGTATATGTATAGAGCTTTTAACAAGGGACATTGTCTCAAAGCAGCTTTACAGAACATAAGAAATATAGAACAAAAAGTTCAAGATTATTAGACAAAAAGGTCAAGATTAATGTTAGACTTATGTTTAAATTTATTTGTATGAGCAAGCCTGAAGTGACTTTGGCAAGTAAAAAGCTACCTTTAGATGGGAAGAAGAAGAAACCTTGATAGGAACCAGACTCAAAAGGAAATCCTTCCTCATTTGGGTGACACCTGAGATTGTGACCTACAATAGACACCGGAGAGTGTGATTATGAATAATGTCCTTTCTTCTTCTTCTTCTTTTTTCGGCTTTTCCCTTCAGGGGTCGCCACAGCGAATCATCTCTCTCCACCTATCCCTATCTTCTGCATCCTCAACACTTGCACCCACTAGCTTCATATCCTCATTTATTACATCCATATACCTCCTCTTTGGCCTTCCTCTTTGCCTCCTGCCTGGCAGCCCCATGTCCAACGTTCTCCTACCAATATACTCACTGTCCCTCCTCTGAACATGTCCAAACCATCTTAATCTGGCCTCCCTAACTTTGTCCCCCAAACGTCCAACATGAGCTGTCCCTCTGATGTACTCATTCCTAATCCTGTCCAATCTTGTCACTCCCAAAGAGAACCTCAACATCTTCAGCTCTGCTACCTCGAGCTCTGACTCCTGTCTCTTCCTCAGTGACACTGTCTCTAAACCATACAGCATGGCCGGTCTCACCACTGTCCTGTACACCTTCCCCTTGATTCTCGCTGATATTTTCTGATCACACAGAACTCCCGACACCTTTCTCCACCCATTCCAACCTGCCTGCACTCGCTTCTTTACCTCTTTCCCACACTCTCCATTACTCTGGACTGTTGACCCCAAGTACTTAAACTCCTGTACCTTCTTCACCTCTTCACCCTGTAACCTTACTGTTCCACTTCCCTCCCTTTCATTCACACACATGTACTCAGTCTTACTACGACTGACCTTCATTCCTCTTCTCTCCAGCGCAAACCTCCACCTCTCCAGGTTTTCCTCCACCTGCTCCCTGCTCTCACTACAGATCACAATGTCATCTGCAAACATCATTGTCCAAGGAGACTCCTGTCTGACCTCCTCTGACAACTGGTCCATTACTATAGCAAACAGGAAGGGGCTCAGAGCCGATCCCTGATGCCGTCCCACCTCCACATTGAACTCCTCTGTCTGACCTACAGCACACCTCACCACTGTCCTGCTCCTCTCATACATGTCCTGCACCACTCTGACATACTTCTCCGCTACTCCTGACTTCCTCATACAGTACCACAGCTCTTCTCTTGGCACCCTGTCATACGCTTTCTCCAAGTCTACAAACACACAGTGCAACTCCTTCTGACCATCCCTATACTTCTCCATCAAAATCCTCAGAGCAAACATTGCATCTGTTGTGCTCTTTCTGGGCATGAAGCCATACTGCTGCTCACAAATTTCCACTACCTTCCTTAACCTAGCTTCCACTACTCTTTCCCATACCTTCATTGTATGGCTCATCAACTTTATCCCCCTATAGTTACTGCAACTCTGCACGTCACCCTTATTCTTAAAGATCGGCACTAACACACTTCTTCTCCATTCCTCAGGCATCCTCTCACTCTCTAAAACCCTGTTGAACAAATTAGCTAAAAATTCCACTGCTGCCTCTCCCAGACACTTCCAGACCTCCACCGGAATGTCATCAGGACCAACTGCCTTCCCACTTTTCATCCTCTTCAAAGCCTTCCTGACTTCATCCTTTCTAATCTTATCTACTTTCTGTTCCACAGAGTTCACCCCTTCTACTCTTTTTTTTCCCCTCTCATTTTCCTCATTCATCAGCTCCTCAAAGTATTCCTTCCATCTCCTCTGTACACTCTCCTCACTTGTGAGCACCCTTCCATCTCTATCCTTAATAACTCTAACTTGCTGCACATCCTTCCCATCTCGATCCCTCTGCCTAGCTAACCTGTACAAGTCCTTCTCTCCTTCTCTAGTGTCTAACCTAGTGTACAACTCTTCATATGCCTTCTGCTTGGCCTTAGACACCTCCCTCTTCACTCTGCGCTGTAACTCCTTGTATTCCTGTCTATTCTCTTCAGTCCTGTCCATGTCCCACTTCTTCTTGGCTAACCTCTTCCTCTGGACACTATCCTGAACTTCCTCATTCCACCACCAAGTCTCCTTATCTTCTTTCCTCCTTCCAGATGACACACCCAGCACCTTTCTCCCTGTCTCCCTGATCACTTCTGCTGTAGTTTCCCAGTCATCTGGCAGCACTACCTGACCACCCAGAGCCTGCCTCAACTTCTGTCTAAATTCCTCACAACATTCCTCCTTTTTCAGCTTCCACCACTTGGTTTTCTTCTCTATCTTTGACCTCTTCGTCTTACAGACCATCAAAGTCATCCTACACAGCACCATCCTATGCTGTCTGGCTACACTCTCTCCCACTACCACTTTACAGTCACTAATCTCTTTCAGATTGCCTCTTCTACATAGGATGTAGTCTACCTGTGTTCTCCTACCTCCACTCTTGTAAGTCACTCTATGCTCCTCCCTCTTCTGAAAATAAGTGTTAACCACACCCATGTCCATCCTCTTAGCAAAGTCCACTACCATCTGTCCTTCAAGGTTCCTTTCCTTAACTCCAAACTTGCCCATCACCTCCTCATCACCTGTGTTCCCCTCGCCAACATGTCCATTAAAATCCGCTCCTATCACCACTCTCTCACCCGTGGGAATACTCTCCATCACCTCATCTAATTCACTCCAGAATCTCTCTTTCTCCTCTAACTCACAACCTACCTGTGGGGCATAACCACTAACAACATTCAACATTGCCCCTTCAATCTCTAACTTCAGACTCATCACCCTGTCTGACACTCTCTTCACCTCCAGGACATTCCTCACAAACTCCTCCTTCAGGACCACACCTACCCCATTTCTCTTACTATCCATACCATAATAAAACAGCTTGAATCCTGCTCCTATACTACGAGCCTTGCTACCCTTCCACCTGGTCTCCTGTACACACAGTATATCCACCTTCCTTCTCTCCATCACATCAGCCAGCTCTCTACCTTTCCCTGTCATAGTACCAACATTCAGAGTTCCTATTCTCAGTCCTACACTCTTACCTTTCCTCTTCTCTCTCTGTCTGTGCACTCTCCTCCCTCCTCTACTTCTTCGACCAACAGTAGCCCAATTTCCACCGGCGCCCTGTAGGTCAACGGCGCCGATGGCGGTCGTTGTTAACCCGGGCCTCGACCGATCCGGTATGAAATTCGTACTGACGATTCGCATGGTTAAATTTGGCAATGTTTTACGCCGGATGCCCTTCCTGACGCAACCCTCTCTATTTATCCGGGCTTGGGACCGGCACAGAAGTCACTGGACTGTGACCCCCATGGCTAGATTGAATAATGTCCTTTCTACAGTCATATACAGTCAGACAACAGTCTGATATTTCACACAACATATTTCACACAACAGTCACTAGAGTTTAAGGCATTGTCTAAGGCATTGGTCTAGGAAGGTCATGAATTCAAATCCCAGCCCTACTAAGCTTCCTCTGCTGGGTCCCTAACTCTCAACTGCTCACTTGCATAAATGTAGTGCCTTTCATTTCTGTAATTCTGCCAAATGAGATAAACGTAATGTTGATCTCCAAGTTGAGGAGTGTGATGGTGTTGGTGGTATTAGCATAAAAAAAGGAAGCTGATCTGTTTGAGAAGAGTGTACAGATAAAGCTACTGCACTGCATTCTTTAAGTAAAGATGAAGTAAAGGCTAATTCCCAATGTACCACTATCAGCTTGCAGATAATGTGGGAAACTATGAACCAAAGCAAAAATAAACGTGCCTATGAAATAAATATAAACTAATCCATAATCCATAATCACATATCTGAAATTGTTATGCAGCAAGAAAAGATGATTATTCAATTTTTTAGGTATGTCAAAGAACGCCATACAAGAATGTTCCTTCATTCCTTGAGGGTGAAGAAGAGATGATGAAATCATTTGCAGTATGTAAGAATACCCTCCAGCAATAATTCAGTAAAGTAGATGATTACGTTTCAAAGGACTGTTATGTGAGAATATGTGAGTTTCACTATACTGGAAATATTTTATTTATGCAAGAGAATTTCTAAGAAAATAAAACACTGGATTAAGAGGAAAACTGTTGAAGGCTCAATAAAGCATAGAGCAATGACAAGACTTGGATGTACAGCAGATTGCTGAAGTGTCCCAACTGGGAATAGGTGTTAGTGCTCTGTGTATGAATCTTTGTTGTCACAACACACTGAATATCTCAACTTAAAAAGTATATTTTATTTGACCTCTTTCACTGTAAATAGATTTGACTTAATATACAAATGCTGAATGTAGTCTATGACACTGTACCTGTCTTTCTCATTTATCTCTTTCATGTTAATTCCATGGTCTTTTTGTTGTACAGGTAACTGAAACAAGGACTGGCCCTCTTGGATGCAGTAACTATGACAACCTTGATTCTGTCAGTTCGGTTTTAGTTCAGAGTCCAGAAAACAAAATCCACTTACAAGGTAATAATCTGTTCTGAATGGTCTTTGTTATTTTGTGTTCAGAAACTCATGTCAAAATAGTTCATGCACCATTCATTCATTCATCTTTAGAAACTGCTTTATTCCAGTCTGGGTCATGGTACATCTAAGGTCTATCCCATGAACAATAAGTATGAGACAGAAATACACCCTGGATGGGATTACCAGTGTTGCCTTGTATAGCTATCTACTTATATAAGCAAGTCTTGAATCTGAGACCTGAACATAGTCACAAACCACCATCATTCATCTGAACAAGGATGTACTGTATGTTGATGAAATATGTATGGGCCTAAATATTTTTTGTCACATGTTTGTCACAAATTACCGCATCAAATCTAATGGGATCTGATACTTATAAGGCTTTATGTCCTGAAAAGTTCAGGGGTGGTCAGCCGAATTGAAGTTTTTATTCCTGCTGAACTGATATAGTCGCTTCTTCTTTTTTTTTGGATGTTCTTGGTTTGTGAAGCATTCACCTGGTTGCACCCTGTCCCTCATGGGTGGGCTCCATGGGAACTTTTAGTGGTGGGAGGGGTGCTGATTAGTACTCAATCCACAAGAGAAAAATAGCTTTCTTCTAGCAAGAAATAACACATAACTCAGTTTTAGCTATTAAAGGCTGACCAAGTTTTTTTAACCTTTTATTTTTTCTAGCTGTGAATGCTGACAGAAGCACAATCACAGCACTAAACAGTCTACAATCTGTCTTTGGACTCCTACCTTTATTTTATGACTGCTTGGTTTAAACTGAACCAAATAATCTAACACCACTGCTTGTGGAGCATTTACAAAAGTAACACAGAGACTTCCAGTTTATTTTTACATCCTGTGGAAACATAAAAAACTGATAAAAATTTAAGGAAATTTACCATTCTTGACCATGGTGCCAGGTCTGAGATAGATAGGTACATAGAAACAAAATGTTGTGCAACAAATATGACACATTCAAATTACATATATATATATATATATATATATATATATATATATATATATATATATATTCATATACAGGTAACTGTATTGTTATTTATATTCTAATGTTGATAGGATTTATTTTCTTTTTTAATGAAAGGTTTGCAAGTAATTCTGCCAGACTACCTCAGACATACCTTTGTCCAGGCGGCTCTTGGCTACATTGCCTGCAATGGAGAAGGTGACTTTGTGTGTCGGGACAGTGACTGCTGGTGCAAGTGTGACCCAAAGTTCCCAGAATGTAATTGTCCCTACATGGACATTCAAGCCATGCAAGAGAGCCTTCTTCGAATAGCTGAATCATGGGAACTCCTTTACAAAGAATTCAAGGAATCGGGTATGTATGTGTACGGATATAATTAAATGCAGTAAACAAATGTGTAATATATTTTTTTTCATTTTTGAATAATCTTTGAGTGCAGTTATTCTTACATATTTGTAAAAACAGAAAGCGAGGGAACAAGACAAGTTGTTTTATGTCATAAATGTGTTCTTCTTTGAAAGATATCAAAGACATACAATGTTATGCTCTGTTCATGAAAGGAAATATTGGGAGTGTCTCTATAGAAAATGTGTTGCCAGCTTATTTCACCGCACTGTACCTACTGTGGAGAAATCTTTTATTTATTTATATTTTTTACATACCTTTGCAGATGAGTTCAAGGCATTCCTGATGAGGTTGCCTCAGAACATCTACCTCAATGCCTCTGCAATCCACCATTTATGGCTGCTAGATGGCATGTTTCAGCGGCGCTATGAGCTCCTAGAGAACAGCATGAAGGGGCTGTACAGGAGGGCCCAGCGAGTTGTGTACAAACTCTTCAGTCTGAGCAAGAGGTGTCAAAAGCAGCCTGTTATCAACTTACCACGTGAAAGGTGAGCACAACTGTCTTGCTATCCTCTCAGCAAGGCATTGCAGAGTTAGCTAACAGCTAATTTAGGAATGTATTAAGTATATAAGAAACTAAACATTAACTTAAATGTGCTGCAACCTAGGTTCCATAAATGTAGTGTACATTGTGTTTCATTTTATAGATAGAAAATGGACATGTTTCATGGTCATGTTTCTTACTCAAGAGGAGTAATACAGCATTTTTCAACAATGCAAATGACCTGAAAAAATAAAATAAATTAATACAAAAAAATAAAAACAAACAAACAAAGTCATCATGATGAGTTCATTGGAAAAAAAAAACACATGGAAACAACTAATGTTACAGCAATTGCTAACCTGAAGAGAAAAACAAATCTTTCTGCAGACTAAAGTGGAAGAAAATCTGTTCTTATCCATCACAACCCTTCTTGATTCAAGGTAACTAATGTAGCTAACAATTATTTCCATTTTATGAAAATGAGCTAGCTAATTTTATAAATAGTGAATTTAGTGGTGTATGCACACGGACAAACACGTGAATTTTTCATTGCACTATTTAAACAGGGCAAACATAAACAAATCTGAATAAATAATTTTAATGATTGATGACACGTTTTCTTTTGAGTGTCAGTGAAAGTATCAACGATTACCAAAAACATCAATCTAGACAACCAAACATTTAGAAAAAATTAAAAATAGATAAATGTATCACTAGTTCCAACTATGATAAACTGTATCCCAGCTCTTTAAAATGCCTCAAATATACAAAAGAATAGTTTTATCAAAACTAACCTATCTATAGTATTACCTAATACAAGAATAGCAAATCAAAATCTATATATGATTTAGCAATGTAAAGGAAATGACCTACTGTATATGCTACAGCACAATCGTGCAAACTAATCGTCTAATTAACATATTTATTTCTCTATGTAATTTTTTAGCATTACTTTTAATTCATTAGCACAAAGGAGGAGACATATGCTAAGAAACATGTTAAGCTCGTATAAATGAGAAAAGTACAGCTTTCTATCATCCAGAATAGTGGTCATGAACTACAGGGTGCTTGGGAAGACTCTTCTCTCAGTCATACCTTTATTAGTACAGGGAGTTCCCTGCACAATTTGAACTGAAATTATTGCTGCTTTCCCAAGTGGCCCATATTTCAGCCTGAAATCTCAATGGACTGAATAGAGAAATGTGGTATATTTCCCTGGGAATCACAAGGAGCAGATGAATTATTTCATCTCAGGAATGAGCTGTACCTGCTGAAATTTTGGTTAATTTTTTTGGGCTCTCTTGCCAAATATAAATATCTCAAATGCTGCATGCACAAAGTAAATGCCAGTGATACAAAGATGTATGTGCACAGCCCTAATAGTTTCGACAGTTTTTTTTCACTTAAGTACAAACATTATTTTTTGTCCCAATAAGGTGCTGATGCTAAAGTCTTAATTAACAGCAAATTATGTGCTCTGGTGCTTGTCTGATTTTCTCCCCAAGGTGATTTTGTAATTATTAAACATAGTATTATTACTAGCTCAGATATTAAGCCACACATATGGTCTAGAGTTCTACTTTCAGCACATTACTGATTTCTCACTCTGTCTACTTCCAATGTAGGCCACGGTCATACTGGCTGAACTACTTCCAGTCATTACTCTACTGCTCAGAAAACAACCAGCTGGGCTTTTTCTCAGAGGAGCTACACACCTGCATTTGTGCATATGACCAATTCTCATGCCAGGCACCCACTCCATGTTCTGTAGGAGAGGGTCCAGCTTGTGCATCCTGTGCCAGTGACAACTACACTCGCTGTGGTAGCTGCAATGTCGGCTACATGCTAAGTCAAGGAACCTGTCGGCCTATGGTGGCCGATTCCACTGACAACTACCTGGGCTTTGAGACTGACTTGCAGGACCTAGAGCTGAGGTACCTACTGCAAAGGGCAGACCGTCGGCTAGAGGTCCATGCTATCTTCATTAGCAATGATATGCGCCTCAACAGCTGGTTTGACCCTTCATGGAGGAAGAGAATGCTGCTCACACTAAAGAGCAACAAATACAAATCTAATCTGGTGCACATGCTTCTGGGGATCTCCCTACAGATTTGCCTTACAAAGAACAGCACCCTGGAACCTGCCCTTACTCTTTTCATCAATCCTTTTGGTGGGAGCCACTCAGAAAGTTGGTTGATACCTGTAAATGAGAACAAATTCCCTAATTGGCAGTCCACTAAGCTGGACCTTCCACTTGAGTGTTTTAACTGGACCCTAACTCTGGGCAACAAGTGGAAGACTTTCTTTGAGACAATTCACATTTATCTGAGGAGCCAGATTAAAACATCAGGTCCTACTGCCAATGAGAGTGTTTACTTGGAACCTTTGGAAATGGCAGACCCTTCTAGAAACTTGGGGTACATGAAAATCAACAGCATACAAGTTTTTGGTTACAGTATGCATTTCAACCCGGAGGCAATCCGGGACTTGATCCTGCAGCTGGACTATCCATACACACAGGGCTCACAAGATTCTGCCCTGATGCAGCTGTTAGAGATCCGAGACCGTGTTAACCGACTGTCTCCACCAGGCCAGCAGCCTCTGGACCTGTTCTCCTGCTTATTGCGCCATCGTCTCAAACTCACAGTCAATGAAGTGGTGCGAATCCATGCTTCTCTTCAGGCTTTCAGTTCCCGACTCCCAAACCCTCTTGATTATGAGACAACCAAACTTTGTAGCTAACAACTAAAAGGTCAGACATCTAGAATATGTTTACACACAGAGAGGAGACTGTGCATGAATAAAAGAAATCACTTAATTATTGACTACAATATTGTATATCTTTCCACATTCACTTCTAAACAACTGTACTCAAATCAACCAAGTCAGTTTTCTTGTATGGAGCAACACTTAAAACATTTGGTGGGGCCTTTGCTATATATGATTGCAAATTTTCTATAATTTTTTGGTTTTGTTTTTTGCTTTAGTGGCAGTGCACTTTCCTTAATCAGAATACAGTGATGTCAGTATGTTTTGTAGATAAATTGTTATTAAAACTTAACGTAATGTTAATTATTTACTAGTCTTCTTTTTTGTTTAGCTGTTAAGCAGTTAACATACTGGGAAATTATGTCCACCTTTTTCTATGGCATAATGATAATGTAAATGAGATTAAACATGACATAAGTGCTTGATTAAATAGTAATATAACAGACTCGTTAACACAATTACATTATGGCTTGTTGCGATAAGCTGTCTCCTTCTGTCTGAAAGAATCATATTTTTTTTAACAAAGAAATTACATTTGATTAACATTACAGATCATGTGTTTTGTGACAAATTATCAGTGCTCACTGCCATGGTGAAGCTGTGTTACCCTTTCTCAGATGTCTTGATATCACTTTATAAAGACGGGCCTTGCATTGCATACGCACACACATTCACACAAACCAAATAATGGTATTGTATTTATTAATTGTTGCTATTGTTACTATTAATATATCATATTATATATTATATTATTTTCACATTGCCCTAATTTTCTGTATTGGTATTACCTTATTTGTGTTTCTTTTCTTCCATTTTCCCCATCTTTCTCATTTTCTTTGTTGTTTTCTTTTATATCTGCTTTACTTCTTGGTGTCACAGTCTGTTTATGGGACCATGTTGAAGCATCTAATAAGAGGAAGAATGTTGGTGGGCCCAAACAGATTTGCCATTTGTCTATTCTTGTTTGCATATATTATTATTATTATTATTATTATTATTATTATTATTATTATTATTATTATTATTATTATTATTTATGTGTTCCTTTTCTGTGTGTGGTGTATAACTGTACTAGTTATAAACAAAGGTTTGTAGACACCTGTCCATTACACCCATTTGTTCCTTCCTCAAGATGTTGCCACAAAATTGAAAGCACACACTTCTATAATATGTCTTTCTATGCTGTAGAATTACAATTTCTCTTCAGTAGAACTAAGGCACCCTAAACCTGTTCCAGCATTACCATACCCCTGTACACAAAGTGAACTATTTCAAATGCATGTTTTGCCAAGTTTGGAGTGGAAGAACTTGAGAATCCTGCACAAAGCTCTGACCTCAACCCTACTGAACACCTTTGGGATGAACTAGAATGCTGATTACGCCCCAGGCCTCTGCGCCCTATATCAGTGCCTGACCTCACTAATGCTCTTGTGGCTGAAAGGACAAAACCCCCCAGCCATGCTCTAAAATCTAGTGGAGAGCCTTTCTAAAAGAGTGCAGGTAATAATAACAGTAAAGGGGACTAAGTATGGAATGGGATGTTCAACAAGCACATATGGGTGTGATGGTCAGGTGTCCACAAACTTAGCTATATAGTGTGAAAAGAGGCTATTATTACAAAGGAGCCTTACACTGAATGTTAAACTGAAGTGGTAACTTAGTGCCTTTGTAAACGTGTGCTAGAAAGTTTCATAACTCCTCCAGGCAGTGTTGTTTCTTTTAGATAAAATCATGCTCGTTTTTTTGGGGTGTTTTAATTCAATTATTTGATTCACATTTTTGCTGTGGTAAACAGGTCAGGAGGTTTGTATATACCCTTCAATTTCGTCATCATATCATCTATACATCTGCAATTGATTTGTTTCAGGCTGCTAATGTCAATATCCTGGGAAATGATATAGATTATATAATGCATAGGTCAAACTAGTGTGAAATGAAGGATAAGTGAGAAATGCAAGAAGGGGTGATGAGTGATACAGAGAATCTAGAATCTAGAATATATAAATATTTCTACCAGATCTTATTACTGTAGCTGTGGTTTCTTCTTCAATTCATGCTGACCAGGGCTGCCAGTGCAACATTTTACATAGGAAACATCGCTCACTGGCACAATGACATGTGCAAACAAATGAGCAAGAATGAGCAAGGGCATAATTAGTGCTAAAATGCATCTACTAATAACCAGCATGCTACCTAGAGAGAAATTAGTGGGAAATTAGTGCTTGTCAGTAATGCCAAAATGAGTTAACACGTTGTTTTGATAATGGCAAATAGGAAAGTACAAAATGGCTATTACAAAGGTAATCAGTCTTTCTCCCAGCCTGGAAAAAAGAAGCAAGAGAGAAATGCACATGAAATATAAAGTGGTTCAGTTCACACAATACAGCTATGGGTAGTAGCTTTGAAAAGACACTGTAATGTCTAATCTTGGAATTACATGGATGGTGGTCTTGAAAAACATCAGATATCACTGTTGCTTAATTGTGGAAAACAGCCAATCATTTACTAATATATACATAAAATGAATTTTAATTTCAGCGTGTGGTCGGAACCCAACATTGCTCATCATCCTGAGAACATTATCCCCACAATGAAGCATGATGGTGGTAGCATCACATTTTTAGCATGTACTTAGAAAGTGGTGAGTTGGATGAAGCAACCAACAAATTTTTTTTTTTTGTACTTACCCTGTGTCAATAAAAAAAGCATTTAAAATTATTTCTAGACATGCAGTATTATATAATATTTATCAAGTGATTAAAACCCAATTACATCCATTCAGTGATCCAGTTCCTAGTTCCTACAGTAAAAATGAAAAAAAAAAGGTCAATGTAAGGTACTGTGGACTAGGTAGAAAATTATAGCTAAGCATGCTGTTTTTCCTTTGATGGAATTATAAAGTCGAACATGTCAGAATTTGACCACAAGAAGGGTTTTTCCAGGCCACCACACATATTATCTACTTTGTCATTTATTGGTCAATGAATAATGAACAGTCTTGATTTATTTCAGTTATTGAAATGATCAAAAATGTGAATGTTGCTTGCTTTCTGCATATTTTCTGCAGTATTTTAGTAGATTTTTTACTGGTATTGTTGTGATTAAAAACTGAAACAGTTTTTTTGTGCTGTACCACACAACAGGAAGCTGTAAATTTTTTATTTGCTGTCTACCATTTCCATTCCTTTGGCAAAAAGGAGTCATAGACAAAAGTCCAAATATATAACTACAGATCATACATCTGTAAATGATTTTTGGAAATACCCTGTGACAGTGGGCAAAGGGTAATCAATAACATCAGGCCCATCTCCAGTGTTCCAGTACAAGTATTTACAGATGATGCCGCAGGAACAAAGGCCATGTGAACAGAGAAGGAAGCAAAAGGTAACTGTCTACTACCAATAAATCAGTGTTCAGCTTTATTACCTAGAAGCAAAGGTTCTGCAGCAAGATCAATTCAGTCAGACAAACTGATGGTATTTTGATGCTGACACCAGACCTGCATCAACATCAATTTATTAACTGGTTTGTGTTTTCTACTCGGTAGGCTTTCTACAGGTCCAAATCAATCCTCACTGTTATGGTCCATTAAAATCTATGATTATAATACATCAGTGCATTCAGCAGCTGAAGGTTTCTGAGTCTGTTGGCATGGAATACAGACAAAGTGGAAAAGAAGATACAGTTATAATTACCTAATAATTCCTAATGAATGGCATTATAATGAATGGATGTTATATGAGGCAGCAAATTACCTGCAAGTTTATTGTCAGTGACATTTTACTGTTCTCGTGAAAGTAAACTATCTTTAAAATCTAGTAGGAACAATGTGGTTGTAAAGGTAACTCAGCTTTTTGATGAATTGTATCAAATCTTTTATAACCTGCAATCCCAGAAGCACTGTATTTGAAATAAACAAAAAAGGTTACTATTCAAGCTGAAAATCTTTATTATGCACTTTATCTAATTTGTTGAGGACAAAATGATGTGACAATGGTCAGTGGAAACCAAAATCATCAACCCACTGAGGGCTGCATTCAAAATGACATTGGAAATCAACATAAAAATGTGAAATTATAGCCTGATCCAACTCGAATGAATTTCATCACAGCAACTCATAATGTAAGTCAGTAGTGTGTATGGCCCCCTGTGTCCTGTGTCTGTATCTCACATTGATGTCTAGGCATGCTCTTGATGAGATGGTGGGTGGTGTCCTGGGGTATCTCATCCCAGACTTGGTTTAGGGCATCAGTAAGCTCCTGTACAGCCAACAGTGCTACTTGGTGACTTCAGATTCTCCTATGGATAACATCCTAGAGATTCTCCATTGGATTCAGGTCTGGAAAACAAAGGGCCAGTCAATGAATCAATTCCTTTGCCATCTAGAAATTGACTACCCCTTCAGAAGGAACCCAGGGCCCACTGCATCAGCGTGGTCTGACAATGGCTCTGAAGATTTCATCGCGGTACCTAACAACAGTAAGATTACTGTTGGCTAGCATGTGAAGGTCTGTGCAACCCTCCAAGTATATTCCTCTTCAGACTATCACTGACTGACTGCTAAAGCAGTCATGCTGGATGATGTTGCAGGAAGCATAATATTCCCCATGGCATCTCCAGACTCTTTCATGCCTGGCACATGTGCTCAGTGTGAACCTGCTCTCATCCTTAAAGAGAACGATCACCAATGGTGGACATGCCAATTCTGGTTCTGTTTCTCTGGCAAATGCCAGTCAAGATGCATGACGGTAGACTGTGAGCACATGTCATAGTGGTGGGCTGTCAAGCCCTCATGCCAGTCTCATGAAGTCTATTTCTGACAGTTTTGTCAGAAACATGCACAACAGTAGCCTGGTGTAGGTCATTTTGTTGGGCTCTGGAAATGCTCTTCCTGTTCCTCCTCACACAAAGCAGCAGATTCCTGCCCTGTTGATGGGTTTTGCTCTTCTGGGGCCCTGTTTAGCTCTCCTTGTGTAACAGCCCATCCCCCAGTTTGTCCTCCATGCTCTTGTATGGATGTGCCATCCTAGAGGAGCTGTGTTACCTGTGCAACCTGACTGGGTTGCAGGTACAAGTAGTGACAAGAACCCTAACAAAAACAAAATAAATTAGTCACAAAGGATAAGGAGAGAGCAGTTGTCTGTGACCACCACCTGTAGAAACATTCCCTTATTGGGTGTTGTCTTGCTTTTTCCTCTCCATTGCACCTGGTTAATTTCAGTTTGCACCAAAACAGGTGAAACTGATTCACAATCACTTATGCTTCCTAACTGGACAGCTTGATATCTCGGAAGTTTAATTGACTTGATGTTTCACTGTGATGAAGTGTTCCCTTAATTTTTTGAGCAGTATATATAACTTAATTTGCAAACTAAATGTATTACTTTATTTTTGACAGACACTGAGACATTGAGCGCAACAAATAATACTTGCTTTTAAAAGAACACAATATACACTCACTGTCTATTTTAATAGAAACAACTGTACAGTTGCACAACCATGCGCCACAATGGTCCTCATGTAGGATACCTTCAGTTCATGTTCACATCAAACACCTGAATGGGGAAAATGTGAACTCATTGACTGTGACCATTGCAAATAAATAAATAAATAAATGACTAAATAAATAAATTTTTCAAGTTAAAAATTTGGGAGGCAGATAAACTACAACAGGTTTCATTCCTCTTAGTCAAGAATTGCAATCCAAGGCTACACTGGATGCATGTTCACTAAAACTGGACACTTGACTAGGATCAGACCAGGTGACATGTTCCTAATAAAGTGGGCTGTATATGCATAAACCGGTTTATCATTAATAAAGCATTCCTCTTTCCTGGTGGATGTACAGAAAAGCATTAAGTTGAGTATAGACTGGCCAATTTTAGCTGTTTGTAATCATCAACCAATTGATTGGTGATTAATTGCTGTCTGTGTGAGCAGCTCAAATTGCCCAATCTGTGAGCATTTACATTTACATTTCTGGCATTTGGCAGACGCTCTTATCCAGAGCGACGTACAAAAGTGCTTTAGTTCTCAATCACTGAATACATTAACACTGGTTCAATAAGACACAACTTGGGATACCATTAGCCTAACACTGAGTTGGTTTTTTTTTTTTTTTTTTTTTTTTTGCAACATATTACGTAAACTGGAAAAATAAGAGCTAGTTTAAGTACTTCAGGAAGAGGTAAGTCTTCAGTTGCCGTTTGAAGATAGTCAGAGACTCGGCCGTACGGATACCTAGGGGAAGTTCGTTCCACCACCTCGGTGCCAGAACAGAGAAGAGTCTAGATGTATACCTACCTTTTCCCTGAGAGATGGTGGGACCAGTCGAGCAGTGCTAGTGGATCTGAGTAAGCGAGGTGCAGTGCGAGAAGTGACGAGAGCTTTGTGTGTGCACTCACAAATCCATTGACATTTTCCATTTTTAAGTTATTATCATTGAGTTTTGTAGTGTAAGCACATCTAGCAAATACAGTGATGAGTGCATGGAGAGAAACAAGCACTGAAGGGACCAGTCTTGATAGAGTTTAATGGGTGAACTGGTTAAGACTTGTGAAGGCCACTCTACTTTTCACATTCTTGGAAATAGACAGAGCTCACTGATAAAATAATGAACACTAAGCATGAAGAAATATTTATTTTAAAAAGTGATTATTACATATTGATGGATGGATGGATGGATGGATGGATGAATGGATGGATTGTCTGAATGATTGATTGAGTGAATGATTGACTGATTGATCTTTCTTTCATTCATCTTCAGCGCTACCTGCTTCAATGGCATTCATGCCGTTCTTTTTTATTAGTTTGCTCATTCCTTCAATACCCCTAACATCAGTCTCAATTTGAATGCTTCCACTATTTAGGCTTTAATTACTTTGTTAATCTCAGTAGCCTTAGACTCTATTTAACAAGGACACATTCCTGTTCATCTGGCTCTGTGTAGACTTTACAAAAGCTGTTTTACCTGCATGGTTTATTCACTGCATGGTGAAACAAACATATATAATCCACACCGTTACATTTCACACAGTGTCTCTTCAGACCCTAAAGGCTCACAAAACATCCTAACTGTTTCTGGAACCAGCTGTTTAAGATTAAACCCAAGTGCCTCATGAACAGTGTCACATATGGCAAATAATAATAATAAAAAAGATTAAGATTACCCCCAACTCTTTCCTGGACAACTTTAAAGCATTTTATTCACATCATTGAGTTCAACCTTTAATGCAGACGCTCCAACGCACCACCCTAGGACTTGGGTCGATAAGCACTTGACACTTTATGCATCAATAACAGCTCAAGTTGTTCCTGAGAAAAAAAAGGCTAATAAAAAAATGGAACAAGTCTGTACCAACACCTCTGTAATGTATTTGCATTTGATGGCAACCAAGGAAATATATAGTATTTATGATTTAATAGGAGTGATGGTATTCTACCACATTTGAATTAAACTCTAGCCAGAAGAAAAATTCTAATACTTTTAGATGCATCCAAATGTCCTGATACACAAAGAAACACAAGACTATGTGCTGATTTTTGTATATGCTGGTTCAATGCCATAGCACATTACTTCCCATCACACCACAGGGGGCAGGTCCACTTGATATGCAACAGTTTTTACAAGAGATGGCATGTTTATGATTCAATATTTTGCTCTTCCAACTTTAAATGAAATCTTTTAAAAATAATATCAGCTGCCTTAACCAATAACTCAGCTAGTCTATTTATGGAAGACTGTAGATCCAGAGGCACAAACATAAAACTGTATTAGAGATCCAGCTCATTACTTTTACAAGCCTCAGCATGCATCACTGTGCATGCAGAAAATTGTCTCATATCCCCCTCTCTGATGTGCCAATCATTTCAGGCAGAAGAAACACCTTCCCTCTAGCCAAATCGTTAATAAAACGACACACTCTAACAAACTGAATTTGATTTCATGTGTAAAATATTCAGTATAATATCATCAATGTGTGTAGTCCAAGGATTGACATATATAAAATGTAAGAAATGTCCAATTAAAGAAAAGATGAAGCACTCTGATGAATGACACATCAGTTTTTTTCAGACAAAACTGTGATGGGTTTAGGATTTTATCACTGACATCCACATTTCCATAAAGAGTGGATTAAAGTGGCCAGAACACCCAATCCTGAAAGAGGTACACTAACAGTTTGTACCAGTCTAACACTCTTGGCATTACACTTCTTTTTTCCAAGCTTGACATTCATTCACCAATTGCTCAGGTTTGCAACAATACAAACAAACACAAGTCTTTCCAGAACAAATATTTTGTGTACCTACTACTTTAGCTGTCCAGTGAAATTTCCCAAGGGTGTTACAAGTTTAAACGGCTTGATACTTTATCACCAACCGGTGACTGCTCAGGTTGCACTGGTGACTAAAAAGCAATTTTGTGCGTCAACACAAATTTGTCAGCCAACATAGCTGCTACAGCTCAAGAGATAACTCTGTTTATCTAAACATACGAGATTTTCAGGTGAATAATGTTTTCTAGAATTCTCTATTCTCTAAAAATGGCACATGACATGTTTTAATTTATAAATTTGTTCCTAATGAGCAAGCCAGAGGTGACGATGGCAAAGAAAAACTCCCTGAGATGATATTAAGAAGAAACCTTGAGAGGAACCAGACTCAAAAGGGAACCCATTCTCAACTGGGTGACTGAGTGAGAATGCGATTATAAAATAATTGTACTTCTATACCTGTATACTATATGGTCAGAAAGTGCAGTTGTGAAACCAGGAGATTAATTGTTAACTTATGGAGACTTGAGTGCTAAACTTCATGTAAATTGCGGTCCAAAGCCATCTTCGTGGTTTCTAATTAATACTATCCACAGCCCTTCTATGCATCTCTAGGCTGTCCATGTGGGCCATCCTCAGCATCAGGGAGCAGAAAAATAGTTAATTAGTGTGTGTATGGTTCCATGTGATGTACTTCCTGTATTACTCCCAGTATTCCCATGATATTGGCTCCAGACCTGCAGCAACCCTGGCTGTGATAAATCAATATTTCTTGAGCTTCATCACACAATTATAGGTTTACTGTTCAAAAATAAAGGAATATGTTTGCTTCTTTTAAAATTGATTTTCCAAACCAGTTAACTAACATCACATTCTGGGGAACCTGGTTGCAATTTATTTAGAACAAATAAATAGGACAGATGAATACCAAGAACAGGACAAAAGAATCAAGGAACACAACCCATTTTGTCAGCATCCTTCAAAAAACCTAATTAGCATTGGCCTTGCAATTGTACTGCCAACATACAAGGTTTCTAAGAAACACTGTTTCTCAAGTACAATGTTTACTCTCTCTGGTTTGTTTGTATGTCCAGATGAGCACTCCATATAATACTCGATTCTGATTGGCCAATTAATATTCCGTAGAAGCAGCTCCTGCAATAGCACCGGCTATAATTTAAAATAACAGGTTTATGTGAATGTGCTTGTTTGTTTGTATAAAAACAGCTCATTCACAGGGACCTGCATAAAGGATGCTCAATATCACCTTGGGTTAATAATAAATGGGTTAAGCTGGTATTGTTATTTAACAAAGAAACAATATATGAGTGCTGGTTTGGTGGAGAGGACAGCATTTATTTATTTATTTGTTTATTTGTTTGTTTGTTTGTTTGTTTGTTTGTTTATTTATTTAAAAAAACAATTAGATTTTTTTATTTATTATTATTTATTCATACAAAGACATTTATTTAACATGAATGAAAGGTGTCCTGAGTGTCTTCAGGATAGAGTGCTTTAAGTTTTTGTAGTAACATTTATTTATTTATTTATTTATTTATTTATTTATTTATTTTTTTTTTATTTATTTATTTTTTTTCCATGGAGCAAAAAGAAAGGCTGCTGAGCAAATGACTGTTTATAGCAAATAACTAAATCTCATTTAATGTAAGTTATAAGAATGAATAACTTGTCTCATAGACGTTCCACAACACTAAGTGTAACTATAAATGGATATTGTATATACACATATTGTGGCAAATTGCTATAGTAAAAATTGAAAAAAATGTGTAGGTATGTTTTGTTGATTGTTTTACAATAACCACATCCTCTTTTATGTTTCTTATTTAAGCAAAAATGTAATGCATTTTTTTCTTACCATTAAAGTTATTACTAAAACCGGAAGAAAAAAACTTTTTTAACATTTTCATTAACAGCAATGAAGAAACATTGCTTATTGTACGACTGTCCATGCAGATGTTGTGCTATTGATGTATAGGTGAGAAACATCTGTTTCTCAGTCATCTGTTTAGTCTACAACATAATTAGACAGATTTAAGAAGACACCTGCATTATCTGTTTCTATTCAAAGGAAAAACTCTCTAAAAAGTTTTAGAGCCACAGTGCCTAGGAAATGTAAGTAAAAAGTGCTAAAACATGCATTTATTATGCCTTTCAAAGTGAAAGAAAAGCAAGAGGATCGTGATAAACCTATAATGTTGAGCTAAGTGAAATTCAGCACAAAGCTCGGGTTCTTGATAATGAGTTAAACCAGGCCCAACAAACACACATCCAGCCCAATCAATCCCAGCTCCCACAGTACCATTTTATGCTGCAGTGCAAATTACCGATGAATTGCTTTGGGATCTTCTGTCTGGCTTCTAAATGCAGCTCTTATTAAACAATCCTCAGGTACAGCATGTACCTATCAGAGGATTTAACTTATCTCAGGAGTCATTTATGATACATCAGGATTCATGGCACATTTTTGACACGTCCTTCATCAGTGCCACAACTAGACGTGTTCTGCCAATACGTGGGTACAAAAAACATGTTTGAAAATTAATATCTCACCATTCATTACCATATAGACGGGAATAGACAGTATATGCCAGTATGAGGTCTATTTGACTAGACAGAAATCTTATGAGAATCTGTCATATGAGAGATTTAAAATAAACTTATTGTGTTCAATCATATTCACACATATGCATTTATATTTATAGCATTTTGATATTGATGTTCTTATGCAGAGAAACTTACAAAACTGCTTTGAATCTCCATCAAAAACTTATTGTTATGTGAGCATTTGCAGTTTTCAACATGGGAAGGTTTTCAGGATGGATGCTTTGTGGATGTTTGATACAGCCATGTTTATTCATAAACAAATATTTTAAAGAAATTGTACCAACTATGTTATATTGTTTGGAAAATGTAGAACTTTTTGTAGGCTGCAACAATAACTCTGCTTTGCACTGCTGATTATTTTCTAATAGCAGAAGGCCATGTTGTGATTTATTCCTTAATTAAGCAAGAAATAATCTATATTTTTTCTCAAATAATGATATTGCTAGCAATGGAAGAAAAATAACTTTGCATTTGCATTTCTTATTATCATATGAGCCAGAGTTTATGAATACCATAAACCTAAAAGTCTATTCATTAGTGCACGAGTACCATGAGTGCATGATGGTACAAAAGCCCGGCAATCGCCTCTTGTGCAAATACCATTACAGTGCTGAAAAAAATGCGCCACTTCAGCACGAAGGAAAGCACCAGTTTCGCGGCTACGAGGCGGAGTCAGGGCAGGGCCAGCAGCAACCAATCCAAAGCGCCGCTGTCTCCACTCACCCTGGGGAAGAAGAGCAGAAAGGTGAATTGCCGTGGCCTGTGGTGGGGGTAAAGTTGGCTAATAGTTTGTCTAATGTGGTTATGTTGTGTTTCTCTCTTGCAGTAGTCCCATAGAATGCCAGGCCAATGCCGAGGGCGCAATACACATGCATTCCCTCATCCATTGATACCTTTGAGTAATTTGGTGTAGCCAATCCACTAGCTGGAATGGTTTTAAGAAGTAGAAGGAAACCACAGAACAGTGAGAAAATGCAAGCAAAAATGGGGATTTTAATCAGATTTATTTCATTTGTTTGAATCATTAATAAATGTATTCATTCATTCACTTATCTTCAGTAACCTGATCAGGAAATATCTCAGTTAAATCACTCAATAGTAGCTTCTGATCAGAAGGTCATGAGGTCAAATCCCTGCTATAAATGAGATAAATGTAAACTGCTCTGGATAAGGGCCTCTGCCAAATGCCATAAATGTAAATGTGTATCTAGAACCAATTCCAGGAGTGCTGGACATCAGCTGGGAATCACTTTGGATGGGATGCCATGCACACATTCGCATATCCATTTACACCTTGGTGTCGGAGGACAGGGACAGGCTGCATGGGCACAAGTGTTTTATTAAATGTGAGGCTAAGAGCAGGTCAAAAAACAGGTTGTGGTCAAATAAGGTGCAGACATATTTTCAAGGGCTAGGCAAAGACAAAGTCCAAAAAAATAAGTAATGTGATGAAAAGAACTGAGCCATGCATATTAGTTTGCACTGAACACAACACATATGCCAGTTTAAATGCACATGGAGATCAGAATGTAAGCTGAAATAAGGTGAGATTATTCATGGCACATATGGGAAATAAACAGGGACAAATCTTGGGTGGTGGAGACAAGACATGGACCAAAACAAAACACATGGGGTAACATGTGGCAAAAGCTTTTCTCACAGTGCTTGGTATGAGGGGGATATTTATAGCGCTAGGGACAAGTTAGAGTCAAAAGTTCTCCTGCTCTCATGTTTCTGGAAGTTGGGAGTAAAATGGTGATTTTATTTTATTTGTCTAACTGCAGTGTCAGTGCTCCTCTAAAGGTTTAGTGAAGATGTTTATCTTCAGTTGTTATTTGAAGCCAGTGATTCAGCCTTTCAGACAGTCCATTCCACTAGTATAGAATAAAAAGTTTTTATGCATGTTTTCTTTGTATCTTGAGGAATAGCAGGTGAAGTCAAGCAATGCTTGTGGTCCATAGAGAATACAGTAATATAGTGAGTGGGGTTATAAATGTCTTAGGGTTGGTGGGGGATGGTCCATTTTTGGTTTGCAGGAAAACATGAGTGTGTTACATCTCGTGTGGGCAGCTAGAGGAAGTCAGTGGAGGAAACACAGCCATGCCATGATGTGGGAGTATTTGGCATCTGTATATGTATATATTCTGAGTCATATGACTAGATTAGTTTGTACATATTTAAAGAAATCTTTAAATCATAGATTCCTTGTTCAAGAAAGTTTCTGGTATTTGTGAAGAATTGTTTTAATCTGTTCATTTTAACGTATTTTTTATATTTTTTTAAGTTGTGCTTACTCAAGGTCACAGGCATTCGTTCATAATTCATAAATTACTTGTACTGTAATTTTTCAATTAATAAATATTTATACTTAATATTTCATCCAGTTTGATTGTACAATGCAGTATTACGCTTACATAAATGTTATATACTTAAACAGTCCAAAATTAATGCAAACTTGAGCTATAAAAAAATACATAATAATTTATTGCTTTTGGATACAAGTACAAGCTCCCATGGCAGGAATGGCAGAATTCCAGTGCTGCTTTAGTCAAATACCTTATTGACTGAGGAAAGAGCAGAAATTAATGATCCATGTGTCCTAGTTTGCAGAATCAATTTCAATTAATATTAGCTGCTCAGATTAGAGCTCACATATTACACCTCTCTGGCATCAAGAATAATATTCTAATGATCCTTATGGATGAGTTAGACGTGGATGTGATATGTACGGAATCAAACATGACAGGGCATACAGTTAATGGAAAATAGTCTAAAGACCAAAAAACATTGTCATGTTAACAATAAAACATCCTCTGTCCTGAAGACGCTCTTTTGTTGGAAAACTAATTGACGTTACAAAGCGCTGTCACACAAAAATGATGCTTCCCTCTAGAAAGTGTCAAAATAACAACAGTTAGATATTTTTCTTTGTTAAATCGTCTAACACCAAGTTTCTGTGACTTAAAGCAAGCGTGTTAATAAAGACACATCATTTGAATTATAGCTGGTGCTGTCGTTGCTGTTTGAGCAAATTAATTAAAGCTGAATGAATAGATAAGAGAATTCAACAGTTTTGTGGTATAAGTGTTATGAGAATCCTAATCATGAAGCAATCAAATTTGAAACATCAATAGACATCCTGGTAGAGTTAGTGATATTTAGATTTGTGCTACAAAGATACTTTTGTGAATCGTTTGCCTCAAAGCACATTGCGTCATAGCCATTATCATCATACCCTCAAAGTTTCCAGGTTATTCCTGCTTATGGCTCTCAAGGCAAGGTATTAAATTACGTCTAGACAGATTACATTAAAAAAGTACAGTATGTATCATGTACAATATCGTACATGATATATATATATATATATATATATATATATATATATATATATATATATATATATATATATATATATATATATATATATCGTACATGATATATTCTTTTAATTGTTGTATGATATGCAACATATATTTCAGTCATTCATTAATCTTCAATGACTGCATTATTCTGGTTGGGATCAGGGTGGAGTCAAGGAATCTACCTCAAAATCACAGAGTGCAATTTGGTTTGAATTAAATTAGATTAAATACAAAATCAAAGCAACAAAGAAGATGGCAAATATATAACGTATGTTTTACTATAATATAGTTACAAAATAAACCTAGATTATACCCTCACTAGGGTGAAACATGGTGGTGGGAGCATCATGCTATGATGCAAGTGTGAGAAAACTGAAGCCTACCTGAAGCAGACAACCGCAACAATGCTGTAGTGGCTTTGGAACCAGTCTATGAATATCATTGAGTGTCCAAGACAATGCCCACCACCTATTTATACAGACCTGAAGATGGCTGTGCATAGAAACTCACCATCCATTCTGATTGCATTTAAGAGGATCTACCAGGAAAATAAGATAAATTTTCTGAAAAGCTTGTAAAGTCCTGCCCAGGAAGACCCAAATCTGTAAGTGCTGCTACATCTGATTAAGTACAAAGTGTTGAATAATGGGTCAGAATACTAATTGAAATATGAGATTTTGATTTCTAAGCTAGAAAGGTATAAGGAGAGTAGTTACGACTTTGGGCAGCTGATCCGAAATTTGTGTGTTTAAATCCAACCTAAGCTGCTACTCTTGGGCCCTTGAGCAAGGTCCTTAACCCTCAAGGGCTCAGTAGTACAAATGAGATGTATGTAAGTTGCTCTGGATAAGGGATTCTGCCAAATGCTGTAAATGAGATTTGTTTTGGTTTATCACATGTAGACTGTGAAATAAAGAAAGAAAGAAAGAAAGAAAGAAAGAAAGAAAGAAAGAAAGAAAGAAAGAAAGAAAGAAAGAAAGAAAAAAAAATCAACCCCAAAACTAACATAATAAAGTGTGCAAAAAAACAAAGGAGTTTTAATAATTTCTAAATCTACTGTAGATAGTTCTTTGACTATAGCACACACATATCCTAAAATATCAACTGCAATATTTTATTGTATTCTAAAGATTATAAATTAGCCATATTTCACTATCACTGTGGTCTTCCCATTCTGGGACCTGGCTTTGCACCCATTCTTTGCAGAAAATGGAAATGTGGTACTGAGGCAAAGGGCTCAATGAATCAATTTGCCCCCGAAAACAATGTGTAGACATTCATCACCTAGACCTCCATATTAGATGCTCTTGTGAGTGTGTATCCAAGTACATAATACATTCAGTCTCTCTTGCGAGCCCAATTGCTATGTTGAATTAGAATGGGTGACATGGTCTGAATGCCCATGGGCTTCGCTATTGTGACATTTCAATATGTATTAAGATATACTGAGTGTTTAGCTCATAAATTTGAGCAACGCCCCAAGCAATATGTGTCGGGCTGCATATAAATGACACAAAAGTGAATGTTTACTAAAGGTGTAAATTTTTTACTCTGTGTGTCAGGATGAACAACTGATATGTGGACAAACGCCAAGAGGAAACCTGAAGACAAAATAAAATGCAAAATATTTGGCTTTTGTTTTTAATAATGTCTGTCACGGCAGTCTATAATGCTATATACTATAAGTTCTACTATGTGCAGGATAAAATAACAATATATGATATGATGAAACCTGTTTAAAAAAGCCCTCAGTAGAAGACTAATGGCAATAGATTTATTTATTTATTTATTTATTTATTTATTTATTTATTTATTTATTTATTTATTTATACATGCATTATTATTATTATTATTATTATTATTATTTTATAATAAAAAAATAATAATAATAATAATAATAATAATAATAATAATAATATTAAAAATTTTTGTTTGCTTGTCAGTTGTTTTGTTTAAATATATTTATTCATTTATTTATTCAATTATTATAATTGTTTTTTATTACAGCTATATTTGACTTTTATTTTAACACTTAAGTATAGCTAATTAATAACTTAATAATACTTAGTTATTCATTGCTTAGAATATATAATATTTAATATAATATTTAATAATAATAATTGTGTTATTATATTATTATATTATTTAATTACTACTAAATAACTGATTAGGCATTTAACAGCTGTTTGGTAAATACACTTTAAATGAATAAATATGCAATCAGTTTACTTGGAAGTACAGTTAGTTACAAGGTAATTTATTTGTAACTCTGCATTGATCACTTTAATTAAGCAAAAGAACTGTGAAATAATTTAAACTCAGTTGTATTAAAATAGTCGAGAGCCTTTTTTCTGCTATCATCAAGCTTTAAAGGAATGAAAATAAAAGAAAAACCATCAAACAAAAAACAAATAATATATAAAGAAAGAAAGAAAGCAAGCTTGCATTCTCAGGTGATGTTTAATGCCACGTTCACACGCACAGTGATTACCAGCGACAAAGCTGCAGACAAAGCTACCAGCGACAAAGCTTCATTTTCATTGAAAGCCAAAGACTTCCGATGGTGACTAGATGTGGACGTGTCCAATGATGTGACAAACCTGGTGCAGCAACTACCAATGGGGGTGAAGACAGTAGAGTGTGTGTGATCCGTGGCAAAGAGCACACAACTTCATTTTGTATGATACGATGCATATATATACTGGTGAATTCTATATACAAATAGCAAAACTCCCTGCAGAATGTTTCATTTAAGCTGCCGGAGAATGGATTTTGAATGCTAGTTGCACCACCCACTGACAGACTTTATTACTATGGCAACCAGTGAAGTGCAGATAAAATCACTGTATGTGTAAATGCAGCATAAGTCAGTGTGGTTTTCCATGGCATTTCTTTTAATGCTGTTAAACCATTCATTCAAGCCAGTGCTGTGACTGACGTGCCATATACTCCCTAGTGTTCCATGTGCCATCACTTCTGCTTTCCATATACTGCATCAGGTAGAGCACACTGGCACATTTTGGCCAAGACACTTAAGACACTATATAAAAAAAACAAACGTTGCTTCATGGCAACATCTATTTGATTTAGTTGTTAATTTTTGTTTAAAATTTTCTTAGCAATGCTTTTTTAGATTTTCTTAGAAAATTTCCCTTTAAACACATTCCCATAAAATATTGTTAATCTAATAGGGAATACATAATAATTACAGTAGCCCTAGAGGAGAAAGTCCATTAAGTAACCAGATATTAAATGTTATCATATTAATGTTCTTTTTATCATATTAAAAATAAAATCTCACAAAATCTGCCATTTTCCATTCTTTTTTCATGTTCTGCCACTACTCTGCATTCACAGGTTCAGTTATTATGTATTATATATTTTATATTTTATATATATTTTTTCTACCTGTATAGTTAAATTCTATTTTTAATTGTAATTTTATTCTGTCTATTTTTATTTTGTTTTATTATATTTGTATGACAAAGACAGTCGAAAACCATTTCACTGCATCTCCTACTGTGTATGGTTGGATATATGACAGATAAAATTTGAATTTGAATATTACATATATTAATATTAATATAAGCATGTAATATATTACATATATTACATGTTTATTATTGTCATTTTTATTGATTAATTCTTAGGAATAATCTCCTAGCAAAATATTCCTTTTTGAAGCCCTTATACTTACCCTGTGCTTATTCAGTGTATTGATTTGATCCTCAACAAAAACTATCCTGCAATGAGTAAAGACTGCATTAGAAAGGGTGCAAATATAGGAACTGAATAATTGTTGATCACTAATTATTGTAGCCCCATTATTACTACTCGTGATTTGTGTGTCTATTTTTTACTGTGTGGTCTTTGTGCCATGTTTGTGTGCAGGTCTGATCTCAACCAGAGTTTCCAGCCTGACCAAGCCTGCCCTGATCCCACCTCCACCTTGATGACATTGTCACTCGTGCCTCTATTTAATGAAGAAAAACAGAAGCAAGGATGAGGGTAGTAGAAGTGGTGTGTTTGGAGTGTGGTAGTATATTGGTGGTACTTGTGATTTTTGTGATGAGTTCTCTTGTTCTGATTTTGACTAGTGATTGTGTTTCCCTGACTTTGAGCTTGTTGGCCATGTGTTCACTCTCTGTATATATTGTTTATTCTAAATACTGTTCACTGGCAGTAGGGGTGTTGCTGCCATTTTCTCCAAATTCTCTGTTTATGTGTAGGGATTTAGGTACACCCTATTGTTTTTTTTTTCTTTTTCTTTCATTTCAGGTAAGGAAGTTCTTGAACAATTAGATGCCGTTGTAAAGTTGTATATATAGTATATATTTACTTACATATAACACTTGTGGCAATCCTCTCATGTGTCTTTCATTACTCTAATTATAAAGGTATCAATTCATTGAATCCCAAGCTGATCACTAACCCTAGACTGGGTCGTAACACCCATAATATTTTTATGGGAATAGGAATAGGCAGATCTATTCATAAGCCTTAGGATGAACAATGATCTGTCTCATTTTATCCCTAATATACCAAAACCACACTTTCTCTACTCTTTGCCTTATGTTCCACAGCCATATACTCTTAAAAGTAAAGGTCCCTTTGGGTTTCTTTTTCCAAAAAATGGTTCTATGTTGAACACTTGGAGAGCAATAAATCTTTTATTAAAACAGTTCTATACACAAAAAATGTGTGCCATCAGTGCTTTTTCATTTATGTATTTTCTCTATGTAGATAATGCTGTGAAATGTTTTGAAATAATATGATTATAAATGAGATATTTTGGAAAAGCTCAAATAGATTATTTGTGAAATAATAGAAACACTTCAATAAGAGGGAGGAGTTTTGCTGTGATCAATACACAATGTTGTTTTTGAAAATTAATACTGCATTTGAATTTGCTGTATTTTTGGTCTAAAATATAATAATTGTAATAAAGTACCAACAAACAACTATCTAGTTTGGATTTACAGAGCTCAATTGGGTTATTTTCAAAGAACCCATCAAAATATTTCTATATAAAGAAATAAAGAACAGTTTTGGGCTCTGTATATGTAGAACCGATTTTTCAATTAAGAGTGAACTAAAAAGAGAGAATTTTTGCTATGAAAAGAAACATTAATAAATAAAACTATGCCAGGTTTTGAAGGATTTACATCAGATGTGTAACACTTTTGACACAAGGTACAAGAAGTAATTTCTTGCATCAGTGGATCGAGCACATCAAAACAGAGGTGCTTGAGTGTGAGAGACGCATTTTTCCACTCGTAAACTGACCGATACCCGCGATGCAGTGGCTTTTTGGTCATCCTTTACTACAAATGACTTATCAGCATACTGCTTGTAAATAAAAAAAAATAATAAATAAATAAATAAATAAATAAATAAATAAATAAATAAATAAATAAATAAATAAATAAATGATTGAAGGCTAATCTCAACAACTAACATTTTTATATAGCAGTTTAATGGAAATTTGGATGTATGTTTAGATCCCTATTGAGCAGCTCAGAGCTCAGAGGTGATAGTGGCAAGAACAATTTTCTCTTTTCTTTCTTTCTTTTTTTTATTGACTTTGTGATAAATGCTGTTGTCCTATGACACTATTTACTTATGTAAAGCATCTTGAGTATCTTGAAAAGTGCACTCTAAATAAAATACCTTATTTATTTATTTATGTTTGTTTGTTTGTTTTTGTTTATTTATTTATTGTGCTGAATAGATGTTCTTGGGTGTCTACAGATGAGCACGGGACAGTCTTTATGATTACGGCAGCAGTTCTTATGCAAATTTCTGCAGAATGCTGGTAAGATTATCAACTGAGGTAAAAAATACACTGTTTCTGAGAAGTGCAACTATTACGAGTATCCGTGTGAGTCACAAGTACAGAAAGCTCTAAGCAAAAGTAGCGAGCAAGCAAGATGAAATAGTTGTGAAAGTGATAGAAAAAATGAAGAAAAAAAAAAAAAAGCAACCAGATTGATTGTTTGCCAATGTTTTAAGCTTATTTGAACCCAGAAACCAGAATTTTCCTCTTGGCAATGCTGTGCCATTTCTGAGATATGCATTATTCTATGTGCAAAAAAAAAAAAGCTTTTCATTCCCTTTCATATTCAATGGAGAGCGCAGAATAAATGCATGAGGGATTGTAATATAGCAAGCAGTGAGAGTTTTAAGCCTGGTTAATGCTTCTGAGAAACAAACTTCAAAAAGCCTGGAAGTGTTTTGTTTTTAGAAGAAAAAAAAATCCCACTTTGACTGAAATACACTTTTACTGTTGTACTTCTCACCATAAAAAAAACCCATAATTTTTTTGTAAAAGACCAGTTCCAGGTCAGATGTAAGGGGAAACCTGGCTGTAGGACATACAATCACTGATGCATCTTTTTTTCTTTGATTTTTTCCACTTAAACACCACATGTATGCACTCACCAGGCATGAACAGCCTGCCTTTTTTTGTTTTTTCCCCCAATATATTAACCAGTTAAAGGAATATTTCACTTTTGCGCTGATTGGTCTATGTACAGAATATTGTATTTTCTTTTCTTTTGTCCTTCCAGAATGTTTCCTCCATGTAGCTTCCCAATAAACAAAATAAACAATTTGTAAACTAATTACTTCACTATCCTGAATTATAAAAAAAAAGTTTCATAAACAATTTACTTAAAGCTTGTGAATAATCTAAAGTATAAACATATAGGTGATTGACATTTCAGGCACCTAAGTGCTGCTTATCTTTAAAGTCAACATTCCATTGTCATCTCTAGTTTTAAGAAGCTAGCAACTTAATATGTATTAGCCTAACACATCCTTTTCTAGATAATAGCTATTTACTTTTTCTCCATTTTAATAACATTAAGTGGAAGCAAGAAACTGACTAATATAGAGGCCTGACTGATTAATATAATAATCACAGGCCTCCCTAAGCTGTTTTTTATAGTGTTTATAGCAAGATATAGTTTTAACAGGATGTTATTATTATTATTTTTTTAACAGAAGGTTGTTTTCCATGTAACATTAGTGATGATGTTCCAGTGACCAATCTAAATGATCTTAAATACATGAATTCATGGATGTTGGAATCTGTGGTCTCTTTTTTTTCTCTCAGCTTTTTCTAGTGACAGAATTTTGATTCAGGGATTGGTTTGCCTACACTAGCTGTTTCTCTTAACTTCACTGATTCAAGGCAGGAAAGCTGTGGGAGCAATTTGTGCTCTAAGATTTAAATGTTAAATTTATGAGTAGATAATCAGGTGCATGCATGAAAGTCCTATTGCTGCATCTAAGTTCAATCCAATTCAACTCAATTTTATTCATAAAGCATGTTGAACAATGGACATTCTGACAATGCAGCTATAAACAAATCTAGATATAAAATTAAAAATTGCATTTAAAATTTATAGGAAGGCAGAGGTCACATGAGGAAGAGAGGAACCAAAACAGAAGCCCCATCCTTATCTAGGCGACACCAAAGAATGTGATTATAAATAATTTTTCTTCTATAATGACACAGCCACAGCCATCTTTAGTGAATCTATGTGGTACTGTCTACAGTAAACCAGTCATGATCTTCAGGCCATCCATTTTGGGTCATTCTCAGCAGCAGCGAGTGATTTTCCATGTACAAAAATCCAAGCAGAATTGGGGCATCAGGATGGATCAGGCAGATCGAAAAGAGCAGAAAGTGGCAGGATCACTGGTAACTATGGAGAGAGAGAGAGAGAGAGAGGGAGGAAAGCAACTCCAGTGAGAGTTTTAAGTGATGATGGTAGTAAAAGAAAAAAAGAAGACAGTGCTTGTGCAGTGACATGTGATATGACTCAGACAGCATTGGGAAGTGAAGTGATGAACAGAGAAATGTGAATTATGCTTGTCTTTACTGTCTAATCTATCTGCCTCGAATTTTATGGGGTAATTTATACACAGAACAGCATACTGATTAGCATTTGACATGAGGTTTTCATGGTGCAATTCAGTGATGATGAATTGAAACAACACATTTCAGTGTTTTATTCCTCAACTACTTCTGACCAATCAAATTTTGATTTTCAAAAATCAAAAGAATTGTGCTATAACATATTATACCAACCATGTTTGGTCCCCCTTTTGTTACCAAAACAGCCCTGACCCGTCATGCACTGTGTGTTCTGACACCTTTCTATCAGAACCAGCATTAACTTCTTCAGCAATTTGAGCAACAGTAGCTCGTCTGTTGGATCGGACCACACGGGCCAGCCTTCACAACCCACATGCATCAGTGAGCCTTGGCTGCCCATGACCCTCTCACCGGTTCACCACTGTTCCTTCCTTGGACCACTTTTGCTAGATACTGACCGGGAACACCCCATAAGAGCTGCAGATTTGGAGATGCTCTAATCCAGTTGACTAGCCATCACAATTTGGCACAATTTGTCAAACTCGCTCAAATCCTTACACTTGCCCATTTTTCCTGTTCACTTGCTGCTTAATATATCCCACCCACTAACAGGTGGCATGATGGGGAGATAATCAATGTTATTCACTTCACCTGTCATAATGTTATGCCTGATTGGTGTGTACTGTAGTATAATGTATAAAGACATATACATATATATATAGAAGTGGTCGTAGAGGATCACCCATGTACAGTCTATTGAAAGTGATCAGAAATCGGCTTCTGTGCTTTATCGATTGCGTTAAGACAGCCAGCCGAAGCTTTAAGTTTGACAGGTCGCCTCTCTGTACAAGTGTTTGGCTATCAGAAGCTCTTACACAGCAGGGTGATGGACATGACATTTCCTAAGTGAGTTGAAAAAAAAATCCCATTAAAAGGCATGAATCACTGAATTGCTATCAACACATAATACAGAGACAGACTTTCTTTTTTCATTCTTAAGATCAAAAGCATGTGTGCTAACGGTGCTTTAATTACCACCATTCACATTACTCATTAATTCATTCACTGTCCTTATACAGTTCCATCACATTGTAAAACCTTTCGGAATATCAGGTTGAGGAGCTATAAAATATTCAACCCTTCAATACTCAGTACAAGAAGTTTTTATTAGAATAAATGTTTCCCATCAAGGTTACGCTAAACAAATTAATTGCTGGATTTGATGAGGTTTGAATTTTAAGCGGCCAAGCTGTAGAGAGAAAGAGAGAATGTTAATGGTGCAGGCTTCCTGTGGAGAGAATGTATCTGGCTGAGTTTTCTAACTCATTAGCACCATGCCATGATAGAGCCTAATGCCCTCTCTCCGCAAAGGGGATAAGGTGGGAAAAGGCAGCATAGAAGATCATATCTGATGTGCCCGTGTGCATTTCCGATTCATTCTTATTATCAGTAGTTCCTCAATACCACAAGGCACATAATTAAATAGCTTATCTGTAGCAAATTGCACAATTTTGGTATTATTTGAATACAGTAAAGTAAGTAAGTGAATAAATAAATAAATAAACAAATAAACAAACAAACAAATAAATAAATAAATAAATAAATAAATAAATAGCACAGTGAAATTCTTTCTTGGTGTACCCCGGTTTGTTAAGAAGCTGTGGTCAGAGCAGAGGGTCAGCCATGATATGGCACTCTTGGAGCAAATAGGGATAAAATCCTAGCTCAAGAACCCCACAGTGACAGCTTGGCTGTGCTAGGGCTTGAACCCTTCATTTTCTTCATTTCCCTGGTGGTGGCTCAATGTAAAAGACAGATCAGCAGGAAGTGATGCCACCTCACAGCTCCTGGCTTACCGTTAGTCCATGTGCTGAGGTTTTTCATGTTCTCTCACGTCTGCATGAGTTTCCTTCAGGTTATTTGATTTGTTCTCACTTCTAAAAAACATTCCAGTAGATGGATTGTCTGCACTCAGTTGCCTCTAGGTGTGAATGTGGTTAAAATAATTAACAAATAAATAACTGGGGGGCACGGTGGCTTAGTGGTTAGCATGTTTGCCTCACACCTCCAGGTTTGGGGGTTTGATTCCTGCCTCTGTCATGTGTGTGGAGTTTGCATGTTCTCCCCGTGCCTCTGGGGTTTCCTCCGGGTACCCCGGTTTTCTGCCTTGGTCCAAAGACATGTATGGTAGGTTGATTGACATCTCTAAATTGTCTGTAGTGTGTGGATGAGAGTGTGTTGTGTGCCCTGTGATGGGTTGGCACTCTGTCCAGGGTGTATCCTGACTTGATGCCCGATGACACCTGAGATAGGCACAGGCTCCCTGTGACCCGAGAATAGTTTGGATAAGCGGTAGACAATGAATAAATAACTACTTACTATGAACTTCTACAGCTAGGTTGCTCAGCTATTTCTTAACTTTTTTGAACCATTAACATAAAATCAGTGACCATGTTAAAACAATTTAAAGTCTGCCCTATAAAATGACTCCAAGAGTCTTGGATGGACTGTGAAACTGTCAGAGGTAATGGACTGATCCAGCAGAGGACAGTTTTTACTGGAATGTAGATCAGTTCATTAGTGTCGAGGTCGAGTTTCGGATGTTGGATCTTCATCCAGAAAGACGTGTTAGAATCTCTACCTAATTTGTCTGAGAAGCTTGAAAGGTGGTGTTAGAAAATGAGAACTAAAGCTATGTGTCATGGGCATAGCCATGTGTTGTAGGAGAAACCATGTGATCTGTTAATTGACCCAGCCCAGTGATTTTAGTGAAAAGGAAGTACAAGAGTGGACCAAGATGTGATCCTGGAGGGAATGGAGGGACACCTGATAATCCTCTATGTCTTTGTATAACTTTTCATTCTAATTTCTAACTTCTGTAACAGCCTGCACATTTCTGGGAAGGCTTTCAACTACATTTTGGAGCATGGCTGTGGAAATTTCTGATGATTTAGCAAAAAGAGCATTAGTGAAGACAGGCACTAATATAAGGTGAGATGTTAGAGTGCACAGTCAGCATTTTGGTCCATCAAAAAGGTGTTCATTGGGGATGAGGTCAGGATGAGTTCTTCCACTCCATCTTGATCAAACCATGTCTTCATGGAGCTCACTTTGTGCACAGGGACATTGTTATGCTGGACCTGGTTTGGAAAGGGAAATGGTGCTACTACAGCATTCCAAGGCATTTAAGACAATTGTGTGCTTTCAACTTTGTGGTACCTGTTTAGGGAAGGCCCACATATGGGTATCGGTCAGATGTTCACATAGTTTTGGCTTTATGGTGTAAGGAACTGAACTGCATATAGGTGATGAACCTGAATTCAATGTTGATCCTGTTATTACTATTAGAACCAGGTCAGAAAACAGTTCCCTATATTGACAAAAATAGGCAACAAGCAGGTCAAGAAGGATGAGTACAGGTGAAATAATGTTTCTTCTGTTTTTGTGTGCATTTTTAAACCTCCAAAAGTAGTGCAACTCCAGTAGATTGCATGAGCTTGTGATCAGATTGGTTGGCATTTTGGAGGTTGTGAAGATAGCTGTGTGAGAACCTAAAATTCCAGTGTCTTAAAAGAATGGATGCACCTTGCAAAAGAGTTACCAATATCATGCCATCATCATCATATGAATAATCACAATAAAGCTCATAGGCATTACTACAACATCAACAACATCTAAGCTCAGTAGTACTGTATAATCTGATCTATTTTCTGTATGTCTGCTTTCTACTCAAACTATGTTCTTCTACATGTTAATTACACAGCTAGTTCATTTTGGGAGTAGCTCACATCAAGGGCTTAATGATGTATATTATATCTCAGACCATATATCTCACCATTCCCAATACTGGACCTCTTTTTATAATATCTAACAAGCCTGGAGACAAACTGAAAGGAGATGAGTCATGGACCATACTTCCATGTGGAAAACACTGGCACAACATATCTTTATAAAATATGACTTTCAGTGTTAAAAAAGAGGATGTCTTCACAATGATGATTTATTATTTATAATAATATATATATTTTTTATTTATAATAATAATCCAATTCAACTCAAGTTCCTTCTCATGTCTTTCGTAATGTGATTAGTAGTGAGTAATACATGACTTACTACATTCATCAACTATGGACCTAAATATTCCAGATTTTCTAATGCTATAGAACTGAGACACAATTTGTGCATATTGTGCTGATATTAGCTAGATTAATGTGTGCTATTATGGGTTTCAAGCTCATTTGTATACTTAGATTAATTTCATATTTTTTAGACTGTTGTCTTCATCCAGACACCAGGTTTCCAATAGAGTTCACATGCAGAGGCCCCCCCCCCCACTTATTTTCAGATTTCATTTGAGTCCCTTATCCTGGTGCAAGATCCATCTGTGGCCAGGTCTTAACCTTCTGGCAGAGTTAAAATGGTTTTGGCCTAAACTGTCCTGGTAATGATGAGAGAAATAATGATGCTATCAATCTTCACAAGAGCCTCTGGACCATCAAGCACAAACCAGTTCCAAAGCATTAATGATAGATCCTGTATTTTATAATGGGGTTAGAGGCTTTTTCTTGCATTCAGCCCCCATTTTTCACCAAATGTATGGTCATAGTGAAGGAGAATTAACTGAAGGTGGCATGTAATATTTTTTTTTTGCTCTCTTTATGCATTTATTCATTCGTCTTCAGTAAGCACTTTATCCTGGGCATGGTCATGGTGGATCTGGAGCTTATCCTGGAACACTGTGCATAATACAAGAATACAAGCCTGGATGCGATGGCAATCCAATGCAAGGCAATATGCACACCTATAAACTTTAAGCCAAAAGTATATGTGGACCTGGCATTCAAACCACATACTTTACAGCCTGTGAGAATACAAATTGCCACAATGTTGGAAGCACACAAATGTCTGAAATGTCTGTATGTTGTGGTATTAAGATTTCCTTTCACTGGAACTAAGATACCTAAACCTGACCCAGCATGAAAGTGCTCCTGTGTACAAATCAAGCTCCATGAAGACATGCTTTGTCAAGGTTGGAGTGGATAAAATACAGTGGCTTTCACAGAGCTCTGACCTCAACCCCACTGAACACCTTTGGGAAATATTGGAATGCTAACTGCACCAAGCTTCCTCACCCATTATCAGTGCCTGACCTCACTAATGCTCTTGTTGCTGACTAGGCAAATCCACACAGGCATGCTTCAGAAACCAGTGGAATTCCTTCTAAGAAAGTATCGACTGCTGTAACAGCAAAGGTGTTCACCTCTGGAATTGGATGTTCAACAAGCACATTGTCATGACTCTCTTCTTTTTGCTGCAGTGTGTGCAGCAGCCCACAGCACTATAGCTTTCAATTCTACTTCTGCTTTTTTCTGAATTTTGATTTTGTTTACATAGCCATGTGCTTTTGTCCTCTCATTGTTCTTTCCTTCATGTGCCTTGATTAATCACACCTGTTTCCAGTTTAGTTTCCAATTTATGTTAGTATTTATATCCTTATGTGTTTTGGCATTGTTGGGAAGTATACAGTCTTGTTTCTTGTATCCTCTTCTCCATGTGACGAAAACCAAATTTTGACTTGACCATGACTTGACCACAGCCTTCGATTTGCTCTGTTTTTGCCTCATGTGACCAATCCTATTTTTCAGATATATCTGTTTTTAAAATAAAGAAAAGATATTACATTTATATTTACATTTACATTGTATCCAGAGTGACGTAAGCACTTGTGTCCAAAAGCTCAACTTCACCTATGTCCAAGCAACCTGTGCCTCTGTATCCTGTGCTCTTCTGACATACATATGATTGTTTATTCAGTTGTCTACATACTACACATTCTGTTGCTAATAGGCAAAATTAGCATAGCAAATTAACCAGCCTGTTTTTGCGAGGTGGGGGAAAACCTACCCAGAGAAAACATGGGAGGAAAACTTGAAGAATATGTGAAGCCTCACAAACAAAATCTGGATCTGCGACATGGGAGTTCTGATGTGGGAATTCAACTGTCTGAGCCACTATGCCACCATACTGATTCTTTAGAGATTTACCTTTAGACAAAAAGGGTTCTTCCTGTGGTATCCATGTCTGACAAGTCTTTACGGAAAGACAGTCAATATCACCTTACGCAAAAAAAAAACAAAAAAAAAACAGCTAATGAGTATTATGAGGATTAGTTCCATCATTACTGTATATAACAGTTAAACTTTCTCTGAAATGTGCTTCGCATGTCAGCAATAACAGCTACGAAGTGGCGCTAATTAGTATTGATATGCTACATTAAGTCAAACCAGAAAGCACTGAACAGCAGGCAAACAGGATGACTCGTAGACACACACTGACTTTCATCCTCAAAGCAACCTAATTATGTAGCCCTTAGAGATTAATGAGGTCATGACTACATGGAGAGTGTTTGAGTTACTATTGAGTGATGTAGACCTGTTTGTAAGAGATGCAGACCACAGTGTCTGTGCAGCACATTCAGAGACAGAGACTTTTCATCGTTAGATATTTCATTGACCTCTGCTAAGATTACCTTGACATGTGGTATGTAGAGCTCAGAAAGCTAATTAATCCTTTCTGACCTGAATTTTCCCTGGGATTGATCAAAAATGAACCGTCAGGATCTTCACAGAATATCCTTATCCAGTTTAGCACTTGTCTGGAGAAGTTTTGTATACATTATATAACAAAACTTGCACATTTGAAGTAACCAAAGTAGCCAGGCTCATAGGTCATGTCTGCGCTATATATGAATATTTATGCTGTACATATACGCTTTATATGCGATATAGTGCACAGTAGTGTGATGTTCTGCATTTTGCCGTCTTACGCTACCGAGCCGTTTTTGTTAAGTGTTGCTACATCCTGGTTTTCACATAGTATAAGGCACATGCTGTTCAGTTTCTGGCTGGTAGTAACTGGCTGTGTGATTTCACACTGTAGACATTTCTCACCACAATGTGGAGTTATCACTGCTAAATTGCTGTTAACTCTGCTTCAAAGCAGAGTTTCATAAGTGTGAAAACATTCCTCTCCTTGGGTTAAAAGCAAGGTTTAGAATGATGATAAGCCAGGGTTGAGAACAGTGTGTATTTGTGTGTATTTGTTTCTACCTTATCTGTGCTACATATTTAGGACAGTCATTGGCAGATTGGGAATAACCTCGTCCTTTAAAGGAACAAAAAAATTATGAATATCAGCAACCATGTTGGTTTCTCTTGAGGCCATCACATTATTTAACAACCAATAGCAACTTTGTATCTATCTCAGCTCAATTCTAGCTTATTTTAACTTCTCAGCTTTTCAGCTTTATGCTAGCTTTTGAACTGGTTAAAAAAGGCATAACACTACATTTACATGTCTGGCATTTTTCAGACGCCCTTGTCAAGAGGTACTTACATTTTAGCTCATTTTATACAACTGAGGGTTAAGGGCCTTAATCAGGGGCCCCACAGTGGCAGCTTGGTGGACCTGGGATTGGAACCTTCTGATCAATAGACCAACACCTACCAACACAATCACTAAGCTACCATATCCCCATAACTCTAGGGTCTTGTGCTTGTTTCTAATCTATATTCTAGTTTGTTCTTTTTTGTATTTATGAGATTTAAGCTTAGAGATTTGTGTATTTAAGCTTTGCTGTACATATATAAATATTCTCTAGATGATCTAGATGATTGTATTATGCTTAATATAACGATCTTAAATATCATTTGTGTGTTGTGAATACTGGATCATTTTGTCCTTTAGACATGCCTGAAAGCTGTAAGGGTGAATGACATATCTTTTGGAAATCTTTTTAGACACTGAAGACAGTGATGATGTTTGTTTTTTATTTGCATTTTAAATATGGATATTAGTTTATAAAACATGGTTTGTTTTGATTTGTTTGTTATTCTGCTCTTACTCATACTAACCCTTTTCACAGGCAGCAAGCACCTTTCTTTCTATGTTTCAGTATGTTTGCATCACAGTGACTAATCCTGTCTCTGATGTCTTTGTGCTATGACCTTTGCTATCCTCAACAAGCCTTTAAAAACTTGTTCTACTTACTTAAAGGGTTGTAACAATTTTAGTGAAGAGCCATTTTGAGATCTGGGGTCATAAAACTTTTACATTTCAGCTAGCAAAGATCCTAACATAGCTTAATCCACAATACATTCCATTCACATCTCAATAACTTTATTATATAAATAATATATATACACACACACACACACACACACACACACACATATATATATATATATATATATATATATATATATATATATATATATATATATATTCATATACATTTGAATATCATCTACAGTTTTTTTCCTTTTTATTTTGCAATGCTGGTTTTGAGGCAATTGTGTTTATTGTATAGCTCTGCCAACTGACATAGATTTGAATCTTTGAGAAAAAAAAAAAAAAAACCAATAACCAATAAATCACGCTCATGTGTACCTCCAAAATTAAATTCTGTGAAACTCAATTTATTTTTCAATAATTTATTTTACATGTTTCATCAACACAGCTTGTTGAATATGTAGAACAATTACAAAGATCCAATGTTGTTTCATTTGAATCACCGAATCATTGAATCATTGATTCATTCAACTAATTCATTTTTGATGACATTTCAATCTTTTTCAAGGTCAAGGCAGACTATGAGGAATTATTTACACACACACACACACACACACACACACACACACACACACACACACACACACACAATCTATCAAACCATTACTATAGCTCCTAGATTACTATAAGATTATGCATAATGCATTTAATAAACTAACATCAGTGATATTTAATACAAATAGCTAAATGTTGAAATTATAACGTGGCAGGTATTAAACAAGTAGAAACCTAAAATCAAGACACACTTTTTTTCTCCACACTTGATTAATAGTTAATAAGCTATTAATTACTATTCACATCCTAGCAAAACATCTACAATTAAAAGTTTCCTTCTGTCTCCAGCTAATTATTCTGTCTCTGGCTTTATTCTTTTAAATGTGCAAATAAAACGTAAATGTTAAATGATGATTAGCTGGCAAAATCACAAACTTATAAAATCAAGCCTAATTATGAGTTTGGAGACAATTTGTTTTGTTTGTTTATTTAATATTGCAGCTGCAGAAATGAAAAGCATCAGCACATCGCTCAGTAAAAAAATGTATATGATTAATATGACAGTGCTTTCATTTTGACTTTAATTTCATTACTTGGGATACATGTAATGGGTCCATTCAAGGGTCCTGTTGCACATGCAAGGATATGATGTGAATAAACACATTTTCAAGCATAATATCATAACTGCTGAACTACAACTGCCCTGACACAGAACATCTGCCCTTTACACCATTTTACAATGTCACATTATCCCCTAAAAGTCGTTTAAAGTCTCAGAGCTACCTTTGAGTTTTCTTTTCGGGCATCTGTATTTATTAGAGAGATGTTGCTGATATTTTTTAATCCTCCATAGGGAATGAGGTTATCCCCGTAGTGATATATTTACTATAGGTTTCTGAAAGTATTTTGTGTAATTTCTTGCTCTATTTTAGGGCAGGTGAGGACCGCCTTGGGCAAAATGCGTTTTTATCACAGTCACATTTGTGGACTATTCAATAGGGACCAAACCTTTTTTTTTCTTTCTTTTTTTCACAGACTGGAAAAGAATGTCAGGTAAATCAAGTAGATAGGGTCTATAAAGGTAATTTTTCAAAGATGAATGAAACATTTGCAGTTGATATAAAGCTCAGTGAGTTCAGTGAGTACAAGGACAGTGCAAAGGACAGATGTGCTTCATAATGTTACATTCTACTAAGACATTTCATTAATAGGATGATCCTTAACTGGAATATTTATCAAGAAATATTAAGTATACTCACTAATCCCTGTTGCTTGAATTGACCACATAATTATTCAATTTCTAGGTAGCTGACATAATATAAGAATGCACAGGAAGTTTATTAGCTAGTTCATACAGGGAAATTGATTATATTAGATATTAGAATAGAATTAGATTAGATTTAACTTTATCGTCATTGTGCAAAGTACATGTACAAAGCCAATGAAATACAGTTAACATCTAAGCAGAATTGCATAGTCTTATATTTACAATAAATTACGAATGATATATAGCTATGGGGGTGATATATACAGGGGAAGTAGAAGATTTATGTACAGGAAAACAATCTCACGCTCTCATTGCCGTGGCCCAGGTTTGATTCCTGGGCAGGGCGCTTACCCAGCCACTGAACAGTTAACTTTCAGTGCTGGTCCCAAGCCCGGATTAAATGGGAGAGTTACATCGGGAAGGGCATCTTGCGTAAATCATGTGCCACATCGAAACTTGCGAAGCAAATGATCCGCCGTGGCGACCCCAAACAGTGAGCAGCCAAAACACCAATGTTATATATTTACATTTCTGGCATTTGATCTTATCCAGAGCAGCTTACATTTAATAAAACTGAGCAATTGAGGGTCAAGGGCCTTGCTCAAGGACCCAGTAGTGGCAGCTTGTTGGATCTGGTATTCAAAGTCACCAAATCCCCTATATATATATATATATATATATATATATATATATATATATATATATATATATATATATATATATAATATATATATATATATATATAGCTGAACAGATTTTCTGAACAGAAAGATTGCATTGTATTGTAACATAAGTTTTGTGTTAATCACAGTAGATACAGTTTGTTAAAAAGTAAGTAAATAAACAGATGCAATGTCTGTTTGGTATGGAAACAGCTGTAGAGAAGAAGCTATTCCTCAGTCTGTCTGAGGCACTGAGACACTGGAAGCACCTTCCTGGTGGGAGGTTCAGGTAAATAATTATGATGAGATCTATCTTTGATAATGCATACATAATTTGATTAGTATCCTCTTCTAACAAAGAAGTTTGTTGCTTCTTGAGTATGTCACTGGCAAACATTCCTACTATGAACTGTGGAGTTCTATCCTTAGACCATACAGTATGTTAAAGATATTTTAGCCTTGCTAGCGTCTTGAATTTCTCTACATATGTTTAACCATTTGGTGATGGTTACTTACAGTAGGAGAGTTATGTATATGACAGCTTTGCACTTGAAAAAGATCATCGATTATCCATGCATGCTAATGAAAAAAACAAAAAAAAACTGACTTCTCTGTCTTATACAACCAGTCTTCACTGATGTACAGGATGTTATGCAGATGGTGGTTGGATTGGGAATGTACAGTAACATTTTATACACCTTTATTTTTTTTTTTTTGTCACTCATCACCATTTAACCCTAATAATTAATTATGTATTTATTTACAAATGAAGTTTATTGTCGTGTACATAAAGTGCAAAGTGTAGATTGCTTAAGCATTTATACAGTGAAATTCCTATGTTACATTTGTACACTTCTATGCAGACATGTAAGCATGTATGTTCAGTCATAAAGTGTCAGAACGAGAGACACTGTGCATATTCACTACTATAAATTATTAATATATTATAAAATGTAATGTATATACAGTACATTTACAGTACAAAGATAATCAGAGACAGAATCTGAAATCAGTGATATGACAATAATAATAATAAAGTAAAAATTAAAAGCACTTTTCATTTCAGGCAACAAAGTTTCATTGGTGAAAATGGTCACATTTTAATATGAGTAAAAGTCAGTGAAGAAAATCCAGACACAATACCATATCATATTCCACTTCTAAGCAAAGTTACTGTCGCTACACAGAGGCTGATGAATGGCCTCAAGATCTGACATGCATCCTGGTATGCTTTTCAGCTCACCATGGTTGTAAAGGGTGACTGTCTGAGTGACCTCAGCCTTCCTGTCAGCTCAACCTACAGCTCACTGGATGTTTTATTTCTTTTATTTGCAAATTCAAAATCAAATTTAAGTTAAACTATTCTTTGTAAAGTCTAGAGAAAACTTTGAGGAGATACAATGCATCCGGAAAGTATTCACAGCGCTTCACTTTTTCCACATTTTGTTATATTACAGCCTTATTCCAAAATGCATTAAATTCATTATTTTCTTCAAAATTCTACAAACAATACCCCATAATGACAATGTGAAAGAAGTTTGTTTGAAATCTTTGCAAATGTATTTAAAAAAATAAAAAATAAAAAATTCACATGTACATAAGTATTCACAGCCTTTGCTCAACACTTCGTTGAAGCACCTTTGGCACCAATTACAGCCTCAAGTCTTTTTGAGTATGATGCTACAAGTTTGACACACCTATTTTTGGGCAGTTTCTCACATTCTTCTTTGCAGGACCTCTCAAGCTGAATCAGGTTGGATGGGGAGCCATTTTCAGATCTCTCCAGAGATGTTTGATAGGGTTCAAGTCTGGGCTCTGGCTGGGTTACTCAAGGACATTCACAGAGTTGTCCCAAAGCCACTCCTTTGTTATCTTGGCTGTGTGCTTAGAATCGTTGTCCTGTTGGAAGATGAACCACTGCCCCAGTCTGAGGTCCAAAGCACTCTGCAGCAGGTTTTCATCAAGGATGTCTCTGTACATTGCTGCATTCATTTTTCCCTTGATCCTGACTAGTCTCCCAGTTCCTGCCACTGAAAAGCATCCCCACAGCATGATGCTGCCACCACCATGCTTCACTGTAGAGATGGTATTGGCTAGGTTATGAGCAGTGCCTGGTTTCCTCCAGATATGACGCTTGCTATTCCAGCAAAGAGTTCAATATTTTTGGCATCAGACTCGACAATTTTGTTTCTCATGGTCTGAGAGTCCTTCAGGTGCCTTTTGGCAAACTCCAGGTGGGCAGTCATGTGCCTTTTACTGAGTAGTGGCTTCCGTCTGGCCACTTTACCATACAGGCCTGATTGGTGGAGTGCTGCAGAGATGGTTGTTCTACTGGAAGGTTCATCTTTTTTTGCACCCTTCCCCAGACCTGTGCTTCAATACAATCCTGTCTTGGAGGCCTAAATAATGAATTTAATCCATTTTGGAATAAGGCTGTAACATAACAAAATGTGAAGCGCTGTGAATAGTGAATAGTCCGGATGCACTGTATAAGGATGTCAAGAGATCTTTGACATGCAATGCAATTTCATTAATAAGTATAAGAACATACATTTAATTCTTTATAAATGCTTATCATAAACATGATACGAATGTATTCAAACTTTATTATAATTAAAAAGTTAGTGTGTAAGCAAATCAAAGCTATAAATCATTAAACACAATGTTCAGTCTTCTTTGATTGAGTTTTAAATTAAGACAGAATTTTGAAAAATGTTACTGATAATCAACATCATAGACTTTAAAGCTGCATGCAATTTATTTGCATCTATTTGACCACTGTGCATACAATAAATCTAAACATGAGGTGGAAGAGAGACAGAGATGCAGTGTGTATTGTTGCTAGCTCAGCTCATGATTGACATGTTGTCTGGGGGATTTAGGTGGATTTGCATGTATAAATTGCCCCTAGATGTGTAAGACAACGTGTATGACAATGTGTATTGACTTCTATGTGTATTGAATACAGTTAAACTCCAATATAGCCCTATAGCCATAAACTGAAATACAGCTTTAACACTGATTTAAAAACAAACAAAAAAGTTATAGTTTTACTGCAGAAGAAGTTTTAGTCTCTTTGACTAACTTAAGTTGTGGATCATTTTAATTTCCTAGTTACATTAAAGGTCATCAGGAGCACTTTTACCTAATGGGTTGCATGTGGAACAATGCCTAATCTAGTCACCTTTAAAAGCAATTATTTCAAAGTGTAGGTCACTGTTAGAAAAAAAGGCCACACTTAGCTTTCTGTGCATTTCATAATTCTTTGAATGTCATGATAATCACAGCAGACAGAAACTGACGCACTGCAGGCGGGTGAGTTTTGCCAGTCAGCACAAAATTTATCCACTGTGTCCTCATTAAAAAAAAGTGTTAACAGATTGACATGAGAGATGATTGTCCAACATGTGCTGTTTGTCCTTTAAACCAAATGTTAGGAAAAAAAAAATCCATAATGTTTTGTCCAGTTACTTTTGAAAACATTTTGAGACAAAGGCTTGGGCTACATCCATCCATTATTAAGTGATGTGACTTTTGTGTTTATTTACATTATATTAAACATCAGAATTCATTGAGACATAAGTAACTTGATGAAACTATTTATTTATTTATTTATTTATTTATTTATTTATTTATTTATTTATTTATTTAAATAATTGACACATGAACAGAGCATACATATGATTATAAGATTACTATAGTTATTGTAGTTAATAGGGAACTATTACACCTCTTATAATAAGCTTTAATTCAAGTAAACCTTTGGATATTGATGGATATTATCAATAAGTATAAACAAATTAATTAGTTTATTATTGCAGATCTGATATAAAATTTGTCAGGACACTGTTTGCTTTCAGTGTGAGATGTTTTAACCTCTGTTGGGATAACCTTATAAATAACTTTAGTGATTGACGGTAACAAATTAAAATTTTAGAGCACTTGTTTTTTAAGCACTTTGGAGCATTTCTGTGTACTTTGAAGATAGAAATATTTGTGGGGAAAAAAACTAACATGTTTGGTTTATCTACGAATTTATTGCTCCTATTAGGGTGGTAAAAAACCAGATATTTTCAAGAAAAATTTACAGTTAATAATTCACTATATACTTTGAAGATATACCATTTACTTTGAAGATGCACATCTTCCTTTTTTATATATCTATTTTTTGATTTCATGAAAAATCTATGAATGTATTGCCCCTAGTAGGCAAGGTAAAAACATGAATGCATATGAAATAATACAAATTCTTAAAGCCCTTTCATGTGAGCCATAAACCACCAATGTGAAGTGTAAAAAGGACATGAAAAGGATATTCATGGGCACCAGAAACATTTTTGGCCTCTGGAAATTTAACCAGCCTGAGATGCTAAATCCATTAACTAGTCTGCTTGACAAGTAAAAGCTCCAATGTGCTGCCTGTTTTGATTTTCTTTAATTTGTTCAAAGTAGAAGCAAAATGTCAGAGGCACAAGCTATATCTAGAGATCTGAATCTGTGCATGGACATTTTTGATGTCCTTCCAGATGTAACCATTCTGTTGGAGGTAGAAACTGGCTGTATTGCTTTTAGTACTTTGCCTGCAGGGTGTTTACCAAGTCTAGGGATCCACATGCATCAAACTTTGTTCACTGGAGATCTAAAAAGCATTGCAGATCTGCTTCACTATCTTAAATTAAATTAGAAAGAATAAAATATTCAATAAGGGGTTTCAAGACATTCCATCAGTTGTGAGACTCTTTCCTGGAATAGTCTTTAGAATATATAAAGACATATCAAAATTGTCTGCTGCTCCTTAACTGGTTATAGTTCTGAGTCGCAAGTCCCTTCTGTGAGAATTGACCACATAATAAGTCTATTTTGCTCCTGACTGTTTCAGTTGTCTGTTATTTTGTATCTTTGTTTTGTTTTCCTTTTTCACTTAATTCAGAAAAGATCAGAAAAAATAATCTGTCATCCATGCATGCTAATTAGTCTGCCTTCACTTAAAAAAGGTTCTCTGAATTGGCTTAATTCAAATGTGTCCATTGGTTCCGTGTGAAGGGTTTACAGCTGGCTTGTTTGGGACATTTGCTTTAGAACTTGGTATATTTTCTTCCTTTGTTTAAATGTACAGTGGAACCTCGGCATGTGAATTAAATTCGTTCTGGTGGCGAGTTCTTAAGTCTAAAATATGTATTGCAAAACAAATTTTCCCATAAGAGATAATGTAAATGCAGATAATCCGTTCCAGCCACCCAAAAATGTGACCAATATTACCAATACGAATTGTATGTAAACTGTATGGCTGCTTACAAAGAACTGACCCAAGCCAAGCTTTCCATGTCAAGAGTCCTCACAGGAAGTTGTGCCACCAAGCATGGCCTAAAAATAGAACAGACCACCCACGCCACCAATCTGATAACAAAAAAACGTGAAAAATCACGTCACTTTTGAATGTATGTCGAAGGTAAGGTTGGTATCGTGGGTTGACTCTTTCAAAACTGTTTTCACTGACTGAAAAAAAAATCGCACAACTTAGCTGGCATTCGGTTCAGTTCATTCGTATGCCAAAAATGCTTTGTATGCCAATGCAAATGTCTTGCAAAATTTTAATTCTTAAGGTAAAAATTCATAAGGAGGGGCATTCGTATGCCGAGGTGCCACTGTATATAAGCATGGCAACGACACTCTGATCTGCAGACAAACTCTGGATTCACTTGTGGTGAGAAAACAATTCGACCCAACAAACTAAAAAACTAACCCAATGCATGATGGGAACTGCATTTTGTAGCATGTTACATTGTGTATTTGGTTAGTTGATGGCATGCGGGTTAGTTTCTCACATTTCTGATATCTTTGGTGATGTAGAATTCTTTGGTTGAAAATATCCAGAAAAAAAGAGTCCCTCTTCGGTGTAAAATGACATATAATGGCTCTTCTCCAACTGAAATGATGTTGTCTCAATGAAACCATAATTCCTGCTCAAAGTGACCAATTATGGTAACTACAGCTAAAAAGAAATCGACAATAAGCTTGCAGAGCTGCTGACTTTCAATATGCAATATATACATTTTAATGTGCAATATAAACATCTCAAATACAGTTCAGGAATCAAGGCATTACACTTATGTGCAATCTTATATATTCTATATATTCTAGATATTATATCTTCTATCAATCTATAAATTATATAATTTATGGTCTCCTCTATTTATATCACATATTATTTCACATTTTTACAGCACAATTCTACTACTTTCCTTGTATCTACTTATTGATTAAATCTAATTAAAAAGTGAATAGGTGAACATGAAATCTGCCTGTGCTGCTGATTTGTTCAGTTCTGCAGCTCATTTTCTTCCTCTCAGTCTATGACCTGTGCATCAATTTACATTATGTAACTGTTGCTTCCTGCTCTGTGAACTTTAATCGTGACATTCCTGCACCTAAATCAGCAACGTGTAATGACTGATAAATAATTGAGAAAAGATTTTCAATCACCCTTACATTATTGCATGTCACCAGCCTGAAGTGATTATAGTATTATGACCATGGTTGAGATGACATGTTTTCAAAACAGACCTCTGTTAGTGATTCATACCTTCTGAGCTGGCTAGTGTATTAAGCAATTACTTGCTGGAATATTTTTATACAGTCAGTGGGTAGTGCAGCTGCGGTACAGCTCTAAGCTCTCTGGTTTGATCTTGAGCTCTGGATTTTGTTTGTGTGGAGTTTTACATGTTCTCTCCGTGTCTGTCTGGGGTTTCCAAAGGGTTTTTCAGATACCTCCCAACTTCTAAAAACATGCTGGTAAATGGTTTTCATTCATTGTCTACCGCTTATCCGATCTATTCTCGGGTCACGGGGAGCCTGTGCCTATCTCAGGCATCATTGGGCATAAAGGCAGGATACACCCTGGACAGAGTGCCAACCCATCACAGGACACACACACACTCTCATTCTCTCACGCAATCACACACTATGGACAATTTAGAGAAGCTAATCAACCTACAATGCATGTCTTTAGACTGGGGGAGGAAACCAGAGTACCTGGAGGAAACCCCCGAGGCACGGGGAGAACATGCAAACTCCACACACACGGCGGAGGCGGGAATCAAACCCCCAACCCTGGAGGTGTGAGGCAAATGTGTTAACCACTAAGCCACCGTGCCCCCCCGGTGAATGGTTTGTGACTCTAAATTGACTCTACATGTGAATAAATGTGTGAATTTGTGTGTGTAAGTTTCCTGCCTCATCTCCACTGGTTCAAAGTTCCAGGGCAGCAACTGGATATGATATCACATGCCCAGACGTGTCTTTATTTGAGTACTTTTTCCATCTTGGCTTTTTTTTTGAAGAAGTCACGCCTTGATGTGTCAATCTTTTAATCTTCACACCATCACAGGATATGAATTCGCAGTATCATCAAAGTTCACCAACTTTGGAGCTGAATGAAATGCAAAACTTCTTCAATTTGAGCTTGTGTTTCCAGTTTTCAGCATTCACATGAGTATGAATGGAAGTCAACAAAACTGGGTAGTGTAATATTGTGACCGCAGATCAAGGTACATCAATTTGCCAACATAAATTTTAATTATATTTGGTTTTTTTTTCATTATGAAAAAATTTATAGTTAGATTTAATCTAGTGAAATATCCATGAAATACAGTGGTGTGAAAAAGTGTTGGCCCCCTTCCTGATTTCTTATTTTTTTGCATGTTTGTCACACTTTAATGTTTCAGATAATCAAACACATTTAAATATTAGTCAAAGATAACACAAGTAAACACTTCATGCAGTTTTTAAATGAAGGTTTTTATTATTAAGGGAAAACAAAATCCAAAACTACATGGCCCTGTGTGAAAAAGTGTTTGCCCCCTAAGCCTAATAACTGGTTGGTCCACCCTTATCAGCAACAACTGCAATTAAGCGTTTTCCATAACTTGCAATGAGTCTGTTACAGCCCTGTGGAGGAATTTTGGCCCACTCATCTTTGCAGAATTGTTGTAATTCAGCCACATTGGAGGGTTTTCGAGCATGCACCACCTTTTTAAGGTCAATCGGATTGAGGTCAGGACTTTGACTAGGCCACTCCAAAGTCTTCATTTTGTTTTTCTTCAGCCATTCAGAGGTGGACTTGCTGGTGTGTTTTGGATCATTCTCCTGCTGCAAAACCCAAGTTCGCTTCAGCTTGAGGTCACAAACAGATGGCCGGACATTCTCCTTCAGGATTTTTTGATAGACAGCAGAATTCATGGTTCCATTTATCACAGCAAGTCTTCCAGGTCCAGAAGCAGCAAAACAGCCCCAGACCATCACACTAGCACCACCGTATTTTACTGTTGGTATGATGTTCTTTTTCTGAAATGCGGTGTTACTTTTATGCCAGACGTAATGGGACACAGACCTTCCAAAAAGTTAAATTTTTGTCTCGTCAGTCCACAGAGTATTTTCCCAAAAGTCTTGGGGATCATCAGGATGTTTTCTGGCAAAACTGAGACGAGCCTTTATGTTCTTTTTGCTCAGCAGCGGTTTTTGTCTTGGAACTCTGCCATGCAAACCATTTTTGCCCAGTCTCTTTCTTATGGTGGAGTCATGAACACTCACCTTAACTGAGGCAAGTGAGGCCTGCAGTTCTTTGGATGTTGTTGTGGGGTCTTTTGTGACCTCCTGGATGAGTTGTCGCTGCACTCTTGGAGTAATTTTGGTCGGCTGGCCACTCCTGGGAAGGTTCTCCACTGTTCCATGTTTTCGCCATTTGTAGATAATGGCTCTCACTGTGGTTCGCGGCAGTCCAAAAGCTTTAGAAATGGCTTTATAACCTTTTCCAGACTGATAGATCTCAATTACTTTCTTTCTCACTTGTTTTTGAATTTCTTTGGATCTCGGCATGATGTCTAGCTTTTGAGTGTGTCAAGGTGTGGCAGTAAGCAGGCCTGGGTGTGGCTAGAGAAATTGAACTCAGGTGTGATAAACCACAGATAAGTTATGTTTTAACAGGGGGGCAAACACTTTTTCACACAGGGCCATGTAGTTTTGGATTTTGTTTTCCCTTAATAATAAAAACCTTCATTTAAAAACTGCATGATGTGTTTACTTGTGTTATCTTTGACTAATATTTAAATGTGTTTGATTATCTGAAACATTAAAGTGTGACAAACATGCAAAAAAATAAGAAATCAACACTTTTTCACACCACTGTAAATATAGAATCATGTTCATGACAGTCATTCCATCACCTGCTTTGTTCTATCTTGAATAATCTTGTAAAAATAATAATAATAAAAGTAAAAAATAAAACCTAAGGTACATCTTTACCCTTGACTGTAACAAATCATTGACATCTTAGACTCCTTTCTTCAACACTAATATAACATGATTTTTTTTTTTTATTTGTTATATGGTCAGTGCACCATATAAACTGCTGTATTAGTTATTATTATAGAAGCAATAATCTACAGTATTAGAGCCAGTGAGCTGTATTCTACACTGTTCAAGCAAATCAACCTTTTTGACCAATCCGAGTTGAGCTTTCTAAATGGACATTGTATAAACTCCTTTAGTTTACACCCAAATTGTTGATTATAGAAGTTTAAATAAAAAAATATATATAAATCGTGAATTAAAAATGAAATTGAATTTAAAAAACTTAAAAATGAATGACAAATAAGACACTTTATCCTGGTGACCTTTTTATTTATTTATTTATCTATTTATTTATTTATTTATTTATTTATTCTCTGGTTTGATCTTGAGCTCTGGATTTTGTTTGTGTGGAGTTTTACATGTTCTCTCCATGTCTGTCTGGGGTTTCCAAAGGGTTTTTCAGATACCTCCCAACTTCTAAAAACATGCTGGTGAATGGTTTTCATTCATTGTCTACCGCTTATCCGATCTATTCTCGGGTCACGGGGATCCTGTGCCTATCTCAGGCGTCATTGGGCATCAAGGCAGGATACACCCTGGACGGAGTGCCAACCCATCGCAGGGCACACACACACTCTCACTCACTCACACAATCACACATTACGGACAATTTAGAGATGCCAATCTACCTACAATGCATGTCTTTGGACCAGGGGAGGAAACCGGAGTACCCGGAGGAAACCCCCAGGGCACGGGGAGAACATACAAACTCCAGACACACATGGCAGAGGCTGGAATCAAACCCCCAACACTGGATGTGTGAGGCAAACGTGCTAACCACTAAGCCACCGTGCCCCCCCAAACCGATTCATTTACATTATATTATCAAAACACCATTTTTCCCCCGTTCTTTCATTCATGCATGAAACAGATAATATGAGCCTACATGCTATGATAAGAGAATGTGACGTGAAAACATTTCTGGTCACTTGAAAGAGCAGAACAAGATTAATGCAGTAGAATTAATAACACATTTCAGAGCCAGAGAAATATTAGGAGCTAAATGTTTGTGTGTGCAAAACCACATGGAAACTTGAGCACATCCTGTGAAAAAAAAAAAAAGTGAAAAACTGATTAACTAACAGAGCCTGTGGAGGGCTGTATCTTTCTCTGCTTTCTTTCTTTTTTTTTTTTATCTTAATGCACATGCGATTTGGGGCATTTCTGCTTTCCGGTGCAAAATACAAGCTAGTGTTTATGCAAATTGATTAATTTTGGACCCACAATGTAATATACTAATCCTGCCTTCAGGTAGGTGGGAGTCCATTTTTGGCTTTGTAGGCGAGAGTTAGTGAGTGTTTTAAATCCGATGCCAGCAGCTCCACGAAGGAGCCAGTGGAAGGAACACAGCAATCTGGTGATGTGGGAGAACTCGGTGTGATTGAAAACAAGTCATGCAGCTGCATTCCAGATCAGGTGCCGTTGTCGAATAGCATGCAGAGGAAGACCTGCAATGGGCGAGTCGCACTAGTCCAGACTTATTATAATAGACAAAATACTGAACTAGCACCAGAATCAGATCTGTGCGAAAAAATATGGCCAGATTCTCTTAAAATTGTAAAGAAACACTTGCATATCTGAGTCACATCAGCATTATGAGAAGAATAATCTATCAGTTTGCTGATTTCCTTGTTCAGAAAAATATATTTCCACTCAGGTTACTAGGTGTCTGTGAGCAGGAAATGAGCTGTCTGTACAGGATTCTAGGCAGATTGTCCTCTGCTTTAAAGAGCACTAAGCGGCAGTGTGTAGGATGACGCCCTAGGCCTTGAACTGCATTAGAGAAACGATACGATCGTATAATGAAGATTAATTTCATTTGATTAGCTATGATGGAGTCTCCATTATTCCAACATTCACCTGGGCTTTATCAAAGATCCACTTTAAAAGTCAATATGCATTGAACACAGGATTGAATAGCTTTTTCAGGGCAATGCAGAAATGCACTGGTGCAATCCTTCAGTAATTACGCATGGTGACAGTTTACAAATGCCAAGGCTGAATATTTTAGGTGGACTATCAGGAGGTCAAGCTTCACAAGACAAGAATGTTAAATTACAGCTCAATCAGTTTGATGAATCACACAACAATTGGATGCGGCAGAGCAGAACACCATGTTTGTAGATCTCCAGAAGCCCAGTATGAAATTCTGCATTTATGCAGCAAAAATCTAAGCCAGAAACCTTAGGAACAGATTTTATCATTATTTATTTCTAAACTGTAAAATCCTATAATCTTTATACAATTATTCATATTAAAATATAATATTAGCCGACACATAAACCATCCATCACTGGAGGAAAACTGAAACAGTAGAAAATGTTTTGGTCTGTTGTATCATGACAAAATAAAAAGAAATTTAAGTAAGAAGTATTCCTTACTGTCTGCTCCTGAAATTGGTGCTGAACTATATTACCTATCAGCTCCAGCATGTCACATGACCATGTCAGATGTCAATGATCACTCACACTATTTATGTTCCAGTTTCTGTCAAGTTTTTGCCATTGCCATTGTCATTATGGTCACTGTGACGGTTGCTATCATGATTAGCATGTGTCATGTTTGTTCATTTTTTTGGTTTGGTTTGGTTTGTTTGTTTTCGCTTGTTTGCTGTTGTTTATCAGAATTTATTTCAAAAATGAAAAGCCTAAAAATAGCTATTTCCAGAATCAGTTTTGTTATAACTATGGAGTAGGTGACTATTGCTCATGCTAGTGGCACAAGCCCCATCCACAGCCATCCAGAGTGGAAAAAAGTGGTTACTGAAGATGAATCATGCAAAAGTTGCTTGTTCAGAGAAACAGAGCAAGTTGCGGAAGTGCTTTGTAGTCTCAATCGAAAACATGTTCTTCTTTTCCAAGGGCAAAGCCATTTATAATGTTATTGCTCTTGGGATAGACCACTGATTGTTGTTTTCTCCAAAAAATTAGTTGCAAAATGTTGCATGCACTCTTTTTTTATTATTATTTTTACAGAAATAGATTTTTCAAGGACTACATATATATGTTGAATGACATCTCATTACTCAGAAATCTGATTCGATTTACCATAATGGAATAAACAAGTTAAAATATCATAAATATATCAGCAAAAACTCTGACAGCAGCTTTTTATTTCAAGACCTGCTGTTTGTAGATATCTTTATTATCTTTATCACCAGACCCAAGTTTAATTTCAGCAGGAATTCATCAAAGTTTCCACTCACAGCACCAGAGCGAGGACCCACTGTACTCTTTTTATAGTCTTTCTGTTTAAGAAGAGGAAATATGGGTGAAAACACTCAGTGGATGAAAAAGTCATTTGAGTACAGTACAGGGAATTCTTGAATAGAGGCACAGCAATCATATAGGCAGGAATGATATTGCCCACCAGAGCCAAATAACAATATCACACAGGTGCCCTCCATCGCTCAACTTCCCACCAAAGGATTTTAATCGATGAATGTGGTGGAGTCTGTGAAAGTCAACAGGAATGCTGGAGGAGAGTCTGATAAGTGCTTTTCCTCTGAGGCTCTGCAAACTGTAACACACAGATTAATAAAGTTTCTGGCACTATATATATATATATATATATATATATATATAGTGCCAGAAACTTTATTACTCTGTGTGTTACAGTGTGTAACACACAGATTAATAAAGTTTCTGGCACTATATATATATATATATATATATATATATATATATATATATATATATATATATATATATATGTATATATATAGTGCCAGAAACTTTATTAATCTGTGTGTTACAGTATACATATATATACATATGTATATATAAAAATGTAAAATTGTATTAATATATAATTTTTATTATTATTAATAATAATAATTATCAGAAGAAGAAGAAGAGGGAAGAAGAAGAAAAATGAACATTTTAGCCAACAAACAAATAAATAACAAGAGAAAATAAGAGAAAATATACAACAAGAGCTCAAAATTGCCATGTTATAAAGATAGAGTTTAGCTAATTTGCCAGTAGCTAGTAGTGAGCACACAGTGACTTGTTGCTGCATTTACATTTTTTGTCTCCCCCAAGTTACGTGTTGTGTTGCAGTTGAGATGACAGAGCAAAACTTATTAAAAACTCTGTAATACATTATTAATCATATTAATGTAGCATGCATAGGCTTTGTGCCTGTTATGTTCAGTCTAATTATTTACGAGCAGCTGCCTGCACTTTAGCTCGAGCCAAATGCAGCTGAACTGGAATAGATGTTCATTCACCCTTAATCACTGGGTGAACAGATGAAATCATGGATGACCTTGAAGTTCATTTGCATTAAGCCACAGAATTCTTAAAAAAAGGCCATTATAAGACAATGAGAATAATACACACCAAGCACAGTACTCAGAAAAGCATTGTGTGAGTCAGTTGCACATCATTATAGGTAATGAATCGAGATACAAATGCACTATTTAACATGTTTACCATTAAATTTTCAATGACATTTGTTTCATTGCTACCATTTGTAATAAGTGGTGATTACAGAACAATGAATTGATTCAACATGTGGTTCATTTTATTTAATTTTTCCAGAAACATTCCAGAAGGATTGAGTAATAATAAGTGGGTTACTCATTGTGGTATCTGCATCATTATCATTGCCACTGAAAAACAAGTTAAGATGGACAGCCTATACAGAATATATACTGTATATACATAAATACATTTCTTTTATATAGTCTGCCTATACAGCAATTTCTACAACTATATCTCCAAATGTTTGTGGACCCCTGACCATCACACCAACATCTGGTTCTTCCACAATCTATTGCTACAAAGTTGGAAGTGCACAAGTGTATAGAACAGGGGTGTCCAAACTTATCCACAAAGGACTAGTGTGGGTGCAGGTTTTCATTCCAGCCAAGCAGAAGCCACACCTGAGCCTACTGAAAGCCAAGATCAGTTGAATAAAAAGGTGGAATCAGGTGTGGCTTCTGCTTGATTGAAATGAAAACCTGCATCCACACCAGCTCTTTGCAGATAAGAGTGGACATCCCTGGTATAGAATGTCTATGTATGCTGTAGGATGATGATTTCCCTTCACTAGAACTGAGAAGCCCAGACATTTCCATTCCTGGCATTTGGCAGACACACATTTCCAGAGGGACTTATATTTTATCTCATTTTATACAAGTGAGCAATTAAGGGTAAAGGGCCTTGCTCAGGGGCCCAGCAGTTGCAGCTTGGTGGACTTGAAAACTCACAACCTTCCATCAGTAGTCTCACCTTAACCAATAAGCCATAAACCTGTTCCAGCATTCCAGTGCACTTGTTCATTAAGCCAAAGTTAAGGTAGGAGTGGAAGAAATCTTGACTAGACTCTGACTTAACCCCACTGAAGACCTTTGGAATGAGCTGAAACTACAAATGTGCACCAAGCTTTCTCACCCAACATTTAGTAGAAAAGCCTTCTCAGAGTGGAAGAGTGAAAGTTATTATAGCAACAAAGGGTAACCAACATTGGAAAGAAATATTCAATAAGCACATGAGTATATGATCATGTGGCTTCATGCGTTTGGCTATAGAGTGTAGATCAGGGATGTCCAATCTTATCCAGTAATGGCCAGTGTAAGTGCAAGTTTTCATTCCAACCATGCAGAAGCCACACCTCAGAGTATTTTGAAAGCCAAGGTCAACTGATTAAACAGGTGGAATCAGGTGTGGCTCCTGCTTGATTGGAATGAAAACTTGCACCACACCAGCCCTTTCCAGATAAGATTGGACATCCCTAGTGTAGATGATTGAGGGGAAAAAGTTCAACTTGTCTATTAAAATAAGCCATAAACCCTACCGAATTTTACTGTGTACTTTCTTTCTTTCTGTTCTAGGAAAAAGCAAGGTAGCTCAACCACTCAGTTCTACATATTTATCACAGTGTTCAGAAATATGTCCCCAACTTTTTCGTTTTATCTCAATGGATTACCTTGATCATTTTTTGACATATGCTCACAGAGGCTCTTTCAGCTTTTGAAATATAGTTTTTAAACGATATCACCAGCTTCACTCTTTAATAATCAGGTTACTTAGCTAAATGTCACAAGTTAGCAGAAAGAAAGACATTACAAAGATATCATATTGCAGTCATGTACCTGTTGTTATGTATGAGTGGTGCTCAAACATATAACTAAGCCACTAAACTGAAGTGACTTAGCAGGAGTTGATTTCCAGCTGTCAGGCAGCTGTGAGATAGATTTTTCAGCACTTTTAATGAGCATACCATTTTATTTGGATAAGTTCTTGCTGGTTTACAATTCAATTCAATTCAAGTAAATTTTATTTGTATAGCGCTTTTAACAAAGAGCATTGTCTCAAAGCAGCTTTACAGAACATAAGAAACAATAAACATACAAACAAAGTCCTAGATGTTAGACAAAATTTTCCCTAGTGAGCAAGCCTGAGATGACTCAGGCGACTGTGGCAAGGAAAAACTCCCTCAGTGATTAGCTAGCATCATTATTAAAAATGACAAAGTTATTCAGTAAACAAGAAACCAGTGCTCATGATCTTCAACCCTCATTTTCCTGAATTTCCTGTATTTTAAAAAAAATTAAAGCAAAAGTGGCTGTAGGATCAACGTCTGTAAGGTTTTTACTAAAATATGTTGAATAACGATTCCAGCTATGTGTGAAGTATACATGTGTAGTACATTATATTTGTCTGTATTTGTCTGTTTGTTTTATTTTATGTAGTTGATCATTTTATAGAAGGTGATAATCATGGTCTTATCCTGTCTAGTATTTGTTGATTGAATATCTAAAAACATTTCATTGTACTTTCCTTCCTCATGAGGCCCTTCTTGGGGGCAGTGTGTAGTGCAAGTGGTTAAGGCTCTGGATTCTTGATTGGCAGACTGGGGTTCAAGTCCCAGCATTGCCAAGCTGCTACTGCTGGGCAATTGAGCAAGGCACTTAACCCTTTCTGCTCTAGGTGTTCTGTATCATAGATGCCTCTGTGCTCTATCCCCAGCTTCCTTAGTTGGGATATGTGAAGAAAAGAATTTCACTGTGCTGTAATGTATGTGTGGTGATAACAAAGGCTTCTTCTTCTTTCATTTCTAAGTATCTGAAAGTTGAGTCATGTCAACTGGACGTCTTTCTAGTTAGATCTAAACGTTTCACTACTCATCCGAGCAGCTTCTTCAGTCTGAGGGAAGTTGGTATGATTCCACAAATTTGGATTCTCCAGGGTCAAGGATCCTCCCCTCCCTGGATAGCCTCGTTAAGGGACCAAGGGGAGAACCAACTCCAACTCATACACACCTGTTCACAAAAACACTGAACTCACAGCCTCATGTTAAAATAATAATAATAATAATAATAATAATGTGTCGGCACAGTGGCTTAGTGGTTAGCATGGTTGCCTCACACCTCCAGCATCCTGGGTTAGAGTCTCCCACTCACTGTGTGTGTGGAGTTTGCACGTTCTCCCCATGCTTGGTGGGTTTCCTCCCACAGTCCAAAGACATGCTTCTAGGCTGATTGGAGTCTCTAAATTGCCCATAGTGTGTCATTGCGTGAGTGAATGAATGAGTGTGTGTGTGTGTGTGTGTGTGCCCTGCAATGGGTTGGCACTCCGTCCAGGGTGTATCCTGCCTTGCTGCCCAATGACGCCTGAGATAGGCACAGGCCCCCCGTGACTCGATGATAGATAGGATAAGCGGTACAGACAATGGAATTGGGAAAAAAAAAAAATATATTTTGTACATTCACTACTTATGAAGTGTTAAACTCTGTTCTGATGTTATCAAGCCTTAATATTTCTTTGTTTCTGTGTTTGCTGATTTATCTGTTTTGCTTAATCCGATTTCTAGTGTTTGTTGATCACCTGACCCGTGCCTGACTCTGACATTGTTTTTGCCTTAAATTTTAGATCAGTTTGTCTTGGCTTCATTAAAACTGCTTTATCTTCATTTGCATTATCTTCTTACCTGATATGTTCGATAGACGCTTCTACTGTTACCATAAACGTGAAACTCAACTGAGCATATTAACAAAAAAAATTGTTTGCATTTTGTAATTAACAAAAAAAGACTTTTTTGCATTGTTTAATTAACATCATTTTTTTTTTACATTTTGCATTTTTTGCAAGTATTACATCATGCATATTACATTAAGGGTTAATAAGGAAGTGTGAATTTTATTTAATTCATATGATCATATGATCATTTTTTTTTACTACCCCTACAAGCAGCTGGTGTTTACCATGAAGTGTATAAACAGTTTCTAACATGACAGGCTTTAGCTTGCAGTAATGTGTCCGAGCTGCCTGCGACAAAAAAAAAACCCCAAAAAAACAATGATTTTCATCACTTTCTACTTATAATAATCATCAAAATCATGTGTAAATTGTTGCAGTTGACACTTTGTTCTATATCTATCCATCTATCTATCCATCTATCTATCTATCTATCTATCTATCTATCTATCTATCTATCTATCTATCTATCTATCCCATCCATCCATCCATCCATCCATCCATCCATCCATCCATCCATCCATCCATCCATCCATCCATCCTTTTTTTTTCCTGTTTCTGATGAACAAATCCAGTTCTTTGATGATTTTTTTTTTGGAAGCATCCTTAATAAATAAACTGATGTTAAGTTTAAATTTAACACATTTAATGTAGTCAGTAGTTAAATACGCATTGATAAATTTGATCTCTTTCAGGCATTTCAAGTCAAGAGATTATTAATTAGAAATGAAAGGAAGGGGACAGAGCTCCCTGAGAATCAGCTAATATTGGAATGAAAAGACAGACTCTGTCAGCTGTCAATATCATCTCATCATGTGTTCGCAAACCCAATGGTGACAAGGAACAGGTTGGTAAAATAAAACAAAAGCAGCTGTTGACAGCAACATTATAAAAGCTGTGAGAAAAAAAAAAGTCTGTGACATCACCAACAACCTCAATAGCGCAGTATTGAAAGTAGTTAGAAATAAGAACCAAATGGTCAGATTGGAATTCACAAAAATACAGAGATGAGTAGCTAGTACTCTGGAACATTTCTGGGACCAAGATGAACAGATAGAAAGACCAAATTGTAGAGAAAAAAAGGATCTGATTATGAGCCAAAACATACAAGTGTCAAGCAGCATTTCATCTTCTGAAGAGGAAACTGAATTGAGAAACCCTCCAATTTTTTTCCTTACTCCTGAGACCGCAGACTGAGCAGATAAATGTGAACACCTATCACTGATAAAACTACAAACTCCACTTCCCAGAACCTCTGCAATCCCTAAACTATGTCACATGACCTCTCCCATGCTCACTGTTCCCTTTCATAGTCTACAGATTGCTGATTGCACTCATCTGTTCACAATCAACACACACACATAAACACAAAAACACTTACTACAAATAACCTAGAGCTGAGAAACACATTGTAAGTTCACTCTCCTGCTGTCATTGGTTATGGTGCTGAGATTCTACAAATCTGATTCGTGAGCTCTTAGATTTAACTTTTTTTCTGTCTTAACTTCATTTGTCATTGTCAAGGGTAGAAGGAAAGAAAGTCAGCTTATTTTCTCAAGAAAGAAAGAAAAATATATAGTAAATTTAAAAAAGTAAATAAGAGTTCTTTTAAATAAATAGGGAACAAAATAAGCTTATATGCGGGGGGCACGGTGGCTTGGTGGTTAGCACATTTGCCCCCAGGGTTGGGGCTTCGATTCCCGCCTCCGCCATGTGTGTGTGGAGTTTGCATGTTCTCCCCGTGCCTTGGGGGTTTCCTCCAGGTACTCTGGTTTCCTCCCCCAGTCCAAAGACATGCATGGTAGGTTGATTGGCATCTCCAAATTGTCCGTAGTGTGTGATTGCGTGAGTGAATGAGAGTGTGTGTGTGTGTGCCCTGCGATGGGTTGGCACTCCGTTCAGGGTATATCCTGCCTTGATGCCCTATGACGCGTGAGATAGGCACAGGCTCCCCGTGACCCGAGTGTAGTTCGGATAAGCGGCAGACAATGAATGAATGAATAAGCTTATATTTCTTTTTTTGAAAATAGAAGGCAATTTCTAAGGAAACAATGAAGATTATAATAAAAAGAAAGAAAGAAAGAAAGACAGCTCATTTTCAGGGAAGAATGGAATATATAACATTTAAATATTCTGTACATTCTGTACAATGTTTTTATATAAACATTAAATATACTGTACATTCTCTCTCTCACACTCACACACACACACACACACACACACTATTAATAATGTGTTGGACCACCATTTGCATTTAGTTCCAGCTTCTAGCATTCTTGGAATAGATTCAGACAACTTCTGGATATCTTCTAGTGGAATTTTGTACCATTCATCTAGCAGAAGATGTTCTAGTTGCATCAGAGAAGTTGGAGCAGGGAACATGATTCTGCTTCTTACTCTTCTCTCCAAAATTTCCCACACTGATTAAATGATATTCAAGTCAGATGATTGAGCTGGAGGGTGCACGGTGGCTTGGTGGTTAGCAAGTTTGGCTCACACCTCCAGGGTTGGGGGTTTGATTCCTGCCTCTGCCGTGTGTGTGGAGTTTGCATGTTCTCCCCGGAGAACATGAAAACTACACAGACTGGAGGAAAACCCCTGAGGCATGGGGAGGTACTCTGGTTTCCTCCCCCGATCCAAAGACATGCATTGTAAGTTGATTGGCATCTCTAAATTGTCTGGTGTGTGTGTGTGTGTACCCTGCGTTGGGTTGGCACCCTGTCCAGGATATATATATATATATATATATATATATATATATATATATATATATATATATATATAATATTATTATTATTTTTTTTTTTTTTTTTAGGAAATTTGGCTTATTTCCTAAGAAATATATGTATAAAATAGAGTTTACATTCAAAAAAAAAAAAAGAAAGAAAATGGTGTTTTCTTCTCCTGCTCTATATTACTTTGATGATGGGCTTTTTCTGATTTTAGTTTAGCTAAATAAAAAAATATAGTAGACATATCTGAAAAGCCAGAAACCTGGTGTGTGTGTGTGTGTGTGTGTGTGTGTGTGTGGTGTGTGTCTGTATTTGTGAAAGAAAGCTCAGAGAGATAACGCTGAGAAATGACAAAAACAAGTTCAAATGGGAAATACTCACATGACTTGGAGATACCAATTCATTCAGAAGAAAATGCAGAAATTTGGTCATGAAGACACACAAGAGGAAAAACAGTAAGAACATTAATCTGTATGTTAAATACTGCTGTTTAGTAAAGAACACTATGATTAGGAAGATTAGAAAAAGTGAAGCGCTCAAATGTATATTTGCAGTACAAGACAACATGTCAATGCTCTGAACGAAACTCATGTGAGTAGCAATGGCATGAAAAAGTTTTCACTTTGAGAGAAGGAATAAAATGTGAGGTTTCTCTTAATTGGAATTCATACAAAGTCATACAAGTCAGATCACATACAAAAGTTATTAATGATTAAGGTTAGGGTGAGGGATGGGGCTAGCTGTCATGGCTTTCCTTACAACAATTTCCAGACAAAATTATTTTTAATGAGACTAGAGAAAGTTTTGTCATGCACTGGAGGTGGACCAGTTTCCGCTCGAGACTCTCAATAGAGAGTGGCAAATAATAGGAAAATACAGGACCTTATCAAAAAAGCAAGGGGATGACTTATTTATAGATTTCCTTCTTTAATTGTCATAGATTAAGAGAGGAAATGATATATGATATGATGGATCTTTGCAAATGAAACATCACAAGTTCCACTGAGGCAAGTGCAGGCCTGCCTCTGAATGTTAGCAATGTCCCTAGCTGCTTTAAATTCCATTATTTGAGTCAGGGCGAGTCCCAATGTCACTTTCTCCTAGAATGCATAATAGGAGTTTCTTCACTTTCAGGCAGAAAAGGAAAATATAAAACACTAGCAGGAAGAATTAGGGATTTGGAATGTTCTAGAGTAATTTATATCCTTAAATACACATATAAAATGTTAATTATTCAATTCTTGTGATGTTAATTCTTCTTCTTCAGTGTTTTCTTTTCAGCTTTTTAACACTAGACATTGTCACAACGCAGGAATCTGCTTGGATGGAGATTTCTGGATGGAGATTTCGATCCCTAATGAGCTGACAGTGGGAAAGAAGTATTCTCGGAGGTGACATGAGAAAGACGACTTGTTCCGTGTGAGTAGGTTGTGAATCCTGGGATGTGCACACAGCAGTCATTATGATTACGACGGGGGTTTTTCTGTTGGTAAAATCTACAGTGCCTGTGTGAGCTTATCACTGAATCAAGCATGACACTTGGGTATTTGGATGAGATACATCCAAAGGGAAAAAAAATCTGTTTTAGGGTATTGATGTGGGCTCATCCTCAGCAGTAGTAAATGCAAAAAGCATATCGCTTTTCAATACGTGACTTTAAATTCAAGTCACCTTAAAAAAGTAGTGTGTTTACTTAAAATTAATTATTCAGAGAAAAAAGAACATGTTAAGTTTCGTAGAATGTGAAAAGTGGGAAATAGTGAGAGCCACAATAGCTTTTTATTTTTTTTCTGAAAATCTCTGATTTTCTCTTTTGCAGCAGAGACCTTATGTAACAACATTAAAACAATGCATTTAGCCAGAGAGCATTCTTTTCACCCAAATATCATTACTCATAAGTGCACGTCTACTTTCAACATCCATTTGTCCCCACTTAAAGTATAAATAAATAAATAAATGTTAATTTTTTTGTTTGGTCTAATATACACAACCTATATACTGTAGTTTTGTGGCCTTCAATGGGATATACTGTGTAAAGGTTTTTAAATAAGTGCCTCAATCCCTGGGTACCTCTATCCCTGGCTTCTGCAGAGATTCTGTAGTATGGGACCAATACACACTGCTCTATCACATAAGGCAATGGGACTAGCACAGAAGATCTGTCAGAATCAAAAATGGCAAAAGGCAGCGCATCAGCACTTTTTAAGTGTAAGTGCTATAAGCATTAAATGTTGTTTAAACATACTTTTACAACAGTTGGGTAAATTTGAGGCCAGCTGCTGCTGATGAGGATGACTCCACATGGACAGCCTAGAAACCATGGAGATTTGTACTGCTTTGGACTGTAACCGCCAACAGATCTGCACTCAAGTCCCCATCACTGAACAACTGATAATTCAACAGGATTTCATTGGTATAACTAGAATTTTCTGGTTACACAATTGCACTTTTTGACACGGGTATAGAGGGGAATATTATTTATAATCGCACTCTGTGGTGTCACCCAGTTGCAGATGGTTTCCCTTTTGAGTCTGGTTCATTTCAAGGTTACTTCCTAATATCATCTCAACAAGTTTTTTCTTGACACTGTCACCTCTGATTTTGCTCATAAGGAATAAATTTATATAATATTTATATCCTAAATGTATATATTTCTCTAAAGCTGCTTTGTGACAATGTCTATTGTTAAAAGTGCTATACAGATCAAATTGGGTTGAAGTAAATTGTAAACTTGTTGAAAATTTTGAGTAACAAAATAAGTTTTTTGTGATTATGACATGGCATTATACATGATAGTGCCAACATGCAGTATACAGACTGTATTCATCCTACACACATACAGTATACTGATCAGTACATATACTGAATCAACAGCTGCGCAGTAGGTATGGAATTGAATACAGTAGATATTGTTACAGTATTCAATTTTGGACACATATATCAACCATTACGCCAAAATTGCCATGTTAGGGAAAAAGGAATACAAAAAATCTAGAACAATACAAGAGCAAGCTAACAGAAATCATGGAACATAAAATATGCACAAATATCAAAATAACTAAGAAAGCCTAATAAAGACTTTTCTGTGTTTTTATGTCACTCTAGCATTCTATATGAACTTTCATGATGAGTAACAGAGAAATGCAGAAATGAATAACATTTCTGTACATTGAACTACATGCACATACTCATAAATCTCAAGCTCAAGCAAATTTTCAATTTAATTTCTATGTATAGCACTTTTAACAATGAACATTGTCTCAAAGCAGCTTCACAGAAGTATAGAAACATAGAAAAAAATGTTTAAAGTTTAAAGTTAAGTTACTATTTATCCCAAACATTGATTCATTCATTCATTCATTGTCTTCCACTTATCCGGAGCCGGGTCGCGGGGGCAGCAGTCTAAGCAGGGATGCCCAGACCTCCCTCTCCCCAGACACTTCCATCAGCTCTTCCGGAGGGACCCCAAGGCGTTCCCAGGCCAGCCGAGAGACATAGTCTCTCCAGCGTGTCCTGGGTCTTCTTCTGGGCCTCCTCCCGGTGGGGCATGCCCGGAACACCTCCCCAGGGAGACGTCCCGGAGGCATCCGAAACAGATGCCCGAGCCACCTCAACTGTCCCCTTTCGATGTGGAGGAGCAGCGGCTGTACTCCAAGCTCCTTCCGGGTGACAGAGCTCCTTACCTTATCTCTAAGGGAGCACCCCACCACCCTACGGAGGAAGCTCATTTCGGCCGCTTGTATCCAGGATCTTACCCTTTCGATCATGACCCAGAGCTCATGACCATAGGTGAGAGTAGGAACGTAGATTGACTGGTAAATCAAGAGCTTCACATTCCGGCTCAGCTCCTTCTTCACCACAACAGACCGGTACATAGACCGCATTACTGCTGCCGCTGCACCGATCCATCTGTCAATCTCACGATCCATCCTTCCCTCACTCGTAAACAAGACCCCGAGATACTTAAACTCCTCCACTTGAGGAAGGAGCTCCCCTCCAACCTGGAGGGTGCAAGCCACCTTTTTCCGGTCGAGAACCATGGCCTCAGATTTGGAGGTGCTGACCCTCATCCCAGCCGCTTCACACTCAGCTGCAAAACGCCCCTGTGCATGCTGTAAGTCCAGGCTTGAAGGAGCCAACTCCAGCTCCTGCTCCGGTTATACAGAGACTGAACAGCACTTAACGGAGAGCCACGGACCCCATACTCCCAGAGCACCTCCCACTCAATGCCATGAGGGACACGGTCAAATGCCTTCTCCAAGTCCACAAAACACAGGTGGACATGTTGGGCAAACTCCCACGAACCCTCGAGCACCCTGTGGAGGGTATAGAGCTGGTCCAGTGTTCCACGACAAAGACGAAAACCGCATTGCTCCTCCTGTATCCAAGGTTCGACTAACGGTCGGACTCTCCTCTCCAGTACTCTGGAATATACTTTCCCTGGGAGGCTGAGGAGTTTGATCTCCCTATAGTTGGAACACACCCTCCGGTCCCCCTTCTTAAAAAGAGGGACCACCACCCCGGTTGCCCAGTCCAGAGGCACTGTCCCTGACTGTCCCTGCCACGCTATTTTGCAGAGACATGTCAGCCAAGCCAGCCCCACAACATCCAGAGACTTAAGGTACTCAGGGCGAATCTCATCCACCCCCGGTGCCTTGCCACCAAGGAGCTGCTGAACTACCTCAGTGACCTCAGCGTGGGTGATGAATGAATCTACCTCTGAGTCCTCAGCCTCTGGTTCCTCTACAGAAGGTGTGTCAGTGGGATTGAGGAGATCCTCGAAGTATTCCTTCCACCGTCCAACAATATCCCCAGTCGAGGCCAGCAACTCTCCACCTCCACTGTAAACAGTGTTGGCAGAGACCTGCTTACCTCTTCTGAGGCACTGCACGGTCTGCCAGAATTTCCCCGAGGCCGTCCGATAGTCCTTCTCCATTTATCCCAAACATTTATCCATAATGATAAAGCCTGAGGTGACGGTGACGAGGAAAAACTCCCAGAGATGATATGAGGAAGAAACCTTGAGAGGAACCAGGCTTAGAAGGGAACCTCATCCTCATTTGGGTGACAATAGACAGTAAATAATGGAAATTTTGATAATGTCCTCTCTACAACTGCAACCAAGAGCTCTTGAGAAACTAATAGATCAGTGTAGTATCTGAGTTTATTAGCACCAATTCCTTTATGCCAAAAGCTGACTGAGGCAATGGTGGTTCAGACACGGTGTGATAGTCTCCAAATGGTTCTATCCACAGCAGTAACCTAGGTCAAAGGCTGTCCACGCAGATCTATCCCCAGCAGCAGTGAACACCACCAAGCGACGAGACTTCAACCAGGGGTAGAGCATCAGGATGGATCAGGTACGGAAAGAGGAAGTGGTCACACAGGAAACTCAAATCTCTTGACATGTTTACTTTCTTATGATAGTAAATTTCATGTTCTACCCTTGGCCTGGCTTTGTTAACTAAACAATTTCCATCAAGTCATCCATTTACCTGTTGACATTCGGCATCTCTAAATAAACCTGTGCACTCACTTCTAGGTTAATGATCATCTCAAACAAGGAATGAGCTTCAAGTTTTGCTTACTGCCTACTCCAATCCAAGTCTAAAACTAAAATATAGTCTTTAATATCATACATGATGTCAAATAAATGGAACATTCAATAAAAGATACGAAATGTTCGGAACTGGCTTGTCTCATTCTAGCAAACACTCAACGCTTAGAAAATGTAGTCACACAAATTCAGAATAGATCGTTTTCTCATAATGGAAGAGACCAAATAACATATTTCAATCTTATTCCTCATTTGTGTGCAATTATCAAGAAAATATGGTCGTAACTTTCTCTCTTATATGACCTGTCAGCTTCTGGCACTCAGCTTCTTGATGTTCTCATGTTTGTGCATGTGGACTGCACTCTTAAAGAATTTGTTAAAGTTTACAGCTGGGACCAGTAAAAATATTGAGTTTGTATTCCCATCATGCCACATGACAGACAGACAGACAGACAGACGGATAGACGGATGACTGGCTGGATGACTGGCTGGATTGATTAACTGATGGTGATTTCCCAAGGTCTCAATTTGGTAAAATGTTTTGAGAAAAGAAAATAAGTTAAATAAATAAGTAGGATTGGTATTTATTAGAGGGAAGTTACAGCTTAGTGATGAATCGAAAGGAAATGTGTTTTATCTGTTTTATTCTGTGGGGGTATTTATTTATTTATTTTCTGACATGAAAACACCAACTAACAGATTAGTGCTCATTGTTCCAGTACAGTTCCTGAGACTTGCAGAACCTCTGCCAGGGCAGATTGCAGTAGATATTTTGGTTTGTGATGGACAAAGATCTTTTCATGCCACCGTCTCTGAACTTCCTACAATTCTTTCAGTTGCAATGATCTTCTAAAAGGTGCCAATAATTTTGAAATGCAATCCTCTGCTCCGTTCTGACTGACTGTGTCTGAGATCTTAGTGAGTAGGAGAGTAGAATATATTAAGGGCGTTATGTAGCATGCTGTTGCATGCTGTTTCTCGGTGTTACACATGAGGGGCCAAAACGACAGCTGGCATTTTCAATGCAAGATAGATGCCAAATATGGACGGATCATCAACAGAAAAGTCAGCTTCTCTTCACTAAGTTTTATCGAGATCCATCTGCTGTCGTGCATTTACAGAATACATGCTGACTGTGGTTTGTCCACCTGAAAAAAATACATTTTAATTGTGTTATACAAATGCTAAACCAATAAACTAGGGAACCAATAAACAGAGTGTAATGCCTGGTTACTGAACATGTGCTTCATAGTGAACTGTGAGTGAAAGTGTCTTGAACACGGTTCTCATGAAAAACCTGTAACATGAACGTGGTCCTGTTAATCGGGAATTGCACTGTGCTACCGAACCTGAGACTACCTGCAGGAGTTCAATTGCTCAGGATCTTTGCTGTGATTTCTGTGAACATGAACACAACTCGTACTGGTGTCTGCACTTTTTCAGAAAGTAAAGTAACCTGCGCATGTGTTTTAGCAACGTCATTAGTGTAGCATGTGTAGCATTGTGGGACACACAAGAAGTGAGGTGCTATGTATAATAGCACCAAAATAATAATAATAATTAAAAAGAGTTCTCCATGTGCTCCTGTAATGAAGTAGGAAGAACACAAATTCAAGGATACAATAGAACCAATTAAGTTTGAAACCAGACCAGTGCTGCAGGGCCTTTGTTTCGCTGACTTTTGGCTAAGATCAACTGTAGTATCTGTTCTAAATATCTAATGCGTCCTCTATATGCGGACACTATTTTAGGGCGGCCCTGTGTTGATGATCGGAAAATCAGGGTTCAAGCCCCAGCACTGCCAAGCTCCCACTGTTGGCCCTTGAGCAAGGCCCTCAACTCCCACTACTCCAGGGGTGCTGGCCCTGCGCTCTGACCCCAGCCCTCCAATGACGGGATATGCGAAGAAATAATTTCACTGTGCAGTAATGTATATGTGACAAATAAAGGCTACTTAAGGGGCACCAGGAGGAACAATCACCATCAGATTTGGACCACAGCAAACATGCCCAGTGTGAAAACCACTTGAGGCTGTGAGCTGTGGGTCTTGAAAACTCAGGTGTATATAATCAGTAGCAGGGCATCTATGAAGGTTCATGGTGGTCCATGGTGGTATTGCTGGTAAGACACACAGGCATGTCCACGTGGGATGTGGTAGTTTAGCGGTTAAGGTGTTGGGCTAATGATTGGAAGGTTGTGGATAAGGGCGTCTGCCAAATGCTAGAAATGTAAACGTTCACAGATTGTGATGTAAAGCTCATGGATTGCTGTGCCGTGACACAAGCCCCATGCTATTTTAATGTTTTTCACTATCCTGGCACACTACACTAGCGTATGACCTCAACAATAAAAATAGACATATTTTCCTGTTCATCTAATCTGCTAAAAAAAATGTGTCCCATACTGTGGACATTTGTACTATTCTAAACCATCTTTGAGCACTATCATTAACTCTTTCTGACTTTTCTTTTACGTGGAATTTTAAAAACCTCCCATATTACCATCAAACACAATTATATTGCCTTCCAGTGATCATTTTATAGACAAGTAAATAATTTTGAATGTAAGATCAGAGTTTTCAGTTGTAGAGTAGCTCATGATGACAGTTATGACAGAAAGTATAAAAGAGATGCAGATTATCAGTGTTTTAAATTTGCATGAATTCACTCAACATTTTGCTAGTTCTACATAGAAAGCAGATGGACAAATGGATCTAATGAATGATCAATTTAATTCTCCAAATGTACATAAGATACACAGCGATTGTGTGCTTGCGTTAGTGCTGCTTTCGCATGTCACATGTGAAGTATAAACCATATGCTGACATGTTATCAAAATAAAAATGTTAAAATGATATTGTACTACTGAATTTGGAGTTTTAAAAAGGTGCGCTGTCAAGGCTTAGGGCCACAGAAAACACATCATTTATACTTAAGGATTGTTTGCCCAAAAAAGTGTAGGAACTTATGATTGAATCCATATATGAATTAATTGACAAAGAGGAGGAAGTTTTCCAGCAGAGGGCACATTTCTGCCCAGCTCTGTTTTATGGAACAATTCAAAATTAAATATTGTGAAGTTACTAGTTATGGAGCAAAGCTAACAACAAATACTGGGATATGTAACAAATAAAATACAAAATAGCTGAAATATATTGTATACCTTTCAGATTTACTATATACCGATTCAGACCTTCCAATTAAAGTGAATGAAAGTCTTAAGCAATGTTGAGGATGCAGAAGATAGGGATAGGTGGAGAGAGATGATCCGCTGTGGCGACCCCTGAAGGGAAAAGCCGAAAGAAGAAGAAGAAGAAAGTCTTAAGCAATGTGTGTTAACCAATAAAAGGAAATAAATATTAATGAAATAAATAAGATGTGTATTTAATTAAATTAATTAAATAAATGAAATACATAAAAAATGTAATAAGTTGGCTGAGAAATTTAAAAATGTGTTTCTATGTGTGATGTATTTCTGAAGATTTAATGATGCAATTGAAGTCATTATGTAAAAGTAAATAAATAAATAAATACAAAGCACAGGGCATCTCAACCACTTCCAAATAAATGTTTACTGTCTTTTTTTTCTCCTTTTTTTTATTTATTTTTTTATTTTTTAAACCTCCCTGAAAGAAATAGTCAACGTGAGGTGGAGCAGAACATTTCATGAAGTGTGTCCTGATGACATATGGCATTTTCACAGGCTGTGGCAAGGCTGGGACCTCTAGTAGAACGCCAATTGCTAATTGCTAAAGTCATTGTTGAAATAGAAGTCAGCACTAACCTTTAGTCTGTCACAAGTTTTGGAGAAGCTGATTCAATTGCACAACCCATCCTAGTTTTAATCTTCTCTTCTTCTCTCTTGTAAACAAGATGCATATCAGAGGACAAAAATAAATAAAACAATAAATACATACATAAATAAATAATTCAATAAGGGAATGATGGCTGCATTCAAAAGTGTTGTAGTTACATGGAATAAAATGGTAGAGATTCATAATGAAGGCTTCGCTTGATAGTCACGCTGGTCATTACGCTATAAGGAAGACGACATATCTGAGTAGATAACTGCAGCTCTCTGCATCCCTCTCTATGTGACACTGACATGTAACTTGCAGAAGAAATCATAGCTTCCAATTAATTATAAAGCACTTGAGAACATATTTATTTCTGGTTGTTGCAATACAAGCGACTCCAATAGGTTTGTGTTGACTTTATGTGCATCTTAATTATGCATGACCTTTATCATTGTAAACGGGATTATGCAAGACTGCCAGTGTGTGTGTGTGTGTGTGTGCATGTGTGCGTGTCTGTGTGTGCGTGTGTGTGTGTAAGGATTGAGTTGGTATGCATTTGCATGAATTTTGCATCATGCTCAGGTTTGTTCTTGACATATAAGGAACTTAACACACAGCATTAATGCTGTGACAACTAAATGAAACTAGTAGTATTATTTCTAATAAATTCCAGCATGCATTTTAAGAGCTTTTCTGTCATCTGTCATTAGTGTACAATTTATATTTTTGCCCCCTCCTTGAACCGCCACCTTTTTGTGGTGGAGGGGTTTGAGTACCCGAATGAACCTAGGAGCCATGTTGTCAGGGGCCTAGTGCTCCTGGTAGGGTCTCCCAAGGCAAACGGGTTCTAGGTGACGGGTCAGACTAAGAGCGGTTCAAGACTCATATGGAAGTAAAATCAAGGACCAATACGTCGCCCGGACTGGTGTCACTGGGGCCCCACCCTGGAGCCAGGCCTGGGGTTGGGGCACGCAGGCGAACGCCTGGTGGCCGAGTCTTTGCCTGCGGGACTCGGCCGGGCACAGCCCGAAGAAACGACGTAGGCCCACCTTCCTGTAGGCCCACCACCCGCAGGAAGGAGCATAAGGGTCCGGTGCTATGTGTTTTGGGTAGCGGTCATGGGCGGGGGCCCCGGCGGCCCAAACCCTGGACAAAGAATCTGGCTTTTGGGACATGGAATGTCACCTCACTGGGGGGGAAGGAGCCCGAGCTGGTGAGGGAGGTTGAGCGGTACCGGGTAGAGATAGTCAGGCTTGCCTCCACACACAGCCTGGGCTCTGGAACCCAACTCCTTGAGAGAGGTTGGACTCTCTTCTTCTCTGGAGTGCCCCATGGTGAGAGGCGTCGGGCTGGGGTGGGCTTGCTTATAGCCCCCCAGCTCAGCCGCCATGTGCTGGAGTTTTCCCCGGTAAACAAGAGGGTTGTTTCCCTACGCCTTCGGGCCGGGGAAAGGTGTCTCACTGTTGTTTCGGCTTATGGGCCGAATGGCAGTGTGGAGTACCCAACCTTCTTGGAGACCCTGCGAGGGGTGCTGTAAGGTGCTCCGACTGGGGACTCTATAGTTTTGCTGGGGGACTTCAACGCCCATGTGGGCAACGACAGTGATACCTGGAGGGGCATGATTGGGAGGAACGGCCCTGATCTGAACTCAAGTGGTGTCCTGTTGCTGGACTTCTGTGCTAGTCACAGCCTGTCCATAACAAACACCATGCTCAAGCATAAGGGTGCCCATCAGTACACGTGGTACCAGGACACCCTATGCCGGAGGTCAATGATCGACCTTGTGATCGTGTCATCTGACCTTCGGCCGCATGTCTTGGACACTTGGGTGAAGAGAGGGGCGGAGCTGTCAACCGATCACCACCTGGTGGTGAGTTGGATCCGCTTGCGGAGGAGGATGCCGGACAGACTTGGCAGGCCCAAACGTATTGTGAGGGTCTGTTGGGATCGTCTTGCTGATCCCTCTGTTAGGGGGTCTTCAACTCCCACCTCCGGGAGAGTTTCAACCAGATCCCGAGGGAGGTTGGGGACATTGAGTCTGAGTGGACCATGTTCTCCACCTCCATTGTTGACGCAGCCATCCGGAGCTGTGGCCATAAGGTCTCTGGTGCCGGTTGTGGCGGCAATCCCCGAACACAGTGGTGGACACTGGAAGTAAGGGATGCCGTCAAGCTGAAGAAGGAGTCGCATCAAGCCTGGTTGGCTCGGGGGACTCCTGAGGCAGCTGAGGCATACCGGCAGGCCAAGCGAACTACAGCCATGGTGGTCGCGGAAGCAAAAGCTCGGGTTTGGGAGGAGTTCGGTGAAGCCATGGAGAAGGACTATCGGACGGCCTCGGGGAAATTCTGGCAGACCGTTCAGTGCCTCAGAAAGGGTAAGTAGCTCTCTGCCAACACTGTTTATGGTGGAGGTGGAGAGTTGCTGGTCTCGACTGGGGATATTGTCGGACGGTGGAAGGAATACTTCGAAGATCTCCTCAACCCTACTGACACGCCTTCTGTAGAGGAACCAGAGGCCGAGGACTCAGAGGTAGATTCATTCATCACCCAAGCTGAGGTCACTGAGGAAGTTCAGCAGCTCCTTGGTGGCAAGGCACCGGGGGTGGATGAGATTCGCCCTGAGTACCTTAAGTCTCTGGATGTTGTGGGGCTGTCTTGGCTGACACGTCTCTGCAACATAGCGTGGCGGTCAGGGACAGTGCCTCTGGACTGGGCGACCGGGGTGGTGGTCCCTCTTTTTAAGAAGGGGGACCAGAGGGTGTGTTCCAACTATAGGGGGATCAAACTCCTCAGCTTTCCAGGGAAAGTCTATTCCAGAGTACTGGAGAGGAGAGTCCGACCGTTAGTCGAACCTCGGATACAGGAGGAGCAATGCGGTTTTCGACCTAGTCATGGAACACTGGACCAGCACTATACCCTCCACAGGGTGCTCGAGGGTTCGTGGGAGTTTGCCCAACCAGTCCACATGTGTTTTGTGGACTTGGAGAAGGCTTTCGACCATGTCCCTCGTGGCATTCTGTGGGAGGTGCTCTGGGAGTACGGGGTCCGTGGCCCTCTGTTAAAGGCTGTTTGGTCTCTGTATAACCGGAGCAGGAGCTTGGTTCGCATTGCCAGCTGTAAGTCAGATCTGTTCCTAGTGCATGTTGGGCTCCGACAGGGCTGTCCTTTGTCACCGGTTCTGTTCATTGTTTTTATGGACAGAATTTCTAGGCGCAGCCAGGGGCTGGAGGGAGTCCGGTTTGGGGACCACAGGATTTCATCGCTGATTTATGCAGATGACGTTGTCCTGTTGGCCTCTTCAGGCCTGGACTTACAGCATGCACTGGGGCGTTTTGCAGCTGAGTGTGAAGCGGCTGGGATGAGGGTCAGCACCTCCAAATCCGAGGCCATGGTTCTCGACCGGAAAAAGATGGCTTGCACACTTCAGGTTGGATAGAGATAGGGTAAGGAGCTCTGTCACCCGGGAGGAGCTTGGAGTAGAGCCGCTGCTCCTCCACATCGAAAGGGGGCAGTTGAGGTGGCTCGGGCATCTGTTTCGGATGCCTCCGGGACGTCTCCCTGGAGAGGTGTTCCGGGCATGCCCCACCGGGAAGAGGCCCCGGGGAAGACCCAGGACACGCTGGAGAGACTATGTCTTTCGGTTGGCCTGGGAACGCCTCGGGGTCCCTCCGGAAGAGCTGGAGGAAGTGACTGGGGAGAGGGAGGTCTGGGCATCCCTACTTAGACTGCTGCCCCCGCGACCCGGCTCTGGATAAGCGGAAGACAATGAATGAATGAATGAATGAATGAATGAATGAATTATATTTTTGCTGCTGCACTGTGTGTGTGTGTCATATAACAAACATACTCTGTAAATATCGACACAGCCATGTTCAAATAACTGGTGATATATTTCCAGTTGCTGTATAATTATGTGCATGCCGTTATTAGTTAGAAACATTGTGCAGAATGCCATAGTGATTGGTGAGACTTGCACTGCATAATAATAGGTTATATAATGAAGGAATTATTTTTAGCACATCTAGGAATCATTATTAGTGTTTATTATTAAAATGTTTTAAAGGAGCCTCCTGATGGTCCAGCAGCAGGATCCTGTGCTCTAATTACCATGGTCCAGGTTCAATTTCTGAGCAGAGAGCTACCCCAGTCACTGAAGAGTTAACTCTCAGTGCCAGTCCCAAGCCTGGATAAAATGGGAGGGTTACATCAGGAAGGGCATCCGGTGTGAAATCTGTGCCAATTAAATATGTGGACCAGATGATCTGCTGTGGAGACCCCAAACAGGGAGTAGCCAAAAGAACAACATTAAAATGCTTTAAAGGAACCAATTTCCAAAATTTCTAGATGTGGGCTTCATACAAAATGTGACCAGACATTTTTCCCAAAACTGGATTGTACTTCCAGCATATCAACCTGTCTAGAGGATATTTTTTGCAGCACAGTCCCTCATCCTCCGGTGCACCAATTTTTCAGCAGCAGTTGTGCCAAATACAGTTAACAATGACAACGCCTTCTACCTGGTATATATTCATGAAGCAATTAATTTTCCTTTCAAAGAGAGCTGTGCACAATGAACAAAGAGTCTCACACAGTGTATTAGAATGAACATCTTTGATAACCTGAGGTTCCTTTCTGCAAACAAAGCAGGAACATTGTGAGGAGAATGCCCAAGATTAATATGATGCTGTACTTTGATAGGCAATAAATTCTAAAACTTAACTAATAAATTGCCAGTTAAAAAGCCAATTAGACTAATCCAAATGATCAAATATTAGATAACTACCTACTTAAATGTTATCAGTCCAATAATATGGTGTAATAATTAATAGTTTAAAATAACACTCCTTTTTTATTGCATTATACTGGAAATTTTCACCACATGGTGACAGCTGCACTGGTGGATCTTCTCTGAAGTTTTTCCAGCACATCATCTACCTGGCATTTGGTGTCACTGGTAGTATCAATGTAATCACCCAGCTTATCCATTATATTCTGGTGCAGTTCTGGTACAAAGCAGATGCAAGGCATATTGTAGATCAGATGCTGCAGCAATGAGTGATGAGAAAACTACTGGTGCAAATGATTGTGTGTCCAAGAAACACCATATTGTCTCCAAACTGTCAGCCTAAACTTCAGATGTCCCTTTACACCTGCTTATTAATAAAATGAAAATCTAATCAGCTAATTGTTTTATCTACAACAACTAGTTTTGGTAAGCCTGTGCACACAGTAGCCTCAGATTGCTCTTCATGGCTAGTAGAAGTGGAGTGATGTGTTTTTATTCTGTTGTGCTGTACAGTACAATCTGAAATGTTTTTCTGCTTACCATGGTTGTAAAGAGTGCTTATTTGAGCTGCCATATGCTTCCTGTCAGCTCTAAGCAGTCTGGCCTGGATACCAAAACACTCTATGCCCATGAACCCTCCAGATCAGCCTCTCTACCTAAGAAAAGAAAACTATTCATAAAAAGCTTGGATAACAAATGTGTTTTCAGCCTGGACTTAAACACTGACACTGTGTCTTAGTCCCGAACAGTAATTGGAAGGCTGTTTCATAACTGTGGGGTTTTGAAAGAAAAAGCTCTGCCCCCTGCTGTAGCCTTTAGTACTAAAGGTACTGTACCAATAAATAGCCTGGACCATGTGATTGAAGGTGACATTAGACATTTTATGCCTTATGTTTTTATGTTATCCTGTGATATGAAAATTTCTGCACAGGGCATTTATTTATTTACTTTTAGAGGTAGTCACTGACACAGAACTGCATAGCATTTAACCATATTCATTAGACAGTGACAGATTTTATTGGTCAGAAGGTACTTTTCAGAAAGAATTTTCAAGAACATTACATTAATTCGCTCATCCTTATATTGTATAGTATGTTTTATTTTTTTCAAGTGTCATTTTTGATATGGTTAAGTTTTCTGTAAGGAGAATTGTAACTGTAATTTAACATTTCTGGAAGGAGTCTCCAGTGTCAGCATTTTGTGAAAGTGTAAAAAGTTTTCTGTCAAATGAGAGGAAAAAGAGAAGGTGTAGATTAAATAATTAATTCGTTCGTCAGATGATCAGAAATATAAATGTTAAAACTTGTGACATGATCATTTATAAATTAAAAGTTCCATTTGTTTACAAATTGCTGTAATAGAAGAATTAAACACTGTGGGCCACGCTGTTATAGAAAAATGATCAGCTTCAGCTTCGATGTGCTTTGAGTCTCTTAGCCTGTACAGATGTTTTCAGATGTTGTTAAGCTTTCAGGGTGTAAACTCTTGCTGTTTTTTTGTTATGTTATGCTGCTTAATTCTTTCCTCAATTAGACAGTGCAGATGCTGCTGCAAAGTTTAAATGCACAGTGTTGATTTTGCAATCACAATATTTCACTTTCACAAGCACTCATTAAAAGAATCATTTGAGTGTGTGTGTGTGCGTGTGTGTGTGCGTGTGTGTGTGTGGGGTGTGTGTGTGTGTGTGTGTGTGTGTCCCTATGGAACCTTCAGTGTCAAATTGCAACATTCAAATGAGTTATGGAAGAGTAAGCTCATAAATGGCTCCTCTGACCTTTCAAAATTAATGCACAAGCAATAGGGGAAAAACAAGAACAATGCTTGAGCATTAATTGCTATATAGAAGGCAATGTTTAGAGGCAGCTGAGGGAGAAGCCTGTAATAAGTGTCAAAGGACATGTAAATGAAGGAGCAATAACAAGTCACATAATAGCGAGAGACAGTTTTAAACTAACAGAGTGGAATTTTACTCTTTATCTGGTATGTTTGCTTCTCTTGTCTAAATTGGGAGTAAAAATATCGTCAAAATTTAAACAGATAAAGTTATATGTATTCTGTGGTGGGTTTCACAACTGCTTGATATCATTTAGATTCTGCAAACTGCATGTGTGTAATTTCTTTAATTTAATTTTTCTTAAGCAGAAACATACAAAGCAGAAGCATACCATTGACTAATGTGATGATCGATGGGTAGCTTGGCAAGCTTTAGAATACACATCTAATAGAAATCTAGTATATTAATCCCACTAATCACAGCAAATTTGTTTAAATTAAAAAATTACAGCTTCCACTTTCATTGTTCTGCTGTCCATAAAATAGCACTTGATCCATTTATCTTTTTAGAAATATTTCCCTATACTTAATTGTGCAAACAACAAGACACTAAACTGAGGCCCTGCAATTATAATGTAATGCAAGATATAGGCTGTTAAATCATGTTTTTACTTTTGCTAAGTTGTGTTTTTCATTATAATAAAAATAATGGTGATATTACTGTTGATTTAATGTGAAGTCAACATTTTCAGCAACTCTCACACAGCTGTCCAAACAGTATTTAAGGACATAAATAACCTTGAGGTCTAAATACCAGTCACACTCACATTACCTTACCTTTTTACCAGTACACTAGTGAAAGACTCATCTGAATTTTACAATCAGTATAAAAAAACGAATTACTTTATCAATATAAGTCTGATATAAAATGAGTCAGGACTCTGTTGCCTTTCAGTGTGAGACATGTGTTTTTCCCTCTTTTGGATAACCTTACACAGAATTTCAGTGGTTGTAGATAAACACCTTCACATTTTAGATGCTTTTGAACCAGCACTTGGCACATCTGAGAGAGCAGAAATGGGTTTGAAATCACTGTGTAGTTTGAAGGTTGAAACATTTGTGTGTTTTGTTTTGTTGTTTTTTGGTTTTGTTGCTTTTTTTTTCAACTTTTCTATGAAAATTGCCCCTAGATAAAACGTGAAAATGTTAAAATATTAAAAAAACAATAATAATTAAAAATATAAAAAAATACAAATAAATAAAATAAACAAATACACAAACAAACAAATAAATAAATAAAATACAAATACACAAAATGTGCAAACCCATCATAGATGTAAGAATGAGCATGATCTTAAAGTTGCTTTATCATAGCTTTGTGAATAAACAATCTTCTATTTTCAAAGCATACGCACACAATTAGTGCCTGCTAAAAGCGAGCTCAAAATAAGATCCACCACGGTCCTGCCTATTAAAGTGTTCTGATGACCCAGTTCCTGCCTCGGTGCTCTGGTGGCATCTAGCATGACAGTATGAATCAGTCAAACTTAACGATCAGTTCTTGATCGATGGAGCCATCACTTGTAGTAGCAGTCAGACAGACTGCAGAGAACCTTTGCCCCCCTTTTGTCATGTAGTCCATGATGCTACACTTTGTTTTGTGCTAATTGGTCCTCCCTAGTATATTAATCACCCTCTCTTTCTCGCCCTCACACATACACAGACAAATTTCTAGCCACATAAGTTATTTCCTCAGAGAGTAGACTAAATCTAGTGGAGCAATGGAAAGTACTCTCATTAATAAGACAGTGGCTGAGGAACTCCTGTGGCCTTTTGCAGAGTGTGATTTTCATGACCTAATTGAGGTTTTGATTTGTAGATTCCTGCTAGTAGAGGGTTCGCTAGTGGAGAAATTATAGCTGACTTAGTCATCCAGTAATGCACAAAATACATTAAACTATCTGCAATGCACACTGAAAGCACACTGTTATTAACTGACATTTAACCAGTGCATAAATTAAAAAGGGAGTCAACAAGAAGAGCTCATGACATGATCCCCCCCCACACACACACTAAATTACTTACAAAAGGCCTCATTTATTAATCTACAGGTTATGCTGTGTGTAATGCATGTTTGGATGTTGCTAAATGTTAATCGGCAGTAAATTGCTGGGCTGTGGTGACACTGACAAAATTCCATAAAATCTCAATAGAGCAGAAAGTGCAAAATGGGTAAATAAAGAATCATTTCTATTGAAAACTTTTGGGACACACACACACAAAAAACAAAAAAAAAAAAAAACATATGTGCATATATACCATTTAGGCCCATATGAAGTGATGGGTCTAAACATTATAACATAATTTTGCAGTTATATCATTATTATGCAATTTTTCAACAAGTCACTAGTTATAGGCAAAGCTCTCAAATTAAAGCTTACCAAGTTAAGGTTTACATTAGTCAGTTAGTGAATTTACAAACACTCAGAAATTTTTTTTTTCTGAATTCACAGGATTGTTAAGATTTTTTTCCCACATAAATCTGTTCATATCCAACTTCATAAATATCTTGCACACTTCCCCAATCTACTCTACTACTGGTGGCAGGTAATTACACTCCAAAGCCTGTAGGCATAGGAACTTTCAATACTTCAATTTTCAGTTCTAGCTTAACCTTCTTCCAACTTGGTGCTGTGAAGTAGACACATAGAGGAAACAGCTAGAGGAAAAAAAGGAAGCTTATAGGCTTACATGAGTCACCTGCATGCCATTGTATCTATTTCTGGTGGAATGTCATTTTAATATGCACTATTCATACATTTTAATTCTAGTACCGTGTTTATCAGGCAGCAGATTTTATATATTCATTGGTAACACAAATACTTCAATGATAGTATTCCTAGAGATATAGGAAGTGGCATAAACTCACAAAAAATCAATCAATAAATAAAACATTATGAAGGCTTATTCCAAAAGATGTCAGCTATCATAGTCTGATTTCATTATTTTGTCTTAACTTAACTTAACACATGTCTGAATCACTCAGGATCAAAATTTTCAGTCAGAGAACAGTAGAGTGTATAAGGGCAGTAAATAGGGCAGTTTATAAAGCCAAAATAATAATAAAGCCATGATAATTACTGAATGCTAAAATAAGACTTATTGACACCAACTCTCATATCTGCAAATGACATATAGCATTACAGGATGTTGGACAACTGATTGGACGGTTGGGAGTTTGAATCCCAAGACCATCAAGCTGCAAGCTGCTGGGCCCTTGAGCAGTGCCCTTAACCCTCAATTGCACAGCTGTATAAATGATTAACAACCAAGAAAAGGCAATGCCATGACCCAAATTTGAACCGGGGTTGCTGCAGCCACAACACAGAGTACTAACCACTATACGATCACAGCACTCCACACTCCTGGGCCATTGGTCATAGTCATTGTGAATACAGTGTGTAGTCCTTATGTAACCTTATGCCCAAGCATTTATAAATGTTAAATGTTTATGTAGACTAGCAAAATTGGTCAAGCTCTGTTAGCTGTAAATGTAGACCACTGATGAAAGAGCAAGTTTCAACACTTGCCACAGTTTTATGTATTCATTTATTTTATTATTTTTTATTTTTCTCTGGCCTGGTCTTTTCATTGGCTATTCTAACACAGTCAGCATCTGTACTACCTTCCACAACAGCTAAGGCTGTTGTTGTACTGATAAGAAGGTCAGGGATTCAAGCCCCAGCACTGCCAACCTGACACTGTTGGGTCCTTGAAAAAGGCCCTTAACCCCCTCTGGACATGTGAGAAAACTGAGCTGTAATGTCTAGCTGACAAATAAAGGTTTCTTCTTCAGTTCTTTTGGAAAGCATCCCCCCAGCATGATACTACTACCGCCATACTTCACTGTATGTGATGATCTTCTCCAGGTGATAAGCAGTGTTAGGTTTACATCAAACAATGTCCAATTTTGCTTTTATTAGACCGGATATCCTTTTGCCACAGGTTTCACACATGCAATATTTGTGTGTAGTTTTACAACATAAAATCCTAGCTGAGTCCATTATAATTCCAGGCTGCAAAGCTACCAAATGAAGAAAAGTCCAAGTAGGGTGAATATTTATCGTAGATTGGCCAGAGAAGGCCAACATTAAAAAAAGCTAAATGAAGTCTCAAACTCTGACAACACCTTACTTAGTTAAGTTCATATTTTTTTAGAATAGTCAGACATTCTCATTAGTGCAGCTGTATAATTTGCCAAATGTAAGTCCTTGGAAAAAAGGGACATAACGTCCTTGGCATTATATGTCTCAAAAGGGGGTCACTTAAGCCTTAAAGCTGTGAGGAGAATTGCAATTAAATGGTTCTAACACTTTGCAAGCGATAAGGTCTCCCAGCTGGTGGAAAAGTAATGCTACCGCTTTGAGCACATCGCACCAGTATTTACTTTCATTACTACTAATCAGGGTCATATAAATTTAATTAACATTTCATTGCAACAGTGTTATTTTATTTGTCTACCTTGCAGTACATTATTTGGTAACACTTACTGTGAAAGCCATATCTATAATGGTCTATAATATGCTTTTAAGATGATATAATGTATTCATTATGGACAAGTTATTCGTAGTATTTTGAAGTTATTAATTTTGAAAGAGCACCAGTACCAGAGAAATTCATCCTGTGTGTCCAATCTAAATTCATTAAAAAATTTAAAGTGGTTAAAATATAGTGCTGTATATAAGTATAACCCAAACAACATGTATAATGCTTTACTAATGTTCTTTATGAATTATAATTCAATATAATATGACCCTTATAGAAAGACTGACTGATTGATTGATTGATTGATTGATTAAAAATAAAAATAAGCTGCTTCATATTACTTGCAGAAGATGTTGTTATCATCTCATATGACAAATGTAACGACTTCAGAAACAGTAACACTGTCTCTGGCAAATTATATGGAATTAATTAATTATTTTTATTCTGCAACCTATTTTAAAACACATTACATTCAAACTCATGTTCAAAAGTTCTAAAGAACCCCAAATAAAGATCAGCTTTTTCTATAGGATTTTCTTGACATCTTTTTGGTTTCATCCAACTGCTAAAGCATCGTTCATAGAGAGCTTACAAAGTATAAGAACTCACTGTCCAAAGGTATCGGGTACAAAATAATTTCCAAAACATTAGATGTACAACGGAATACCATTAAGGCCATCATTAAAGTTTAAACAACACACTGCCATAGGGACATCACCAAGAACAGGTTGGCCCTCTAAAAACTGACAAAAAAAACAAGAAAAAAATCAGGAAGGATGTCAAGAGACATAGAGCAACATTAACGGAAGTGCAGGAATATCTGGTAAGTCATGTTCACTCCCTGTTTGTCAAAGCAATCTTTCTTGCTCTTCATATGTCTGGACTATTTGATAGAGTGGCTAGTAGGAAACCCTTTTTCAAAGAAAAAGAATGAGCAAAAATATTTTAAAGTCTATAGAGAGACAAAGGTAGAACATTTTGGACATCATTTTAAAAGAACTTTTTGGAACAAAACCAAAAAAGTTTCTCAAACACCGTAAACCATTAAGAAGCATGATGGTGGCAGCATCAAGTTCTGAGGCTGCTTCTCTTCACCAGGGACTGGGACTCTAATCAAGATAAAAGTCACTAAGGAACATAGTAGCTGTTCCTAATAAAAGTGTGTATAAGCTAATAACAAACTACACCAGGACATGATTTGTACAAAATGTTAATTTACATAAATATTAGGAATAGAGTGAAGGCATTATTAAAACAAATGGCTAGACATTTAGCAAAGGTCATTGCTCTTTGTGATTAAAAGGACAAATTAAAAATGCATCTATGTGTAATATATCTTTTTTAAAAGTCTCTTTTGTTGTTGTTAATATAATTTCCTCAATTAATGCAGAAATAAATTTAAATATACTGTAATGTATGACACTAATGTTCAGTAAATGAAAAAAAAAATTCTGTGCTCTAAAAACAGAGGACATTAAAAAGCATATTCCCTTATTCCATAGTCCCACTACACGAAGGACTTAATAGTATGTCAGGCTTTGTAATTATGCATGACCAGTCTGACTGAATGATTAAAATTACTTAAAGGGACTAAAGGCAGTGAAATTAACTAAACGTCTTTAATTACACTTCATGGTCATTTATCCTGGTAGGAGATGAACCTCATTTCCTGGACATTTTAATCTTCCTCATGGTGTGAGGATGAGCAGGACAGAGTGCCTCCAGCTTGATTCCAGTCTTCTTATTTTACAGTTTTGCTTCTTGTATGGTTTGTGAAACTTTTATGAAAATCTTGCATAGAATGAGAAAAGAAAGAAAAATGCATAAATGTCTTGAGTAATAATTACAAGTTAATCAAGGTATTTTAACACAGGTTTTTAATTGTATGCCAGTATACATGACAAATCATCCCCATATGTTAGTTTGCAGTAGTATGTTGTTGTTTTTTTTTATATTCACCAGGCCTTAATTGGTATTGACATTAATTACTAAACCTGTCACAAATACAAACAAATATATTGCTTTTCTAATTGACAATGACACGTAAGATTCTCTTTAACATTCTTCTAATAGTCTAAATTTGATTATTTAGCTAGTGTGAAAGCTCAATTATTGTGAATTAACATGAGTTTTGCACAATTGGAAGTAAACACAATTATATTTACATGACAATCGAAAGCAAGACACTTAAAATGTAAGTGTAAATAAATAAATAAATAAATAAATCCCACAGGGCAAGTAATAAATGGGTCATTTCTTGTGTGATTGATGAGGTAGGATCCTTGCAATATCAGTCACTTACTGATTTAAAAATGTACCCATTAGATGGTACTTTTATCATTGGTTCCTCTTCATTTGCTCTCTCCTCAGAACTGCCACATTTACTCCGTGCCACTCATTTAAAATGCACTAATTTGAATCTCACAGCTTTTTTTTTGATGTGATTGGAGATTAAACTGCATTTCAAGGTCACCTGAATACAGACTCCAAATCTCCACTGCTGGAGTATTTTCTTTATTATCCCACTAAATATATGCGAATGTGGTTCACTTTTTAAAAATGCTCTTGTTCTGAATGCATTTTCCCCAGACTATTCATTTTTTTTTTCTTTTCTTTGTTCTTTTATAGCTAAGTTACTATAATCATGATATAATTATCAAAGACAGACACCAAACACATTATCTTCTCTCATAGGTGCATGACCTTAAAGCTAGGCTTGCAATTAAAGCTGCAGTATTACAGAAATACACACAGCTTCTGTAATAATTACACACACCTAAAGGGCAAGGTGTTCTGTACTTTTAATATTCTAAAAACCACATGCCTTAAATGTAGCTATAAATAAAACCTCAGTTCATAGTTTATACATTATATTTAATTATTTAAAAAAAAAAGTGAAAGTATGAGAATGCATAAAATTTTACTCCACTGACCTTTTTAAATCAGGCTCTGTTCTATATATAACTCTGTAATTGAAGTCATCACTAAGGATCACACAATGGCATAAAAGTTTTTCCTGATTCTCATCAGGTCATGTTTTGTTTACAATTTTCACTTTTTTCTTCTTTTTTTTTGCAACTTTTAATTGCAACAAATAGCAGTTGAAAGCTCTAAATAATTGCTTTGATTTTGAAAATAATTGTAACTTACTGGTGAAATAATGACACTAGAATTGCATCAATTAATATTACTTAGTGCAGTAAATAGCATAAAATGTAAAATAATGAACTTCTGTATTAATAAAAAATAAGAATGTGGATTTAACACATAAATTAACACCAACTAATACAACTCCAGTGACTTAAGTTTTTATTATTATATTGTTACTATAACTTGGTATTAGCTTTCACTCCAACTGTGTGATAACAAACAGTTATGTTTCAGCAAAGCCATATGTATGAGAGGCACCAGTTTAATAAGATTGAAGAATGTGTAAAGGACATTAGACAGTCTACACTTAATAACTTCATCCTGCTTAATTTTGACAAGACAGAAGTGCTTGTGCTAGGACCACATTCAACCAGAAGTAAGCTTTCTGATTAGAGAATAACTCTGCTTCATTATGTGCAGCAGGAAAAGACCTTTGTGTTATTATGCTATATTACAGTTTATGCTTTTGTTACCTCTAGGTTGGATTATTGTAATGCCTTACTGTCTAGATGTTCCAGTAGGTACTCCAGTTTGTCCAGAATGCGGCAGTGGGGGGGAAATAAATGAATAATAAAAATAAAATTGCAATACAAATACTGTAATCATAACAAGCTGGATGTCTACTGCCCTTCAATCTACAAACCCGATTCCAAAAAAGTTGGGACACTGTACAAATTGTGAATAAAAAAGGAATGCAATAATATACAAATCTCATAAACTTATATTTTATTCACAATAGAATATAGATAACATATCAAATGTTGAAAGTGAGACATTTTGAAATGTCATGCCAAATATTGGCTCATTTTGGATTTCATGAGAGCTACACATTCCAAAAAAGTTGGGACAGGTAGCAATAAGAGGCCGGAAAAGTTAAATGTACATATATGGAACAGCTGTCAGAAGTCAAGATGGGCAGAGGATCACCAATTCCCCCAATACTGTGGCGAAAAATAGTGGAGCAATATCAGAAAGGAGTTTCTCAGAGAAAAATTGCAAAGAGTTTGAAGTTATCATCATCTACAATGCATAATATCATACAAAGGTTCAGAGAATCTGGAACAATCTCTGTGCGTAAGGGTCAAGGCCGGAAAACCATACTGGATGCCCGTGATCTTCAGGCCCTTAGACGGCACTGCATCACATACAGGAATGCTACTGTAATGGAAATCACAACATGGGCTCAGGAATACTTCCAGAAAACATTGTCGGTGAACACAATCCACCGTGCCATTCGCCGTTGCCGGCTAAAACTCTATTGGTCAAAAAAGAATCCATATCTAAACATGATCCAGAAGCGCAGGCGTTTTCTCTGGGCCAAGGCTCATTTAAAATGGACTGTGGCAAAGTGGAAAACTGTTCTGTGGTCAGACGAATCAAAATTTGAAGTTCTTTTTGGAAAACTGGGACGCCATGTCATCCGGACTAAAGAGGACAAGGACAACCCAAGTTGTTATCAGCTCTCAGTTCAGAAGCCTGCATCTCTGATGGTATGGGGTTGCATGAGTGCGTGTGGCATGGGCAGCTTACACATCTGGAACGGCACCATCAATACTGAAAGGTATATCCAAGTTCTAGAACAACATATGCTCCCATCCAGACGTCGTCTCTTTCAGGGAAGACCTTGCATTTTCCAACATGACAATGCCAGACCACATACTGCATCAATTACATCATGGCTGCGTAGAAGAAGGATCCGGGTACTGAAATGGCCAGCCTGCAGTCCAGATCTTTCACCCATAGAAAACATTTGGCGCATCATAAAGAGGAAGATGCGACAAAGAATACCTAAGACAGTTGAGCAACTAGAAGACTGTATTAGACAAGAATGGGACAACATTCCTATTCCTAAACTTGAGCAACTTGTCTCCTCAGTCCCCAGATGTTTGCAGACTGTTATAAAAAGAAGAGGGGATGCCACACAGTGGTAAACATGGCCTTGTCCCAACTTTTTTGAGATGTGTTGATGCCATGAAATTTAAAATCAACTTATTTTTCCCTTAAAATGATCCATTTTCTCAGTTTAAACATTTGATATGTCATCTATGTTGTATTCTGAATAAAGTATTGAAATTTGAAACTTCCACATCATTGCATTCTGTTTTTATTCACAATTTGTACAATGTCCCAACTTTTTTGAAATCGGGTTTGTAAAAAGTAGATTAGATAGATAGATAGATAGATAGATAGATAGATAGATAGATAGATAGATAGATAGATAGATAGATAGATAGATAGATAGATAGATAGACGAATGAACAAACAAACTGCAGTTGTTGATTTCTTTTAAATAAAATAAAGCATTTTCCCATTTGGCTGTTGTTGTTGTTGTTGTTGTTATTATTATTGTTATTATTATTGTTATTATTATTATTATTATTATTATTATTATTATTATTATTATTATTATTATTATTATTATTATTATATTTTTAAGATATATGCAGAGAGAGCTCTGATATAAAGCTGTTATCTCACTTATCAGTGAATAACACAGTATTAAATTATATTAGTTGATTTATTAGATATTCATTTGGTTTCTACATCCTTTAGATTCACACCATAAACCTTTCCTGAAGCAGCAGAATACAGCAGGAAATGAGATGCTTTCTGGGCACAAAATGCAATAGTGTATCAGTACTTGCTTACCTTTTTTCCAATGCAATTTCACAGTTGATTCAGGAAGACACAGTGCCTTCAGGCAGTGCTGATAATGGCTGAGGTTCAAACTATTTCACCCAGAAAGATGTGCTCTTTCCAGATCTGCAGATTTGTATAAAGCTTCCTCATCTGATGCTTGGATTCCAATAAGGTTCCCATCAGCGATGTCTCATATCAACTTCACAGCACTTTATAGAGGAATCTGGGAAGTTAACTCCAGGGATCAGAATCTAAGTACGCACACACACACACAGACACAAACACACACACACACATACGCATGCCTACAATGGTCCAAGTCCGTGCTCATGATAGCCTCAGATTGCTGTTCTTGGCTGACAGGAGTGAAAGAGCTTCTGCTGTTGTAGCCCATCCACTTCAAGGTTCAATGTTTTGTCTATTCTGATATGCTTTTCTGCTCACCACGGTCGAAAAAAGTATTTATTTGAGTTAATATATCTTTCCAACAGCTTAATTCAGTCTGACCATTTTCCTCATTATCAACATTATCAACAAGTCATTTCCACCTACAGGACCATCGCGCACTTGTTCTTTGCAGCGACGTCACAGACATTTTACCACTGAACTGCCATGGGATGTGGTAGCGTAGCAGTTAAGGCGTTGGTTTACTGATCGGTTGTGAGTTTAAATCCCAGGTCCACCAAGCTGCCACTGCTGGGCCTTAATCCACAACTGCTTTCCTGAATGAAATTAGATATGATGTAAATTGCTCTGGATAAGGGTGTCTACCAAATGGCTGAAAAAAGTCACACATTTTCTTCATTCTGATGTTTTATGTGAACATTTCACTGAAGCTCTTAACCTGTATCTGCATCGCACTGTACCACACTATTGGCTGAATTAATAACTGCATGAATGTACAGGTGTAAAGTTGTTCCTAATAAAGTAGACAGTGGATGTATACCATTAGGTGCGTTTTCTTTGAAAAGATTCTGAATAATTACTTGGGGCTAATTAATAAACTATAACATTACACATTAATAGTGAAATTAAATAAGATGCAAAGATTAGCCATGACATTGTTTCAAATGCCTTGAGAGGGTATGCCTTGAGAGGGTATATTGTGTATCATTGCTGCCAGGGTCCACAGCGTCCCTGACCAGGATAAGACATTTTCTACAGATAAATGAATGCTTGGGGCTTCTAAATGTTCTCTGGAACAAAAAAAGGACCAAAAGAGAGAGCCAACTAATTGCTCTAATTGCTTTAATTGCTCCAATTGGTCACCATCTTATCCATAATTGCTGAATAATCTTGGATAAGATGGTCACCAGAGCACTTGTGTTTGGAAAAGGAGAACAAAAGCAGTATTTGGTGCTGATTGCTAAAAAAGAAATTGAAATGATGTCTAATGTGTGGTGTCACTCAAAAGGAGCGCAATCATTGTAGTCAATTACATAAGTTAATGCCCTTTTCTTTGTACTTCTTTTTCTTCTTCTTCTTTTTCTTCTTCTTCTTTTTCTTCTTCTCTTTGATTGTTCTGTCATAAAGAATGTACTGATGTAAGATTTTCTGCCAAATGACTCTCTCTGTTCTGACTTGACAATGAAGAAGAAAGGACAGATCCCTCTCTTTAGATTTTACCAGAAACTGTCATTCTCTATCGAGACATGATGGGATGAGGGGAAATCTCCCGCCAGGCATGTCTTCTGTGATCAGAAAGCATGGAGATATTCGCCCTTCACTTTGATGGACTCGTGCAGAGAAGCTCTGACATCACCAGGCCTCCACACAATGAACTATGATATGTCTCTTGGCATAAAGGGGAAGTGAATAACGGTATGCTTTCAAAGTGGCTCGGTGAAACTATGACTTATTGATGAGGCATAATTTTCACATCACCTCTTGGGAATGCTGTTGTACAATCTATATTAGAGTCCATAGTGAAGGTCAGAACATGGGTAAGCAGCCTGAGTACAGGGAAAACCATGAAAAAATTAAAATGAGGCACTGGAACTGAGGCTAAAACCCGGAAAAACAAGGTTCAGACCTAGTCGTGATTAATTACAGATACAAATAAACGGCCTTTTGTAATGAACAACGTGACACAGAGGCAAACTAAAGGCAAACTAACATAGGACAGGTGAACACAGTCAGGTAACAGGAACAAATACAGGTCAGGGGAAAACAAACCAAACAAGAATACATGTGTTTGTAACCATGGGAACTGTGCCAAGAGGGACAACAGTGTCATGCATGTTTCAGTTGACAGAGTTTTAAAATTAAGTCATTAAATTATAGACTGTGAGGATTTGTACCTCTATTACAACAGTAAATTCCTTTCTGGTGTAAGAGCATTAAATATCAAGCAGGTTTCAGAAGCTACTCTCAGATCAAAGTCTCTATTAAAATAACACCTCCATATTGAATAACTTGACAGCAGATGCATTTAATTGTACAAGTATAAACCTTGGTACTTCTGACTGCACCAGGATACTTGATATGGAGAATCAGAAGCTTAGGCTATCATCTTGTAAATGATTAGCCAAATGAACACTCCGCTGTGCATGTCCACTCAAAGACACCGGGTTCTCAGCCAGAGCTGCTTCCTCCCCCACTGATTAAACCCATCCTTCCTCTTTCCTGCAGTTCCGCTCTTGTAGTCTCACTGCATGGTGCTGTTACAACCAGATAAAACCATGTCAGCTCCTCCAAAGCAAATCACTGTGGTTAATGCAAAGCACAGCCCACTGATGCAAGCAGACCACACCATTTACTTGATTACTGATTTTGAAGAAATGAGCTGCATAAAAATAATATACTTAGTAAGAATTGTAATGTCTTTGAATCGTATTGACGCATTTGTCTGAAAGGTTTGTCATATTATTCTGGAGTGGTCTTGTTTCGAAACCTAAATTAGCCAGAGTTAATTTAAAAAATCTACTGAGACTCTTCAATGATCTCATTTGTGGAGAGACCATTTGCTGGAAAATATGGGACCTCTCGATGTCAATTTATGTAATTAGAAGTGGCCTTTTAATGAGCTTTAGACTCGTTCCTGGACTCTGAATTGCTAATACCAAGCAGAAGTAGCTCCCAGCTAGCTGGGCTAATCAAGCTGTTTGGCAGTAAAGTAACTGCTGTATGAGTTGGTTCCCATGTAGCACTTACAGTATTCATTAAAGTTTAGTATCAGGAAGGAAGTTTTAAGTGGACTGAAATTTTTGTTTCATATTGTAAAATTTAAGGTGGTTAAATGACTATGTAAGACAAAAGTAATTCTCCCTTTTATTGGCATCTACCTATACAAATACACAATGCTTACAGATACAAAATACCATGATAGGGCTGCTGTGTGTGTGTGTGTGTGTCACGTTTCCGGTATCCAAAGCATGAAGAAACAGACCCATCGCGGAGATAGACAGCAGACAGGGGTTTATTCAACTCAAAATACACACGGGGACAACATACATGACGCCACACTGACACGGAACATAAAGATGATATAAAGACGACGACCAGCCCTGAACCCTGGCAAAAGGCCGCTATAAATGCAAAATATAATCACACACAACATTGGGAACAGGTGAACATCAATTAGGAAACATTAGGATAAGGCGGGGCTAAACCAAACACATGACATGAACGTAAACGTAAACAAAGACATAACACACCCCTGCTGGAAACCCTCCTAGTGGCCCAACACAGGGCCTACCACCCGTAACATCTCCCCCCTCTCAAAGGCGCGGCTCCCGACGAGCCAAACCATAACCCTCCCCGACAGTCTGGGCAGTCCGTAGGTCCTGAACAGGAGTGAGGAGCATAGAGAGGCAGGTAGGGGGGAGCGAGAAGCATGGCGAGGCAAATGGGGGGGGGGGGCGAGGAGCAAAGGCGAGGCAAATGGGGGAAAGCGAGGAACAAAGGCGAGGCAAGTGGGGGGAGCGAGGATCAAGGCGAGGCAAGTGGGGGGAGCGAGGATCAAGGCGAGGCAAGTGAGGGGAGCGAGAAGCAGGAGTGAGACAAGTGGGGGGAGCATGGGGCCTGACGTCAAGGCCAAAGGATCCCACGCGACGTCCACAACCAAGCGGAGGCGCCGACTGATGTCCACAGCCGAGCAGCAGAGCCGAGCGACGTCCACCGCCGAGCCGAGCGACGTCCACCGCCGAGCCGCAGCGCCGAGTGACGTCCACCGCCGAGCCACGGCGCCGAGCGACGTCCACCGAAGAACAACAGCACCGAGTGACGACCCCCGTCCCGCTGACACTGGAAACTCCCCAAGGGGCGGGTGGGTGGGAGACAGCTACATCCAAACAATCTCCCCTGCCAACCCCAAAAAAATAAAGTAGCGTCCCTCACGGAAACCGGAACCAAAAACCCAAACCCAACAAAAACTCCAAGACAAAGTCCAAAATCCTGACCTGAAACCCCCCCCTGTTATCTATGAGTGAGGCAACGTCTCCCACGGAAATCCTCGTCGTGGGACGATGTCCCTCACGGGAACATGAGCGGAGCTGGGGCCGAACCAACAAAAATCCCCCAAAAATCTAAAGATTTATTGCCGGAACCCTCCTCTGTTATCCAAGAGTGAGGCGATGTTCCCCACGGAAAACCTCATCGTGGAGCAACATCCCTCACGAGAAAATGAACGTGGCATGGGCCGGAATAAAAAAAAAAAAAAGCCCAAAATCCCAAAATCCAGGCCGGAGCATAATCCAAAACCCGGCAAAAAATTATGACCGGAAAAAAATCCTCGCATGGCCATCGCGCTCGGGGCTGTTCGGTGTTGGCTGGTCGTTCTGTCACGTTTCCGGTATCCAAAGCATGAAGAAACAGACCAAGGGCGGAGATAGACAGCAGACAGGGGTTTATTCAACTCAAAATACACACAGAGACAACATACATGACGCCACACTGACACGGAACATAAAGACGATATAAAGACGACGACCAGCCACGAACCCTGGCAAAAGGCCAAATATAATCACACACAACATTGGGAACAGGTGAACATCAATTAGGAAACATTAGGATAAGGCAGGGCTAAACCAAACACATGACATGAACGTAAACGTAAACAAAGACATAACACACCCCTGCTGGAAACCCCCCCTAGTGGCCCAACACAGGGCCTACCACCCGTAACAGTGTGTCACTGCTGGATTTCCCATTTACCAAAATTCTCCAACCAGTAGCAATGCTGTGGTCATCAACTGACACAGATTATTTAGAGAATATCTAAGATCTATTGTGGATATTAAAAAGAGCTATTTTTTTATTTATTTCATTTTTTATATTTTTGTGTATAAACGAAAGTGTATAAAAATAACAGTGCCTCTTAAAAACATTGATATCCTACCATGAGTAATCAATACAATGAGACAAATATATCTACTGGGTGTTTATCATTATTTTATTTACATAGATTCAATTAACATAGCTTGTAAATATGAATTTAAATATGAATATAAAATATTACGTCATTTATGCTAGAGCAAGCTGTTAGATAGTATAAAGCGTGTGAGGCAAAAAAGTCCAGCAACCTTGTACATGAGAACAGCATTATATAAATTATTATTATTATTATTATTATTAGTAGTAGTAGTAGTAGTAGTAGTAGTAGTAGTATTTAGCATAAATGCGGTAGGGCAGAGCTGTATCATTTATTTACTGCTTTTGTTCATTCATCTCTGTCATGTTAATGCCGATGCAGCACTGGACATCACATGACCACATGCACCCAAATCATGTTGTTGTCCAAGATGATTTTCACACTGGGCAAGTTTGCTGTGGTCTGAATCTGAGTGTGATTGTTCCCAGCGATCTCCTGCAGCGTTGGTGTATTTTCAGACTCACTTGAAACCAACGTGCATTTGTGTTCATCTTACACAATTCTAGTGCAGCTGAACTCACCCCCTCCTTCAGGTAGTCTCAGGTTCAGTACCATGCTGTGCTTCCTGGTCCACATGACAGCTTTAACTTTACCAATTTTTCACGTTACCAAGCTCAGTTTCTGACTAAACTGCTAGTGTAAAAGCCACTAATTGTCACAGGTATTTAGTCCTGTATTGAATAACACTCTTTAGTCGTTGCACTTACATTCGTATGCTCATGTTGCTGTCTAGCCTCATTTTTTTCCCGTTCCACATGTTTCCTTGTCTTTGTGTTTCATTCATCTCTTGGTAAATAATCGTTTTAATTCATTTCACATTATAGCAGGTAGGTACAAACAAAAAATAAGAATTAGGAAATGGATGGGGTTGGGCAATCTTTCAGAGGAAGCAGGTGGGATTGGAAGTGGAGTGGAGCGAGCTTGTCAGAATTCCTTTGGGAGCTTGTAGGATTTGTCAAACCTTCTGCCTCAGTGGGTAGAATTGGTAAAAATTCTTTTAGAGTGAGATGGAAAGTTTCATGCACAACTGAACATCACTGAATTGGTGGCCTTGTTCATGATATTCATATCCACTTTAATCAGGCTGATGCAGTTAATGAATGTGCATAAAGAATGTGCATTGAGAAAATCTATTAAAAAATCTTCTTCTTCTTCTTCTTCTTCTTCTTCTTCTTATTATTATTATTATTATTATTGCATAACTATGTGAGAAATCACTTGTCAAATGCATTCACATTTCATGCTAATATGCAATATTTTTTCTACCTAATTTTCAGAATAAGTGTTTATTTCTTTTAGAACCAGTTTCTAAATATCAGTCATCACAAACTATAACCATCAAAGAAAAGCCTTTACACAAAACCCCTGATTTTATACCCAGAGGATACTATGAGACATTGGCTCTGTGTGACAGCTGAAGATTTTCACTCAGAACAAATGAATTCAGTCCCCCAGCACCATCTGAGGTGAGGACAGGGGTGTTAAAGTACTTTGTGAAGATAAATCTGTGAACTCGATCTGACTCATCTTTCCAATCACAGATACACAGTAAGGTTTTAACAGTACACAAATGAACTCTGGCATTTAGGCTACTAAATAACTGCCTACAGTCATATTCTACAGACCAGACCATTTCAGTGATTCAACAAGACTGATTCCTTCTCAGTGAATTGCTTTTTAAATACTGAATATGGTAATGTTTCACTGCTGCATCAATTATTCTAATAAGAAATAAACATACCAAGTAGCTGAGAATTTGACCGCAGTCTAAACCTTTCTTGTATTGAATTCTGTGGACCTTACTTCATTTATGAGATGAAACTAACTCACTGCATGAATGTTCCACAATATTAAGACACTGCATTACAATTCTTACTAAATATATGTAGCTATTAGTGAATAAAGTAAACAATATATCATTCTTAAATAAATAAATAAATAAATAAATAAATAAATAAATAAAAAGGCAATACCGGTGTTTATGAATAAAGATATAATATTAAATAATTAAATAAATAGTTTAATTGTTACCAAATCAGTGTGAGATAAACAATTAATATTTAGCAAATAATCAATTATGGGGTAACAGTAATTCCATTTACAATACAACACCTCCTTGTTGATTATTTTTCTATAGCATCAACCCCCACTGTGTTTTAATCTTCCTTGTATTTTAATCTTCTTTAATATTCCTTGTTACTACTGACTGCAAACATTATACTTTTCTCTGATCTTCTTAAATCAGGCTTGAAAATATTGCAAATATAATCGACTCAGTTTGTTTATGCTGTGCGCATATATCTGACCTCAATCTTAACAAATTCATATTGACCTATTTGCTTGCCCTTTTGTATGTGTGTATGTGTGTGTGTGTGTGTGTTTGTGTGTATTAGTTAAACTTTTGAAACAAGCTCTTTCAGTGTCTTGTATTGCTCATCTCTGAAGTTACAGAGTGAGCACAGAGTCAATTTTCTACATTTATTACAGCTCTTTTTTGCACAATCTCATTCAGTATTTCAGGTAATGACTAAACATTTTTTAGAAACATATTTTCTACTCGATATTCTGTAAGACTTATACATTTTTGGGGCTTAAAACCTTTTTTTTTCCCCAAACCTAATAGTTCCGAATTACAAAGAGGCAGATGATGTATAATAATAAAGCCGATGGAAATGGGATTTTTTGCTAAAAGGGCAAAAGCATTCATCAGCACTGGGTAGAGTTCTCACACTATTTTGTAAAGGTAGTATTGTACAAATGAAGGTTCAGTGTGTAACAGAGCATGTGCTTACTCCTGCATGTGAACTGCATTGATCCTACCGGACTTGGCCAAGATTAAATAGTCTGAACATTACTCCATGTTCAAATGAAGCCTGTTAATATTTAATCAAGTTCATTTTAACACGTCCAATATACTGAAACTTAGAACACAGTGTGTGCTAGTTCATTTAAAACCCTTGGCATTAATACTTCATAATAGTCTTGTAAATTTATAACAAGCTCATAAGCAGGTAGATAAGGAAGTATTAATTGCTGGTACTTTGGGAATAGTATTAGTATTGGTATCAGTAATAATAGTAATAGAAATAAAGTAATATACATCAACACTAATCAATATTCTATATTTCATAATATTAGATATTATCATATATAATATTCAATATTTAACTTTTTTTTTTTTGTTGAGTTTAAAAGAAAAAATCAAAAAAAATAAAGAAAATAGATAGATAGATAGATAGATAGATAGATAGATAGATAGATAGATAGATAGATAGATAGATAGATAACCTTTAAGTTTTAAAAAAAAATAAAATTCAATTCAATTCAATTAAATAAGGTGAGGCATCCTTAAATGCTTGGATATTTTAATATCATTTCCTTTAGAAATCCTTACTGCATAACTGTCTATAATAATGAAACTATTTCACTTTTAAGCATTATTTAAGATTTAGCTATCTAAAATATGACATGATATATTAGATTAACATTAAAGATAACATAAGAAAAAAATGAATAAACAGACCATATTTTTATAATAGTAGGGGGCATGTTAAGATAAGATGATAAGTGTCCTCCCCCAGTCCAAACACTTTAGTTGTAGGCTGATTTAGTTTCTCTTAATAGTGTGTGTGTGTATGTGTGTAATTGTGCTCTGTGATAGATTGGCACCCCATCCAGGGTATCCACCACCTTGTGTCTTAAGTCTCCTGGATAAACGGTACAGAAAATAAATGGATTAATTATAAAAGTTCATTTAAAATATCTTTTTTTTTAATAGAGGAAAAAAGGTGAGTGAAGCTTTGTCATAAATGTATTGAATTTTTCATTCATTCATTGTCTACTGCTTCTTGATCTACTCTCGGGTCATGGGGAGCCTGTGCCTATCTCAGGCGTCATTGGGCATCAAGGCAGGATGCACCCTGGACGGAGTGCCAACCCATCGCAGGGCACACACACACACACTCTGGACAATTTAGAGATGCCAATCAACCTACAATGCATGTCTTTGGACGGTGGGGGAGGAAACCGGAGTACCCGGAGGAAAACCCCCAAGGCACGGGGAGAACATGCAAACTCCACACACACGGCAGAGGAGGGACGAACCCCCAACCCTGGAGGTGTGAGGCAAACGTGCTAACCACCGTGCCTCCCCTGTATTGAACTTCCTGTTCAGAACTGTTCCTGATTAAAAAAAAAAGATAGAATATTTCATATGTTATATATATATATATATATATATACACACATACATATAAAAAAACATATATATATATACATACATATACATAATATGAAATATTCTATCTTTTTTATATAATATATATATATATATATATATATATATATATATATATATACACACACACATACATATACATAATATGAAATATTCTATCTTTTTTTTTAATATATATATATATATATATATATTTATATATACACATATATACATACATACATACATATATATATATAGTCTTCGAGCTTCTTAGTTTATGGTCATAGATTGTTTCTGAGTTATTTCACCACAGACTTTGTGGTGAATCTTCTTTGTTGCTACTCGAATGCAATTTAATGCAACCTCCATGGCACTTTGTGCCTTTGCTACAGCTTAATGGTAGCATTAGCACTTACTTTCAGTGCACACCTAATTATTATAGCTGACTGATTATCTAGTGTGTGCCATGACCTCTGTTTTAATGATGGCTTCAAACCACATAAAAGCATGGATGCTTATTTATTTATTTAACATTGTTAATTGTCTTACCCGTGCTGTTTCATGCTGTTTAATGGTCTGATCTAAATGATAATGGCCACATAATGACAACCCTAAATAAATATTTAATCTGTCCACTGCATGCCACATCACCTTGTGAAGACCTAAACATAAAGCAAGATTTTTTTTTTATTACCCCCTTATTAAATCTGCAGAATTCTCTTGATCTAGTGATTCTGTTGCATATTGATGAGTTCCTTTATTGTATTCATAGTCTGTTATTACTTTAGTTATTAGACTATTTTATTTTCTTAATGTGCTTTCATCATTAAAATGGATTGTGGAATGCATCATATATAAATAATGTAACAATAAATGTCATTAATTGTATTGCAGTATATTCATCATCTGCTTCTGAAGAGAATATATAATTGTCTTGAGCAGGACTATTTTCTTTGTTAAAAAGGTAGGTCACAGTTAGCACAGAGGACACAGACAGTAGAGGATGCCAAGAAATGAGAGCTTGGAGTGCAAGCATCCTAGGCAGGATAGCATGGGCTGAAGTCTAGCGGCTGGAGCCATTCTGCGGTTACAACCCTTTAAATGTCTCTAAAAAAAGGTTAATTTCAGGCTTGTGGTGTGAAGGTCATAGCATAGATCAAAGATACCAAAGACACCAGATTTGTTATAACAAATTCAAACTAATGTACTGAAAAAATATTAATAGTAGCTTGCTGAACATATCACTAACGGAGAGCTTTGCTAAAACTTCAGTAAAAAAAACAACAACAACTGCCATATATAGCTATATATACACACACACAACAAAGATAATAATAAAATATGATATTTCCAGTACAAGTAAGTGTTTGTGTATGAAAAAGCAATACTGGTGTTTATAAATAAAGACATAATATTATCCCACTCATCCCAATCAGTTAGCATACAGCAGTGATATACAAAGTACAAGCCACATATATGTCTGGGTCACGTACCGGTGGTACCAGGCGAGAGGGAGCAGACCCATATGCAGGGATAGACATAGAACAGGGGTTAATTCAAAATAGGAACACTCATACACAGGAACACAAGGGAAGAAAACCAAACACAGAACAAAGACTCACATTAAAGATGAGGTCTAGCAATAAACACAGGCACGACAACCAATATAAATAGGGGTAATAATCAAAGGAACACAAGGGACAGGTGAACAGAGGCGGGAACAGGCGGGGCTAAAATGTCAACACAAAACACACATGGCACAGAGAAACAAAACCCCTGCTAGAAGCCCCCTAGTGGCTCAACAGGGAACTTTGTCAACCATGACAGTCTGAGTACAAAACCTAGCATAACATTCTATTATACTGTACAAAGATTGAAGACTAGCATAGTGCCAAAGCTATATTCCAAATGACACATTGCACACTATGCACGTACACTATGCACTGTGTGCGCCACCAGCTAGTGTATGAGTTTTAGCAGTTTAGTAACACCTCAAATGGAGCACTAACATTTAAAAAAATGTTTACTAAATGAAAACATCGTTTCACAGTCGATGGCAAATTTACATAAACTTACACAATTCTGATACAGCAGCTTTTAGCAGAATACTTACATTTGTAAAATGTCTTGTTCTCCAGAGTATTGAAAGCCATCTTACTTTTAAAAAAAATTTTTCATGCAAACTCAGCACCTGGTAGCCCCGCCCCTCCTCCTTTATGAAAGCAAAGAAGTGAGAGTGCACGATTGACTCCAACAATTCATTTTTTTTTTTTTCAGTTTATCCAGGTGCTTCAATTGCACTTCTTGATGTTGGAATATTTAATGTTATTTGATTTTTGATTTCAATTTGAGACACACCTTAACATAAGAATCAGTGAAGCAGTTAGAAGGTAGTGTAAAGCAAAGAACCAATAAAGTTCAATGCTAGCATAAAGCTGGAATATACAAAGTGGCAAAGGGGTGTCAAGTGTTATCTAGGATTGTTATGATATTATATCTGACCTGGCAGTCCTTGTGTTGAATGTGGTTCTCTACTGAACTGTAGAGAGAAAGAATGGTAGAAAAACACACAAAGAAAGACAAACTGTGTCCAGGGATTTACCATTTCATCTCCTTGCTGTTAATGGCTGTCTATGACACTGTCCCAACATGAGCAAACCTGCACAGGTGGGGGGAAGATGAAGCACCCACTGTGCACTCTCTGTGGGCAGAAGGGCATTTTAACACACATTCTGGCAGGTTCGGACATGCCATCCCAGACAGTGGAATACTACATCATCCCACTGGTGTTTTAGAGACTAGAAAAGTGGCATCCCTATAAACCCTATACTTGCCAAATGTTAGCTAAAAGATAATATTAATAGATATTATTTTACATGATTGAATTCAAAACATTCTCTGTTTCTCTTGGCAGAAAGCAAAGGAACATCTTTAACTTTGAAAGATTATCAATGTGAGATGAGGAAAGAGGTGGAGCTTTCAAGTGATTCAGTTATGATTCAGTTGGAGAGTTGAAACCACAACCACACAATTATCAGTCATTCCAGAGCTTCTGTGAAAGATGTGAAAAGGTTGGCAAGGCCACAGCTCTTTCACAGGTATAGATGGCATCGGGCATTGTAACTGGTCATGTTTGCTGACATTCTGGAGTAGAAAAGGTGTAGGAAACATCTAACCAAAATTAATCCATCAGCCACAATGACTTTTTGGGATGTGGTAGCTTAGTAGTTAATACATTTGACTACTGCTTGGAAGGTTGTGAGTTTGAACCCCAGGACCACCAAGCTGCCACTGCTTGGCCTCTGAGCAAGGCCCTCAACTCAAGTTGCTCAGTTGTTTAAAAAATCAGGTAAATTGCAAGTCGCTCTGTATAAGGGCGTCTGCCAAATGCCAGAAATGTAAATGTAAATGTTTTAGTAGAAAGGAGCACAACCATCAACTCTAAAGAAACTATAGGAATAATCAGTAATAAGAAGAGAAGACTTGAATGGGAGAGTTACTTTCCCAAATGACACTTGCGGAACCCGGTGCAGTCATTTGGTCTGTTTTTCTTTTTTTTTTTTCACCCAACAACCTTTTGGGTGTGACAGTGACAAACCAAATAAGCTCTCTAGCAACATTTTTCTTTCTTCCCTTGCTCTCCAACTAAAAAAATATAAATAAATATATAAATAAATACGTTAAGGTATCAGTGGCACACGAGGGCAGATGAAATAAGAGGCTTTCAAAATGGCATTTTAGTCTGAAAAATTGATAATGTGAAAGCTGTGTGAACCGGGAAATGCAACTGTGCCATGATTAACGTGAATGTGAAGGCAACTTTTACTCGGGTCTGCACTTGCTTAGGAAGTAAAGTAACCTGCATATGTGTTGTAGCTGTTGACAAGATCATAAGTTTCCACAACAGATGTGAATCATGAGTGACAGGTTTAGTGCTTAGCTGGACATTACAGCAGCAAAAGAAAAAAATAAGGTGGGTCCATGTGGTGGTGTGAGTTTGTAATGACTTGAATGAACACAAATGCACCAGAGGCTGCAGAGATGCTGGGAACAGTCATACTTTGATTTGGACAACAGAAAATGTGTCAGGTTGAAAACCTTAGATTTTCTCTTGGCCTCTAATTGTCTGTTTCTCATCATTGTTTTTGAAAATAATCACAGTGATTGCATCGAGACTGAAAAAAATCCTTCTAGAAAATATCAAAACTTTAGTGAGCTGAAGAGTGTAATTGCAAAGCTCCAAAATGAGTCAAATATATCGTATTATGAGTTGCAAGAGGATGGGAAGAACATGAGCCAAGCTGCTCATCTGATTCCTGATTGGCTTCTTGCTGGCTATGGTGTCAGAGAGGCAGCTGAGCTGGAGGCTATATGGAGATGAACAGTGACATGGTCATCATTGCAGAGAGGAGATGGAGGTGGTTCAGGATTAAAACACTTGAGGAACATTAGATATCACATCCTGGCTGAAGATCTGATTAAATTATAAGTATCTTAAGATATACTAAATTGACCTACAAATGGGATACAGCAAAACAGACTGACCTTTATTTCCAAGGCATACCAAAAAGCTGGGGAAAAAATAAACAAATAAAACTGTATTTCATTTTCATACTTCCATGTATCCTATCTAAAGTATCTAATCAATATTACACTCATATATGATCCATATTAGCGCACAAGTCTTGTTGCACATGATTATATGCAGGACGTAGCTGATAAAAACACTACTCATTACTAAATCAACATTAAAATTCAAGGTCAGATGGCCTCATGTGTAACCACTGAATAATTGATGAAATGCTGGCTTGAATCCAAACTCATTTTCCATCAGTGCTGAGTGTGACATTAAAGTAAATAACTCATTTACAAAACATGAATACTTCACACCCACAATATTTGAGAGGATCGATGATGATTCCTGGTGCTGGAATACATAGTGCTTTCTATTATTATTCATTTCCAGAATATTCTGGACAACAAGGACATTTACAAAATATAAAAATAAATAAATAAAAAAGACCAATGTTTGTTTGAGTCAGCTGCACTTTGAGTAAACTTCATTGTGAACACCTTTATAATACTAAATGGTGTAGAATAGTGCATAAGTATATGACTTGGGACTCGGCTTAAGAATCAACAATGAACAATCAACTATCATACTGCTAAAACCTCTGGGTGCTCCAGTTTCCTCCCACAATCCAAAGACATGCTTCTAGGCTGACTAGAGTCTCTAAATTGCCTGTAGTGTGTGATTGCATGAATGAATGAGTGTGTGTGTGCCCTGCGATGGGTTGGCACTTTGTTCAGGGTGTATCCTGCCTTGATGCCTGATGATGCCTGAGATAGGCACAGGCTCCCCATGACCCATTGATAGATAGTGTGACGCATTTCCCCACATTGTGCTGAGCATTTTGATGTCACGTGTATGTTGCAGAAATTTTGCAATTACCCATAATTCCGGTGGAGGGGCACACGTGACATCACCTGGATACACATCACTCACTTCCCCTCATTGTGCTGAGCTTTTTATATGTCACATGTGTATGTAGTCGTAATTTTGCGATTACCCATAATTCCCGGGGGTGGGGTCAGGTGATGTCATGTGACGTCACCTGGATACACGTCACTCACTTCCCCTCAGTGTACTGAGTGTTTTGATATGTCACATTTGTATGTAGCCCTAATTTTGCAATTTCCCATAATTCACAGGGTTTGGAAGAAGAAGAATTATGTAGTATAGTAATAGTGTGCTTTTCAAGCACCACTAATAAGTACGAGGAATAGTAATAGTGTGCTTTTCATTTCCTGAAGAAAATGTGAGTGGTGCTTGCAGTGCCAAAACTCGTCCATGACGCATTTCCCCACATTGTGCTGTGTTTTGATATGTCACATGTGTATGTTGCAGAAATTTTGCGATTACCCATAATTCCTGGGGGTCACATGTCGTGATGTGACGTCACATGGATACACGTGACTCACTTCCCCTCATTGCACTGAGCATTTTGATATGTCACAGCCATAATTTTGCGATTTCTCATAATTCCCGGGGGGGTGCACATGACGTCACGTGACATAATCCGGACACACGTCGAAGAAAAAGAAGAAGAAGAAGAAGAAGTTGAACAGTAATAGTGATGCTTTTCAAGCACTACTAATAAATAAATAAATAGATAGATAACACAGGGAAAAACAGATTAATTCATGGATTCATTCATCCATTCATTCATTCATTCAAACATTCATTCATTTATTCATCCATCCATCCATTCAGTCATTTAAACATTCATTTTTATTCATTCATTCATTCATTCATTCATACATTCACTCATACATTCATTCATACATTCATTCATTCGTTCATTCATTCACTTATTCATTCATTCATTCACCCATCCATCCATTCATTCACTCACTCATTCATTCATTCATACATTCGATCATTCATTAATTTATTCATTTATTCACTCATACATTCAATCATTGACTCATACATTCATTCATACATTCAATCATTCACTCATACATTCATTCACTCATACATTCATTCATTGACTCATACATTCAATCATACATTCAATCATTCATTCATTCATTCATTCACACATTCAATCATTGACTCATACATTCATTCATACATACATTCAATCATTCATTCACTTATTCATTCACTCACTCATACATTCAATCATTCATTCATTTATTCATTCATTCACTCATACATTCATTTATTCATTCATTCATTCATTCATTCATTCATTCACTTATTCATTCATTCACCCATCCACCCATTCATTCACTCACTCATACATTCAATCATTCATTCATTTATTCATTCATTCACTCATACATTCATTCATACATTCATTCATTGACTCATACATTCATTCATACATTCAATCATTCACTCATTCATTCATCCATCCATTCATTCACTCACTCATTCATACATTCAATCATTCATTTCTAACCTGGTCATGGTCATTGTGCATCCATTGTCTTGGGTATCTCAGGAAACTGGAAGTGAGGTGGAAATGCACCCCGAATAGTACACAGGCCATGAAAATGAACCAGGTACATTGTTTACATACTTATTCATACTGGGGGAAATTTAGAGAAGCAAGTCCATCCACTGGCATGTCTTTGGGAGGAAAATCAGAGAACCCAGAAGAAACTCTTACAAACCGTGGCAGAACATACAGAGCTCTGAGCTCTGAAAGTAATGAAGCAGAATCCAAATACTTTATTGATCCCCTCAGTGAAATTTAATTGCAGTTGCCTACAGTACAAGATAAGTTAAATAAGAGTAAAATAAAATATAAGAATTAAAAATAAATATACACAGCAAGTTAAAAGTATAGGTGCTGTACAGTGAATAAATATCAATTTAATTGAAATACACAGTTTGAAATATAGCAGCAGTGAAATAGAAGGCAGAAAGATTAGAATCTAGAATTAGACTATAATGATTTAAAGTTATTTAAAGTTATAAAGTTGTTGCACGTGTAACAATTTATTGCAATATTGAAATATTATTGCACATAAATTAACCAAAATATTAACATTAAATAAATGTGGCATGAAAATCTAAAATTATATCCAGAACCAAGTGTCTAACACTCAGAGGAAGGAGTTATATCGTTTGAACAGAACAGAAGAGAAAATAACATTGCATATGAATTTTAAATAACTGCACAGGACATGATTGTTTACTTCTGGCTCTCCCTTTTAGTTATGCTGTCATAGCTAGTCTTGGCGGAGTCCCTGTCTGCACTTTGCACATAATCTACATTGTCTTTAAATATCACATGATCACAAGCAAACCTAATATTTTTCCTCTCTCTCTGTCTTTATCTGTCCCATTCCCCAGCTCCCAGTGTTCTGAGTTCCCAGTGTAACCACTTCTTCTTTCCAGATCTGCCTGATCTATTCAGACTCTCTACCCCTTGTTGGATTTACGTCGCTTGGTGGCATTCACTGCTGCTGGGGATAGATCTGTGTGGACAGCCCGTGACACAGGGGACTGCTGTGGATAGAACTACTTGGAGACTATCACGCCGTCTTTGAACTGCTGTTGCATCAGTCAGCTTTCAGCAGGAAGGAATTATTGCTAAGTCTATAATGAACTCAGATACTACACTGACCTATTAGTTCCTCAAGAGCTCTTGGTTGCTGTTGTAAAAAGGACATTATCAACATTTACGTTATTTACTGTCCGGTGTCACCCAAATGAGGATGTGGTTCCCTTTTGAGCCTGGTTCTTGTCAAGGTTTCTTTCTCATATCATCTCAGGGAGTTTTTCATCACCACCATCACCTCATGCTTGCTCATTAGGGATCAATGTTAGAGATAAACAGTAACTTAATTTTAAAGCTTAAATTTTTTTTTCATGTCATTCACTTCCCCTCATTGTACTGAGTGTTTTGATATGTGTATGTAGCCCTAATTTTGTGATTTCCCATAATTACCAGGGTTTGGGGTCACGTGACGTCATCCAGACACACGTCACTCACTTCCCCTCATTGTGCTGAGTGATTTGATATGTGATATGACTATGTTGCAGTGTGTGTGAATTTTATTGAAGATTGAAAATTCTGCCCATTCATTTCTTTTTGGGGCGTTCCAAGGTTCGTGCCGGGAATACCGAAATTCCGATCACTTATAAAAGTCATAGCACATCTTTCCCGAACAAGCTGCAAGGTATGATACCTCATTCGTGGGTCTATGACAAACGGTGTGGGACTAGTTAGCGGACAAAATTTTGTACGGAAGAACAAGAAGTAGAAGAAGAAGAAGAAGAAGAAGAAGAAGAAGTAGTAGTATGAGGAATAGTAATAGTGTGCTTTTCAAGCACCACTAATAAACTGAATTGAATTGAGTTATTAACTAGGAGGTTAGGAGAGGTTGATATTAGCTAGCTAGAATGACAGCTGACAGTACAGAAGCATAGCAACCTTTCAAAGTTATGTTAATATTTAAAGAATAAAAAAAATGGAGAAAAGTAAAACAATACATAAAAAACAGAGCCTGAACTCCTCTCACAATCAGCACAACAGCAGTGGCAGATGGTAGCGGTGCCATAAATACCATGCTGTGGAGACATGCTGCTCAGGCACAGCTACATTGTGGTGCTAGGAGTGAGGACAGTCAGGCGTGAGCACTGAAGAACCCGCCGGGATTCGCTTTGCTTTGGTTCCCCAGTGTTCTCTTCATGCTTAACCAGCCACTACTCAACTCTTGCACTGCAGACTAGACCAGGCTTATGAGTCCAGCCAAAGACCTGAAACCTAGCAGACCTGTTTTAGCAAGTTTTTTTTAAATGAGAGTTATTAGAGATCAAGTGAAGCCTGACAGATGCAAGCTGAGTCCAGTGGATTCCAGCCATATTAACATTGTTAGCAATCATAAGTTAGCATAAAGTTCTAGAATACAAAGTTCAAAGGCGAGCATAGAGCTAAGAAGAAATGAAGCTGGTAGCATAATGCTAAAATAGTGCTAAAGTTTAAAGGGTAGAGTAAAGCTAAGGATCAAAAAAGTACAAAACTAGCCCAAAGCCACAATATATAGAGGTTTAGAATAGAGCAAGGAATCAACAAAGCAACTAGAATAATGCTAGAATATATAAAGTTTAAAGGACAATGTAAAGCTAAGTATCAACAAAATTTTACCATATGATTAGAATTTTGTTTCCTTCTTCGTATGTTGTAACAATTTCTCCCTGCATCTGCATCCATTTCAGCCAACGTTTTCTGACACATTGAACCCAATGGCTTCCAACCTCATTATTTGACAGCCTACAAAATAGCACTTGATCCAGTACATCTGATCACTTTCCTAAATCTTTATATATTGTGCTCTAGAAGTTACTTGTGCACATAACAAATTCATGAGACACTAAATCAAGGTCTTTTTTAATGAATCGTAATGTTTGTCCTGGATACAGAACACTTTGATTTTTCAAAAGCACTATTTTGAGTTTATTAAAATTGAGCGGTGGTTTGAAAGATGAGATGAAACATCCAGGTTGATCAGCATACTCACATACCTCATACCTGAGATGGATAGCACCCATCTGATACTGCTTAGAGCTTAATTAATAATATCATCTGTTTAAAAAAAAAAAAAAAAGAGTCAGTAGTTTAAGCAATGTCTCATTAAACGTCTTTAAAAAGACAAAATTTGAAATTAATGAATTAATTCCTTTAAATATATGCATTTTATGTTGTCCTCAAATGGCATTTTCTTTCATTCTTTCTTTCTTTCATTCTTTCTATGCAATTACAGCTTAAGGCACAAAATTCAGCATGACTTATTGTGGTTACATCAATACATCCCTTTGTGTGATCTGATGTTATTGTCTGATTTTAGGTGAATATTAGTCACGATTTCACTGCCTATTGCCAACCTACAGTATGTTTCTGTTTGGCAATCCTGTATCCATGAGTTGTTTTTTTTTCATAATCTCAAAATAACCTTATAAAAAAAAACATCAAAAAGTGATAATTGTCTATAACAGCAGCTCTGACAATAATTCAAGCCAATTACACATTTATATTTATGTGCTTATAATGTTCTTGTTTCTATAGTAACAGGTAATTTAGGGTCTAATTTAAATTACAGTTGATGTGCCACATCATCTAAAACTATTAATAAACAGACTCAAAAATGCATTTTTTAAACAAATTAAAACATAGAATTGATGATATGGTGAAGCTTTCTGTAATAAAGACTTAATAAGAAAAATAAATAAATAAATAAAAAATTCAGATAAAGTTCTCTGATGCAATAAAGTCTAAACATAGACATTTTGTTTCTGTTTCTTCATAACAAGCTGCATTTTCTGTCTTATTAACGTTGAGAAATTGAGCAAAAAACTGTTTATAGCCATTAGACCACAAACATTCACAGGACCTAAATTTGCGAACTTTCTACAACTTTAAACAGAACTATAAAAGTTCTGACTCTTGTCATATGATAGAAAAAATATAACGACTGAATTGTGAGAAATAGAGAAAAAAGTCACCATATTTAATGAATTGCCCAAAAAGCCCTGCTCATTAAAAAAAAATGCTCAAGGCACACTTTATGTCCTCTTCTTAATTAGGATTATTAAAAAAAAGGTGGCAAATTAATGGAAGAGTACTTAAGGTGCAAGTTTTTTTTTTTTTCAAAGTGCAAAGTGGACATGCAAGTAATTTAATGAAATGGGAGATTTAATGAAAGTTAACCTTTAGAAGCCTTTGGAAAGCAATGCTAGAACTTTCTGGTAACTTCTGGTAACCCCCAAAAGAAGACACTTCTTTGTTTCAATGCCTCTTTCTATACCTTAAGTCATGCATGATTAATCTTCTCTTTTATTGCTTGCATAAAATACAGTTTATATATCAGCACCTGAGCTGTAATTCAACGTTTATTGCTTTGTGTGCCATTATCTACATGTGTATCTCTTTGTTCTGTACTTCCTGGTTTCATGAATTTTGAAATTACTTCCCAAACTCTGAATACTGCACTTTAATCTCCTACTTGTATGAAACAGATTGTACCATTGAATGAATTATTATTTGAATTATTATTAATAGGATGAATCTTTTTTCCCCCCTCACCATTTTTCTGCTATATTACTTTTATGAAACTGATATCAGAAAAGCTTTTAATCCTTGAATGAAACATGATTACAGAACAGGAATGTGAGACACAATCACTATGTATTTTGCAGACTGATGGGTAATTGCTCATTTGTTCAGAATTAAGTAAATGTGCTTGACCGATTCAAATCTACATAATGTGTTTCTAGCTGCTAGTTAATTATGTTGGGGGGAAAAAGTCTAATTTCCTTTCAACCTGATATAAGCATTATTGATAAAATCTGAGGATTAATGTTTTTTTATTATATCGAAGCTATGTAGGCGAAATTAAAACAAGATGATACTTGTATTTCTTGAAAACAGTGAAGATTGCAGTGCCTAAACATATTTATGCTTTTTCAACAATGTTTAGCATTCAGTAGAATCCAAAGTTTAATTTCAAATGAGGGTGAGAGTCTGTCACATTAAGTAATAAGCAACACACTGTTTAACAGTATTCATTTCCAGATGATTCAAAGCATGATTAAAGGGGTTTCTCTGAAAATTTACAAACGAACAAATTATTTAACTAAAAATTATAATAAGCTTACAGTGAAGTTTCATTTGGCATCAACCTTTCCATTGACATCTTTTCAAGTGGCACCAACAAACTGTCACACAACGCTGCTGATGAGCTGAGCTGATGGAGACGGAAGCACGCTGTTCGTGCCGGTGTACAGAAATCAGACCCAACGTGGAGATGGACGGCGGACAGGGGTTTTATTAAACAAAAGAACATGTAGCACAAAGACGAGGACTGGCAAAGTAACGAAGACAGACGGCCACTATAAATAAGGAATATGATTACAGACACATTAGGAACAGGTGACAGGCATGAACACATTAGGGAAAGGCGTGGCTAAAACAAACACATGACTAAATAAACAAAACCCCTGCTGAAGGCCCCCTAGTGGTCCATCGGGGGCACTTGCCCCCGTAACACAAACAAACAAGCAAGCAAGCAAATAAACAAATATAATAAATAAATAAATAAATAAATAAATAAATAGACAGTGGTTAGGTTAATACACTCTTCCTTTAAAGAAATTTGAGAGAGATAAAAGAAAAAAACAAAAATGGAACCAGTCCCAAAACAGGTGAGAATTTGCAATAAGGAATTAATAAGTACAAGAAAATAAAAGTAAAAATTGTGCACAATATGAATAAAAAGAAGTCCAGTTTTCAAACTTCAAATGTGTTTCAAATTTATATAGTTAAGAAAATTAAACCATATTTTTTTTAAGAAAGGAAGAAATAATAAAAGAAAATGGGCCAACACTTAGTTAAAAAAAGGTAGGTTGTGGTTTTACATAGCCTTTAATTTTCTGCTGGTCCACCTGCTCTTTGACAAGAAAAACACTTAAGTCTGGAACTGAGATTGCACATCATGGAAGCTTATGTCCATCAGCAGAGCCAGGAATGGTCAGAACAAAAGCAGTAGAGATTTAAAAGCCAAAAAAAAACCCAGAAAAAAGAAATAGTCCCTTAGTTCTCTATACTTCCTGCAAATGATATGAAAGTGAGAGCATTGCTTTACAGCAAAAGATCTTGCATAATGTACAGTAAACTCTAGAACTGAGTTCATCTAATCATAAATGTTTTCAGACAAGCAAAACGAATTTAGCCTGCATTATTTACTGTCTGTCTGGACAAAATCAATAAGCATCACTAAGAATCTAGAGAGAGTTATACATTGTACAAGTTCACAAAGATGCATAAGATGCATAAGGCATAAAGAACTATACAGTGCAGTGCAGATAACAATAAAGAAATATTTTGTTCAGAATATACATTATAATATGCAAGCACATCTGATATGCTGTATGCTATACAACTTGTATGTACAAGAGTCCTGATTTGCTGTGGGTGTTTAGGATTGAATGATATTTTAGGATAATCCAGTGCAGCTGAGTGTATGAGTGTGTGTCTATGGGATGAAGATAAGGGAAATGATGTTTGACTGGTGGTCTGATTCAGAGCCTTGATCACTTGTGAAAAGCTGCTGAAATGAGATCAGGCTGTGGTTTGACTGACTAAACTTCTTGATGCTCTTCTAGCTTTCTGTCTGCGTTGCTGGATGAAGATGTCCTGCAGGTCTGCTAGATACTCATCAGTGTAATCATAATCATAATCATAATCATAATCATAATCATTAGCTTTGCTGATTGCACCACCCTTTTCCTGGCTTTGAGGTCCAGAATGATGGTGGTTCCATACCAAACAGTGATTCTGCCTGGAGGAATGCTATCAGTGATGTTTTTATTGAAGGAGGAAAGAAGATGAGATGGCAGCATCACAGTCTCAGTGTGTGCAGATCAAGTTAAGTCTTCAGAAATTGGATCGCCTAGATATTTCAAGTGTAGCAATTTCTCTTTTACAAAACACACTCAGATTCGTACCACAACAAACATACCCATTGTGAAAACCACATGAGAGACCCTGAAAATTGACGGCTGACTTCCAACGCCTGCAGTCTGCCTGTCTGGAAATTCAAGACCCATCTGGACAGGAAAATATCCATCTCAGGTATGAGGTATGTGAGTATGCTGATCAACCTGGATGTTTCATGGTATTAAATCCAAAAAACTAAATAAATAATCATTAAAAAAAAAAAAACAATTATACCAAGTGTAAACTCGGTATAATCGGTATAAAATGTAATTTCTTCTTCTTCTTCTTCTTCTTCTTCTTCTTCTTCTTCTTCTTCTTCTTCTTCTTCCGTACAAAATTTTGTCCGCTAACTAGTCCCACATCGTTTGTCATAGACCCACCAATGAGGTATCATACCATGCGGCTTGTTCGGGAAAGATGTGCTATTACTTTTATAAGCGGTCAGAATTTCGGTATTTCCGGCACGCCCCTTGGAATGCTCCAAAAAGTCCCAAAAAAAATGCTCCAAAAAGAAATGAATGGGCAGAATTTTCAATCCTCAATAAAACTCACACACACTGCAACATAGTCATATCACATATCACAACACTCAGCACAATGAGGGGAAGTGAGTGACGTGTGTCTGGATGATGTCACGTGACCCCAAACCCTGGGAATTATGGGAACTCGCAAAATTAGGGCTACATACACATATCAAAACATTCAGTACAATGAGGGGAAGTGAATGACGTGAAAAAAAAAATGTAAACTTTAAAATTAAGTTACTGTTTATCTCTAACATTGATCCCTAATGAGCAAGCATTCTTCTTCTTCTTCTTCTTCTTCTTCTTCTTCTTCTTCTTCTTCTTCAGGGGTCACCACAGCAAATCTCTCTCCACCTATCCCTATCTTCTGCATCTTCAACACTTGCACCCACTAGCTTTGTTTTGCCTCCTGCCTGGCAGCTCCATGTCCAACATTCTCCTACCAATATACTCACTCTCCCTCCTCTGAACATGTCCAAACCATCTTAATCTGGCCTCCCTAACTTTGTCCCCCAAACATCCAACATGAGCTGTCCCTCTGGTGTACTCATTCCTAAACCTGTCCAACCTTGTCACTCCCAAAGAGAACCTCAACATCTTCAGCTCTGCTACCTCTAGCTCTGCCTTCTGTCTCATTTACATTTACATTTACATTTCTGGCATTTAGCAGATGCCCTTATCCAGAGCGACTTACATTTTTCAAGAAGAAGAAGAAGAAGAAGAAGAAGAAGAAGAAGAAGAAGAAGAAGAAGTATGAGGAATAGTAATAGTGTGCTTTTCAAGCACCACTAATAAACTGAATTGAGTTATTAACTAGGAGGTTAGGAGAGGTTGATATTAGCTAGCTAGAATGACAGCTGACACATTTTTTATACAACTGAGCATTTTTTGGGGTTAAGGGCCTTGCTCAGGGGCCCAGTAGTTGCAGCTTGGTGAACCTGGGATTTGAACACACAACCGTCCGATCAGTAGTCCAATGCCTTAACCACTAAGCTTCCACATCCCCGTCTCTTCCTCAGTGACACTGTCTCTAAACCATACAGCATGGCCGGACTCACTACTGTCTTGTACACCTTCCCCTTGATTCTCGCTGATATTTTCCAATCACACAGAACTCCCGACACCTTTCTCCACCCATTCCAACCTGCCTGCACTCGCTTCTTTACCTCTTTCCCACACTCTCCATTACTCTGGACTGTTGACCCCAAGTACTTAAACTCCTCTACCTTCTTCAACTCTTCACCCTGTAACCTTACTGTTCTACTTCCCTCTCTTTCATTCACACACATTTACTCAGTCTTACTACAACTGACCTTCATTCCTCTTCTCTCCAGCGCAAACCTCCACCTCTCCAGGTTTTCCTCCATCTGCTCCCTGCTCTCACTACAAATCACAATATCATCTGCAAACATCATTGTCCAAGGAGACTCCTGTCTGACCTCCTCTGACAACTGGTCCATCGCCATAGCAAACAGGAAGGGGCTCGGAGCCGATCCCTGATGCAGTCCCATCTCCACTTTGAACTCCTCTGTCTGACCTACAGCACACACTCACCTCTGTCCTGCTCCTCTCAAACATGTCCTGCACCACTCTGACATACTTCTCTGCTACTCCTGACTTCCTCATACAGTACCACAGCTCTTTTCTTGGCACCCTGTCATACGCTTTCTCCAAGTCTACAAACACACAGTGCAACTCCCTCTGACTATCCCCATACTTCTCCATCAAAATTCTCAGAGCAAAAATTGCATCAGTTGTGCTCTTTCTGGGCATGAAGCCATACTGCTGCTCACAAATTTCCACTACCTTCCTTAACCTAGCTTCCACTACTCTTTCCCATAGCTTCATTGTATGGCTCATCAACTTTATCCCCCTATAGTTGCTGCAACTCTGCACGTCACCCTTATTCTTAAAGATCGGCACTAACACACTTCATCTCCATTCCTCAGGCATCTTCTCACTCTCTAAAACCCTGTTGAACAAACTAGTTAAAAATTCCACTGCTGCCTCTCCCAGACACTTCCAGACCTCCACCGGGATGTCGTCAGGACCAACTGCCTTTCCACTTTTCATCCTCTTCAAAGCCTTCCTGACTTCATCCTTTCTAATCTTATCTACTTTCTGTTCCACAGAGTTAACTCCTTCTACTCTTTTTTCCCTCTCATTTTCCTCATTCATCAGCTCCTCAAAGTACTCCTTCCATCTCCTCTGTACACTCTCCTCACTTGTGAGCACCTTTCCATCTCTATCCTTAATAACTCTAACTTGCTGCACATCCTTCTCATCTTGATCCCTCTGCCTAGCTAACCTGTACAAGTCCTTCTCTCCTTCTCTAGTGTCTAACCTAGTGTATAACTCGTCATATGCCTTCTGCTTGGCCTTAGACACCTCCCTCTTCAGTGTGGGCTGTAACTCCTTGTATTCCTGTCTATTCTCTTCAGTCCTGTCCATGTCCCACTACAGTGATCACTTCTGCTGTAGTTTCTGTGTCATCTTGCAGCACTACCTGACCACCCAGAGCCTGCCTCAACTTCTGTCTAAATTCCTCACAACATTCCTCCTTTTTCAAGCTTCCACAACTTGGTTTTCTTCTCTATCTCTATCTTTGACCCTTCTTCTTACAGACCATCAAAGTTATCCGACACACCACCATCCTTTGCTGTCTGGCTACACTCTTTGCCACTACCACTTTACAGTCACTAATCTCTTTCAGATTGCCTCTTCTACATAAGATGTAGTCTACCTGTGTTCTCCTACCTCCACTCTTGTAAGTCACTCTATGCTCCTCCCTCTTCTGAAAATAAGTGTTAACCACAGCCATGTCCATCCTCTTAGCAAAGTTCACTACCATCTGTCCTTCAAGGTTCCTTTCATTAACTCCAAACTTGCCCATCACCTCCTCATCACCTGTGTTCCCCTCACCAACATGTCCATTAAAATCTGCTCCTATCACCACTCTCTCACTCGTGGGAATACTTTCCATCACCTCATCTAATTCACTCCAGAATCTCTCTTTCTCCTCTAACTCAACCTACCTGTGGGGCATAACCACTAACAACATTCAACATCACCCCTTCAATCTCTAACTTCAGACTCATCACCCTGTCTGACACTCTCTTCACCTCCAGAACATTCCTCACAAACTCCTCCTTCAGGAGCACACCTACCCCATTTCTCTTACTATCCACACCATAATAAAACAGCTTGAATCCTGCCCTTATACTACAAGCCATGCAACCCTTTCACCTGGTCTCCTGCACACACAGTACATCCACCTTCCTTCTCTCTATCATATCAGCCAGCTCTCTACCTTTCCTTGTCATAGTACCAACATTCAGAGTTCCTATTCTCAGTCCTACACTCTTACCTTTCCTCTTCTCTCTCTGTCTGTGCACTCTCCTCCCTCCTCTACTTCTTCGACCAACAGTAGCCCAGTTTCCACCGGCGCCCTGTAGGTCAACGATGCCGATGGCAGTTGTTGTTAACCCGGGCCTCGACCGGGTTGAAATTCAGAGTACTGACGATTCACATGGTTAAATTTGGCAATGTTTTACGCCGGATGCCCTTCCTGACACAACCATCTCTATTTATCCGGGCTTGGGACCGGCACAGAAGTCACTGGACTGTGACCTCCATGGCTAGATTTGTAATCTCTATCTAATTTAATCCTGATTAATTGTTGTGCATAGACACAACATGGCACAACACTGCATTGTTATAGATGATATATTAATAGATTGATGAGAAGTTATATAATGTTATTTTATTAATAATTTGCTAATTATTTAGTTTCATAACCAGGTTTAGTTTAATGGGCCAATTGTCAGTATAAAAGCAAGAAAATCCGATTATTTTAGTACAATAACAACTCCACAAATATTGAAACGAATACAGCCAAATGAACAGATGTTTGTGAATATTGAACACTTCTGCTGCTTTAATGAGGATCCTGATTTTCATAAGCCCTGCTGTTCTCACATGACCACCACCATAAGACATACATCTTCGTAAATGTATCTGTTGGAAAAATAATTATTTTCAATTTGCCCTAAAATTTCCAGTGAAACTTTTTTTTTTGTTCACTTTGTGCTGTATGTGTGCTAAATATCTCCCAAATAACTGAACAATAAAGCAAATTGTCATGTACGTAATTTAAGATGTTTCAGAATTTAATATCATATAGGCTAAATAACAGAAATTATACTGTACAGCTTCACACTGGGCTCATTGCTATATAATTATTGAAGTGGAAAATACATGACAGGCTTCTGCTGTTGTTTTCAGCATTGCCTCTTCTGTGTATATGTAGCGACAGATTTTGATGGCATATGACAAAACAGGCCGTGGGATGTAGCTAATATCCTCAAATACTTGCTGTATTAGGAAAGAGAATCTTGTCATTACCTTCCCCTTTTGTTCCTAGTCATTATTCACTGCCTTCAAGAACAATCATTAAACCACATGACTCTTGAATGCTTGATTCTGATTGGTCAGAAGTGGTTAATCAATTTTTCCAAAGTAAGGTTTATATATAAAGTGCTTATTCTAATACATTCTCATTTCCATGTGTAACTTACACAGGTTTAAAGAAAAAGCTGTTGCCAAGATGTTTGCCAAGAGGAGACTTTCATGGAAGGAGTCTTCCATAAAAGTCTCATCGTTAGTGTTGTGTAATGGTCAGGGTAAAGCTATAATTGTGGCTTCATAATTGTCTGACACAAGAAAGAGTTCAGGATGGAGGGTTTTGTGGAGAACTGATTTATTTGAGAAAGAAAAGCAGCTGTAATGGTATGCCAGTTTATAGCTGCTATAATGTAAGTGATAACAGGAACTCTAACTTGTTTCATGGACATTTGAGGACCTTAAAATTAACAATAAAAAGTCCTTTAATTAATGCATAAATTATTTTTTTAAATTGTTAAAGAAATTATATTCATAAGTAGTATTTTTTAAATTATTAATTAATCATTATTAATTCATTTATTTATGAAACATTCCAGTTAAAAATTTGATATCAGTTCTGTTTATCTGTGAGAGTCCAGCGTAAATGTAAGTGATAGATGATAAAGTGTATTGCATCAGTGAATCTGATGTCTGCTGGTGCGGGATCTGATGTTGTGATACCGTCTGTCTGATAGCAGCAAGAGCAGTACATGGCTCGGGTGGCTGGAGTCTCTTATGATTCTCTGTGCTTTCGTCACATACCACTTGTTGATGTCCTGGATGGAAGGAAGCTCACCTTTGACGATATGCTGGGACGTCCAAACCACGCTTTTCAGAGCTCTGTGCTTGAGGGCAGCGCTGTTCCCTTACAAGTCTGTGATGCAGCCATTCAGGATGCTCTCTATGGTGCAGGTATAAAATTATTTGAGGATGTTGGGACTCATACCAAACTTAGTCAGCTGTGTGATGAAGCAGAGACTTTAGTAAGCTATACTAAGCTTTCTTCACCTCACACTGTCTTTTGAGGTGAATATTATTATTATTATTATCATTATTATTAATTAATATGAATTTATTCATTATAGGTTTTCACAAATTGCTGTGGGATAACAGGACATTCAATTTTATTTTACATTCATTCATTCATTTATTTATTGTCTACCACTTATCCGATCTACTCTCGGGTCACGGGGAGCCTGTGCCTATCTCAGGCATCATTGGGCATCAAGGCAGGATACACCCTGGATGGAGTGCCAACCCATCGCAGGGCACACACACACTCTCATTCACTCACGCAATCACACACTACAGACAATTTAGAGATGCCAATCAACCTACCATGCATGTCTTTGGACCGGGGGAGGAAACTGGAGCACCCGGAGGAAACCCTCAAGGCACGGGGAGAACATGCAAACTCCACACACACGGCAGAGGCGGGAATCAAACCCCCAACCCTGGAGGTGTGAGGCAAACGTGCTAACCACTAAGCCACCGTGCCCGTATTTTACATTACATTTTAAATTATTTTTCATCCAATTCAATTTTATTTGTATGGAGCTTTTAACAATGGACATTTTAGCGAAGCAGCTTTATAGAACTCTAATAAAATAAAAGAATAAAAATGAAAAATTTTAAAAGTTACATTTATATTTTTCCCTAATAAGCAAGGAAAAACTTGATATAAGGAAGAAACCTTGAGAGGAACCAAACTCAAAATTTAACTCTAATTTACTTTATATGACTGTACACTATAGAGTCTAGTGCAACTGTGTAACCAGGAGCTTTTTAGCAACTTATGAGCATGAACACCAGCATAATTTCTGAATACATTATAGTTTTATCTAAAATTTCTTCCTGCTTAAGCCACTGGTTCTTCATTGACTGAGACCCAAGCGTAAAACTGACCATGGCAACAACAGTTCAAAGCCACTTCCTTGGTCTCCAAGTGACACACCACCTCATCATTGATTACTTTCCTTGATTATAACACCACACTCTCTGAGTGCTTTATTACTTACATGACAGCAGAAATCAGGTTGGCATGGTTAAGGTATTGGACTACTAATCAAAAGGTTGTGAGTTTGACTTCCAGGCCCAGGCCCTTTAATCCTTAATTGCTCAGTTGTATAAATGAGAAAAATGAAAGTCACTCTAGAAAAAGAACATCTGCAGAATGTAAAATGCAATCACAGCTCTAGGGTTCCTGGTTTGATCCTGAACTCATGATAGTGTTTATGCACAGTTTCTATCTATGATTGCAAAGATTGTCCTCTGGGTTCTCTGGTTTCCTCTCACTGTCCAAAAACATGTTAGTAAGCTGATTAGCTCTGCTAAATTGCCCCAAGTCTGAATAAGTGTGTGTGTGCCTCTGTGTGTGTGTGACACTGTTGAGATGTATTGGCATCCTGCCCAGCATATATTTCAGCTTGGTGCCTTGTGATTCCAGGATCAGCTCACCTCAACCCTAAATACGATAAAGCTCTCACTGACGATGAATGAATGAATTTAATATTGCATAGGGTATATTATTATAAAAGAAAGACAGATAATATTGCTATTTTGTTATGAAATGACATTTGTATCCTTCCCCCTGGCTGTGAGGCACTTTTTGTGCCTAAATTACACCCGTCATACACCCGTCATCTAAGATTGCACAGCATCTCTCACTCTCTCCCTCGCTCTCTCTCTCTTTCTCTCTCTCTCTTTCTCTATTCTTATAAATGACCCATAAAATAATGTTAGTCGAGTTTTGAATCTCCCAACTAAATGTCTTTATTATTCCCTGTGATGGTGTATATAATTAATAGCATATGCATTGTGACCTTCTGAGCTTTCAGATGTGTAATAAAAAACGGGGCCTGTAGGGACAGTCTGATGTAAAAGGTTCACAGGGGATTAAACGAGCTGTGATGTTCTGTATGATGGCTAATGAGGTTGACCCAGAAGTCCTTGGGAGGCAAAGAGGAGGCTGAGGGAGATAATAAATGTAATGACATGTTCCATATCTGTCCAACAGTCACCTTTAAGTTTAAATCTGTATTATAGAACGTTCGATTTTATATAGGGCTTCTTTTCAATCTTGATGTTGAATAGTCGCCATGGTAACGCCTTTGGTCGTTCATGCAACATTCATAAGCATTGTATCATTCCAAATGCAGGAGGATTTTTCTGGAGGTGAAACATTGACTTTGACTTTTCAATACAGATCCAAGAGAGTAGAATTATGAGAAGAATAAGTTAGACACTGTCTGTATTCTTTCATTTCCTGTTTTAACTCGGTCTAACATTTTATAAAGCTTTATGACTCTGCTATGAAGTATTCACTGCAGTATGGTACTTCCTGGGATATTTAGTTGTATTAATGTACTATGTAAAATGTGCTATATATTTATTTGGATCCACTTCTTATAGGAAACTCAACAAAGGTGGAATAATCAGTTTGCACAATAATAAATAGTATCAACACATTATTGGTGTAACTTCACTTATTTCAATACAGATTCAAGAAAGTAGAATTATGAGTAGAAATATTGTACTCAGAAAGATTACTCCATCTGTATTTATTCCTACTTTAACTAACAAGTATCCTCTTCTCTGAATTTTATTTATGGGATCCAGTTATTATAGGAATCTCAAGAAAACTGGAATATTCAGTATGCATAATAATGAAGATATTATGAAACACACTATTGTTGTACCTTTGCTTATTTAAGAAGCATGTTTGTCAGACTAATAAATCATTTTCATGAGTTTAATGTAAAATGCAAGGTTATTGTATATACCGTACTACAGTTGAACACAATCTTCACTTCTACCACCAAACTGCATACATCTTTATACCTATTTTTATATATATTTTATTTCCTTTCTCAGCTGTATAACAAAATCTATTTTTATTATAATTTTATTTGACATATTGTACTGTGTATGGTTGTGTATGGTGTGTATGTTTAATATAATTTCAATCAACATGTTGTGTGTATGGTTGTGTATTTGTATTCTAATTTAATTCGCCATTTTGTTGTTGTGTATCTTTTGTGTATGTTGTATATTTTTATTATAATTCCTTTCCACATCTTGTACTGTGTATGGTTGTGTAGGTTTTGTTTTTTCATTACATTTTCATTCCACATGTACTGTGTATGGTTGTGTTTTTGTTGTGTTATGAATTTGAATTTGAAATGACAATCTGTTTTGGAATTATAACATTGACACGTGGTGTATACTTTACCTTATACAACCTTATACAACCTGTCATGCACTGTGTATTCTGACACCTTTCTATCAGAACCAGCATTAACTTCTTCAGCAATTTGAGCAACAGTAGCTCGTCTGTTGGATTGGCTCACACGGTCCAGCCTTCGCTCCCCACGTGCATCAATGAGCCTTGATTGCCCATGACCCTGTCGCCAGTTCACCACTGTTCCTTCTTTGGACCACTTTTAATAGATACTGATCACTGCAGACCGGGAACACCCCACAAGAGCTGTGGTCTTGGAGATGCTCTGATCCAGTCATCTAGCCATCACAATTTGGCCCTTGTCAAACTCGCTCAAATCCTTACTCTTGCCCATTTTTCCTGCTTCGGACACATCGACTTTGAGGACAAAATGTTCACTTGCTGCCAAAAATATCCCTATATCCTAATATATCTAATATGAGGAGATTCTATTCCATTGTCTCTACCGCTTATCCGATCTATCATTGGCTCACGGGAAGCCTGTGCCTATCTCAGGCATCATCGGGCATGATACACCCTGGATGGAATGCCAACACACACACTCATTCGCTCACACACTATGGGCAATTTAGAGACTCCAATCAGCTTAGAAGCATGTCTTTGGACTGTGAGAGGAAACTGGAGAGGAAATCCACCAAGCATGGGGAGAACATGTAAACTCCACATACACAGTGAGTGGGAGCAAGACTCGAACCCAGGAGGTGTGAGGCGAATATGCTAACCACTAAGCCACCGTGTCGCATGATGAGGAGATAATCAGTGTTATTCACTTCACCTGTCAGTGCTCATAATGTAATGCCTGATCGGTGTATAATGAAATTCTTGTACTACAGTTGTAATGCATCAGCTATATATGGTTGAAATGACAATAAAAACTTTCTGCCTTGAAAAAAAATAATCAGTTGTTGGTGTCACATCGCATAACGTCACAAACTCTGCTTCACCACACCTAACAAAAATAGCCCTCCAACTCCCAGCATCCACCTGCACTCCCACACTCACAGTCACCATCATTCTGATTGTTTCCTCCTGTGTCTAATTATGTCTGTTTGGTTTATCCCCGTTTATAAACCCCTTTGTTTTTGTTCACTCATTGAGAAATATACGTTCTGTTCTTTTACGCTTAAGACCCGATTTTTGCCTTGTGTGTTCCGTTTTTGACTCTGACTTTGCCTAGCCTATGTGAATCATTCTACCTGTCTGACCTGTGTCTGTTTGACCCTGCTCTTTGTCTGATGTTTTTGGATCATTTGCCAGCACCATGTTACCTCTGTTCCTATTTGTTCTTAAAAATTCTGTGACTATTCCAAATTTTGTGACGTTTTTTAAAATAAACCTCTAGCACTTGCATCTAACCTCCAGCATCTGCATTTTTAAGCACATTCTGTTGTTCATTATTTAATAAAAATTCTATTTATCATTAATGATTTTGTTGTGATGTGAGAATAATAAAGGGGGGCACGGTGGCTTGGTGGTTAGCACGTTTGCCTCACACCTAAAGTGTCTCTAAATTGTCCGTAGTGTGTGATTGTGTGATTGTGTGAGTGAATGAGAGTGTGTGTGTGCCCTGTGATGGGTTGGCACTCCGTCCAGGGTGTATCCTGCCTTGATGCCCAAGGTAGGCACAGGCACAGGCTCCCCGTGACCCGAGAATAGATCGGATAAGCGGTAGACAATGAATGAATGAGAATAATAAAATGCTTCAGGATGTGCTGTTATTAGAAACAAATTCACTTCATGGTGAGAACAATATTGTAACTGCACATCATCACACAAGCTCATTATTGATTATTTTCATATAACATGTTAAATCTTCTATGGCGTGTCTAACTATCATGCACGGCACATATATAATAAACAAGCTGGCATGCTGCAAAGCTAATGTGCCACTTTGAGATGCCAGGATGTCACATTTGCAGAAAGAAATGTGATTATGTTTGGCTGTGCCAGCTGGTGACACCTTTTGGCAGGAAGAGAGCTGGGAGATGTCACTGGATGTGCAATTTATGGTGCTTGGCAGTATGTAAGCACTATTGTGTGTGTGTGTGTGTGTGTGTGTGTGTGTGTGTGTGTGTGTATGTATTCACTGTATGTGCATATGTTTTTTTTTTGTTTTTTTTTAAGAGGGGTTAGTTTACTTTTTCTATTTTCAGGGTATTGTAGTGCATTTAGTGCATTTAAACGTTGATAAACAAAAGTGAAGAGCGCATTAAACTGCTCTTCAGATGTCACTCATACGCAGGCTACAAAGTACATTTCCATCTTCAATGCTTTTTAGACGACACTGTTAATGAGAAAAAAAATAAATCAGTGGAGTAAATGCACAAAATAAAAAATCTGTATATTGCTATTTAAGGGCCTACCAACTGTTACAGTGCACTCATGTGGACAAGCTGGCGAATCAGCTAAAATTTGTAATTCTGGACCCGAGAGCATGCAGCATGGAAGCTAATGTCCTTCAATATAGTCCTGCTTATAGTGTAGCTCAATGACTTGCCTTCTGTAGATGGAGGATTAAAAGATAACAGTAAACTTAATATAAGATTATTAAAGACATTTCTAGACATTTTTATTGATTTCAAGCTTCACGTTGTCTTATTCTGTTGCTAGATGATCATTTTTATCGAAATAAATGCATCTGCACAATTGTCTGCCAAGACTAAAGACTAAAAAGTCATTTTTGTCATTTTTAAATTTGTACAAAATTTCTATGAATAACTTTACATATTAGTATATTGTATATTTTTACTGCAATCTCATGATAGGAAATTATAGATACATTTGGGTTAGGGTTAGTGTCTGGGGGGTTAGTGTCTGGAGGGTTAGTGTCTGGAGAGTTAGTGTCTGGAGAGTTAGTGTCTGGGGAATTAGTGTCTGGAGGATTATTGTCTGGGGGTTAGTGTTTGGGGGGTTAGTATCTGGGGGATACTGTCTTGGGGTTAGTGTCTGGAGGGTTAGTGTCTGTGCGATTAGTGTCTTGGGGTTAGTGGCTGGGGAATTTGTGTCTGGAGGATTAGTGCCTGGGGGATTAATGCCTAGAGGATTAGTGTCTGGGGGGTTAGTGTCTGAGGGTTAGTGTCTGGGGGGTTTCCACTCTAATGACCTGAGCATTGAACTACCACATAAAACTGGCTTTTGTAGAGTCAGATGTCAAGCACCGCTCTAAACTAGCTGAATGGAACTGAATTGTGATGTGAAACCCATGCCAGTGAATGTGTTCTTTCACTATTCGACTAATCTACTTATCTATCACAATGCATGCTTGTGCACACAATATATAACTGTAAATTTTGCACTCTATGTAACATTATTGGATTGGTACATTATATTGAACCAGGAATATATAACAAGACTGTTAGAGGGACAGATACATAATTTTCAAATGTGGTCCATAGAGCAAAATGTTAAAACTCCAACTACAGGGTGACCGGTGGAACTGTAGAAACCAGCATTCAAAGATGAGGCCATATACTCTAAAGAAAAGAGGTTCCTAGGAGTTCTATATAGAGCCCTGGGCCAATGGAATGGTACAAGGCCAATAAAACACACACACACACACACACACACACACACACACACACACACACACAACAAACACACACACACATACAAAATGGCCATTTTTATATGAAAACGGTGCTATAATTCAAAGAACGTTTAACATGAACTCAATGCCATTACTTTTATCTATATAAGAATTTTATCTATATGTAAATAATGTGACGAGATCTTTTTAGTTTATTCTATTCATGAAATAATTAAAACTGAAATAATAGAAACACTTCAGTAAGAGGGAGGAGTTTTCCTTATCAGTAGCATATAAATTTTTTTCATAACAGAAAATTTTGTAGAAAATACACTGTTTGAATTTGTTCTCTAAATTTCTCAGAAAACCTCTCTCTCTCTCTCTCTCTCTCTCTCTCTCTATATATATATATATATCTATATATATATATATATATATATATATATATATATATATATATATATATATATATATATACATACAACAAATCCACAACTCCTACCAACTTTCTACTTCAGCTTATGGATGCACCATAAAAACACATTTCTACATGGGGAGAAAAGGGGCAGGTGCTTTAGAACTGAAAGCTTCCCACACCCCCTGCACATACATGATAGAGGCTGAAAAAACACAGTGTTTTAGTGTTGTTATTAAATGGATGGACGAGGATGGTTGGAGGTGTGGCAGTTAACCGAGTTCATTGGTTGCTGGAGGTACATCAGCTTTGCAGTTGTTAGCAGAAATGCGGGAACTGCCTCAAAGGTCACTGGAGATCTGACCCCTCTCAGCTCAGCTGATATCCAATCTGTGAGAGCAGCAGCGTAGCGCCGACACATCACATCACATGTCATGAGGTGTCATCTCAATGTGACCCAGGTCAGGCGTGACAATCTGTTAATGTCTCAGCTCTGGCTGCTCCTGACAGACAATGTGGAGGCTTCCAACAGATTCTTTTGCAAGCTTAGCAAGCTAGCGTGGAGATTGTATATTATATAATTATTTACGGTGATGCATATACTAAGTATATAAGTATATAAGTTGGATGTGGTAGCTTAGTGGTTAAGGTGTTGGATTACTAAGGTTAAGGTAGTGAGTTTAAATCCCAGATCCACCAACCTGCCACTGCTGGGCCCCAGAGCAAGGCCCTTAACCCTCAATTTCCCGGTTATATAAAAAAATGAGATAAAAATGTAAAAGTCACTCTGGGTAAGGGCATCTGCCAAATGCCTAAATGTAAATGAAAATAAGGGCTCACACACTGACAAAAAGCTGGTTAAGTTTGCTTGATTCAAATGTGTACATCGGTTTCACACGATTGGACTGAGAAACATTAACACAATTAGTTTTCATACACCCAACATGATTTGAAGAATATTTTCAAATCCCTGAATAAAATAAAATGCAAGTTCACACCTGAGCTGAGAATCAAACACACAGTGCTGGTGTTTTGCAACAGACACACAACTGCACTATTCTCCCCTGATTGTATGCATGAAGGATCAAGGACAGTTTATGGTCATTCCAGAACATGGTACATGACAGTGAATGAAACTAAGTACTGAGGTCCCAGTGATAGCAGCCAAAAAATATACAACTTACATACAAAAAAAAGTATAAATATTAAACTATATAAAATTGTGAAAATATAATTTAGATACACTAGACAGAGTAAGAGCAACAATGCAGTGTAAACAGTAACAGTACAATGAGTAGATAACAAAGTGTACATTCCTATGTTATGCACATGATGGGTCTGTAGTGTGGCAGATACTGAGTTATTGCACATGAAAAGTCTGTAGTGTGTGTTATTGCACATGAGATCCACTGTAAAGATATTATTGCACATGAGATCACAGTGTAAGGGTATTATTGCACATGAAAGTGTCTAAATGTACTACTATAGTATATAGCATATAGTATAAAGTTATATGTCCCACGAGTGCCAACATCCTTATGAGGTTTAACAATGTACCTGGTTCACGTTAATATTACGTGAATTAATCCCGCTCACTTTACATCATTTAATCTAATCATTAGAAACGTGTTTAATTAAGCTTAGTGAAAGCAATTAAAACATGTTTTAATGATAAATGTAATATTTTTTACTACCTATTCCTTTTCATCAGTGCATATTACTCATTCATTCATGGGTAATAAGTGCATGGACAGATCATTTGTGTAGACACAATTGTTATTAATAGTTTATTACCATCTTATTACCAAATATTTTTGGACAAATAATTAAATTGGGCATTAAAAGCAAAAAACAAACAAACAACCAAAAAAAGAAAAAAACGAGATAGTAAATATGAAATAAATCTGAGAAAAAAATGAGAATATGGATAAGTTACATGGACAAGGATATAAGATAAGGATGTAAAAACACCAAATACAACACTAACGACAATGAAACATGAATAGCCTTCTACTGTTGTAAACTACCCTACTTTAATCATTATTTATGTGCACACTTACTAGCTGTGAGCTACTGTGATGTTTGTTATCTCTGTAATGAAGTATTGCAAAATATCACTGTGAGATATATATATATATATATATATATATATATATATATATATATATATATATATATATATACATATATAATTGGCATTATATTTATTTTAAATCAAAGTTAAGCAGTTAATATATTGAATACTCATCAGTATTTTCCAGCCAAAACTTTTATGTACACTATTATATAAAATCCTAAATATATATACCTAAAAATTCATAGTTCAAAATACAAGCTTTAGTATGTTATTATAATTATTTTTATTAATACCTCACTACTCTTTTTTATTGGGCTTAAGTTCCTTTTTAAACCTAAGGGTGGCACCATTGGTTCGGGTTTGTTTTTCTCTGGTTTGGATTTTACAGCATTTTAATGGATGCCACTTCAGATAGCAAATCACTCAAATTTGAGTTTAAATGTGTCTCTGAGAGTTAGCTGGAAGATTTTCAGTCAGCTGTATACCACATGCATGTGGTAGAGGTCTGAATTGATCTGTGCCAAATCACTTACCCAGAAAAATCAATTCTGGGTTTCTTACAAGGAAGAAAATAATAATAGCATGTGGTTTGGTGCTGAATAATCATAATAATAATCAGTATAGAGATTCATACTCATTGATATTATTCATTACATTTCCTTTATCATTCATGCTTCTTTTTATATAATAATCAGTATATAGATATATAATAATCAGTATAATCAGTAATCAGATAAATAATAATCAGTATAGAGAATTATATTCATTGATATTATTCATTACATTCCTTTATCATTTATGCCTCTTTTTTTCCTTTGGTTCAAATGCAATCTTATTATATAGCTCATTCAAATTAAAAAATGCCGAGACAATGATGAATATTTCTATATTGTATATAAGATATGGAATTATTTTTTAATATAGATGCCATCATACATTTCATACCCTTGGTGTATAAACAGTATGTGAGTGTACGATCTCTCTAAAGAGCTACAATAGTGTTGATCTAGGCATTTTTATCTCAGTCTTTGCTTCCTAAGGATTATGAATTTATGGTCAGATGGAAGCTGATACTAGACTAGTACGCTGAAATGATTATGAAAAATGGCCTTGTGTGTCTGTGTGTGAACGTGCGAAATGTTCAGGCAGCTGTATTCTGTTCTGTGTCTGTATGCATGAATACATAATAGGTATCCTATTAAAGAGAGAGAAAGAGAGGAGGGGTGGAGAAAGAGAGAAGGAGAAAAGAGAGAAATACTTATTCCCATCTGTTGTAGACTCATGACTCACTTATGATTCATTCATTTTCCTCAGTATTTAAATCTTTGGACAAGTCAGCTGAAAAAAAAATATATTTCTTTTTCTTCTTTTTCTTATATTGCTACTTTTTTTTAATCTTTTCTATTTTTGCCTACTATGTAGAAAGCTGCATATATGTCAAAAGACCATTGATAATTTTGCATATTAGTTGGTAATCAGCCTTGGATTTCAGTAAGGATGGAAAATACTCAAGGAAGAAAATTCTCATTAAACTAGTTCCCATTTCACTAGAGGTTGAAGGTGCTTTTTTTAATATCCACACCCTCATAACAGCATAGCAGTGTTAATTTGTCTGCCATCAACCTCTGCAAGCTGAAAACATGCCTCACATCTGCTATGGAATAACTGCAGCCTGATAAAAATTTTAAAAAAAAAAAAAAAGAGAAGAAGAAGAAGAGAGTAAATATAGACGCTCTAGTGGTACATCAGATAATAAGATAATCAGGCCATATCCCATGGAGTTTAACACAAAATAAACTTCCCTTCAAAAGCTTTTCTCATTGTAACTGGATACTGTATTCACACTCCTGTTTGTGTTATTGCTTTATACAGATTAACTACACATCTTTTTCAGACAAATGTGTTGAAAAATAATTTCTAGGTTTTATCTCTGAAATAGAAAGTTTATGAAACGTTATAGATAGACGCTACCAAAGAAGAGAGAAAGTAAATATTTTTGATAGCATAGATCAAAGGTGATGTCAGTGTGTTTCAGGTTGTTAGAGATAGTAAAACATTCTATCTGATCCAAATAAACCCCTGTTAGTAACCCTTGTTCTTTGTAATTGGTCATGAAAATGACTCATTAGTGATGAGCTTTTATTTAATAATGAAAAGGAGAAAAAAGGGCTTCATATTCCACAGCTGACATCACCTTGATCTTCAAAGCTAGAAAGGAAACCCAATAAAGTCACATGATTTCTAAGCCATATTGTGAGACCTATTATGAGAAACAGTGGGGTGCACAGTCAGGTCACGTGTTACACAAAGCATTATTGTTAAAATAGAATTCTAATTATGCGTGGTGGTTTATTTATGTGTGAAAGTGCATTACACTTTATTACAGTGATTATTATGCATTATGTACACAATAAAACACACTGGATTGTGCTGTTATAGAAAAATAGTCAACATAGGATAATTACTCTCTTTTTAATTATTTTATTTATAATAATTACCCTGGGGGAACGGTGGCTTAGTGGTTAGCACGTTTGCCTCACACCTCCAGGGTTGGGGGTTCGATTCCCGCCTCTGCCGTGTGTGGAATTTGCATGTTCTCCCCGTGCCTCAGGGTTTCCTCTGGGTGCTCCGGTTTCCTCCCCCAGTCCAAAGACATGCATGGTAGGTTGATTGGCATCTCTAAATTGTCCGTAGTGTGTGATTGCGTGAGTGAATGGGAGTGTGTGTGTGCCCTGCGATGGGTTGGCACTCCGTCCAGGGTGTATCCTGCCTTGATGCCCTATGACGCCTGAGATAGGCACAGGCTCCCCGTGACCCGAGTGTAGTTCGGATAAGCGGCAGGCAATGAATGAATATAAATCAACACATCCTAACCAGTTGGTTTTAACAATTCAACAGTGCTTTTCTATTAAGAAAATGTGAACCGTGAAATAGTCATTATCCTTATTATCATTTTACTATGGTACTATCCATTATATAAAGAATAAAACATGACATGAAACTAATTATTTAAATATTTTCCAATAGCAGCATGACATTGAACTTTTATTTTATTCATTTTATACCACAGCAGGTATATCCAGATAAAAACTTTTTTATTCATTAAAGAATTAAAAAAATTTTCAGTTTATAGTTACATGTTATGTTATAGAACTTCCACATGATTTTTTTTTAATTAATCAGAAAAAAAGTTCCTTGTGAATTAACAGTTACTATAGATATAATAATACATTAAAACTCATCAAAACCTAGCAGCTGGCACTATTGTAAAAATCCTGACCAATCAGAATGTAGAATTCACCCGCGCTGTGGTATAAAACATGTTCTGAACGTATTCTTCAATGATGTTTTCTTCATAGACAGTGTTACTAAAATACTTTATATGTGATAAACTACAATGTGAAACTTTGCCCCATTGTTGCTGTTTGCTTTTGCAGTGAAATATGGCGTAGATGCCATTACGGCTTTTGGGCCATGTCGGAGGTGCTGCATGGGTGGGGTGAGCATTCTCACCTAGCTCCTCCAACTCAGCAGTGATTAATCTTCTAGCCAGAAACAGTGACTTCCTCCTGCATTAATTTCTTAAGTAATGTGACACCTCTGCAATATGACATGAGCGAGCGAGCCTGAAAGTGCCTGAATGCCGAATTCTTTTCCGCTATAAATCATTAGCCATTAGAGACCTGTGGGCCTTAAACGACTTAAACAAATGAACTAGTCTGATTTAATAAGACCTTGAGCTGCATCAAAATGCAGGATGAAGAATCTGAAAAGGAGAAAGAAAAAGAAAAAAAAAACTAATAACAATTAGGCCTGATGCTTTTCGTGCCACGGTGTTATCTACTAGCAGTGCTTTTTATCCCTGTATGTAATCACTGTACACCACTGAAAGCCAGCTGAGCAAAGTGTTGGTGCAGAATTAATAAGTAGCTGTAGTTACCTGCTGTAGGTAGTAGCGGTAGTTGTGTGCTCCAGTGCAGTGAACAGCCTCCACTGCCTGCAGGCAGGTTCTGCATGTCGAGTCCAGTTGGGGTGCATCATCATGGGAGGGGAATGAGGTACAAAGGTAACCATGGTGATGGTGAATATGAACCAGTGAGGCTCATTAGAAGTGCACCACATAGCAATGTAGCAGGAAGAAAAAGGAGCAAAGGAAAAAGGTAGAAGGAAAGTATGTGCATCGGCATGTTATGTAGATGAACGAGTGGTCACATGCAAAGCAAAAAAGTTGCTTCGGGTATTTAGCTTTCTCGCTTGCACAACAGAGTTTCCGTTTAATCCGATGCCTTCCTTCTCAGCCCCACTGCTTCACAGCCAAGAGCCCCAAAGCGGAAGCCCATCATGCTGCCATGATCCCGCTGTCTTCACTTTAATCCCTGTATTCTGCACCACTGAGGCCTCTGCAAGGCACTTCATAACAACAGAAGAGTGACAAGCGAAGCATCTGCTATAAAGCTGAGAAATGGCCTACAGCTTGTCTTTTTTTTTGGCATGACAATCCTGGTTAGTAGGTTGTTGTTGTTTTTTTCATTGTATTGGATGGATCCAGCTAAACTAATTATTGGAAAAATCCAGTAGTGCAGAGTTGCAAAGGCCAATTATAAGCCTTGCTAATATTCTTCACTAAAACTTGAATGAGCACTTGAACAAAGTGCAATATCTGTGGTGGAAAAAATATTTCACATCCTTTCCTACATCCCTGTCCTGTTCTTCTTATCCCATCACCATTAGAGAACAGGTTGGAAATGCTTATAAAGCATTTCAGTTTCACAACCCAAAATTGGCAGAGGCCACAAATGTGGAATTCATTAAGTCAGTGTTCAATTAATCCTCAAGCAATTCTCCCATGTCAGATGGTGAATGATTCTCCTTGATGTCACCACTGCCCTGATAGCTATCTGGTGCAATAAAACTTTTATAATTGGCAAGAAGCTTTGCTGCCTCTAATTGCACAGTCGAATCCTAAAAAACACGACCTTTCATTAGGAAGATGGATCAGGATTTCTAATTGACCGTGTTAAAGATTGAAACGTGGCTGAGATTGCTGCAGTGAGAGAAACAAAGCACTTACAAGAAGACACAGACTAAAGTCACTTTCAGGCGACTTGGATCACATTTGTCTGTATCTGTTAGCATGATTTAACAGAAGAAAAAGGAAATTTAGTGGCCAAGCTCAAAAGCCCTGGTGCTACAGGCAAGTTTAGTCACCTTCAATATCCAAAGCCAGAAAAATTAATGCATAGTCAGAGTATAACATAAACACATGAACAGTAGACTGGCAAAAACCTTTAGGCTAAATTCATACTTGGCTTTACCAACACGAGTGTAGCTAAGATGGCTGACTTTCCTGCGTTCAAGCAGAAATGGACTGGATGGTATGCAAAGTGGTGGCACTGGTGGCTCAATGGTGGCGGTGGTGGATTAATGGATAATGTTGTGGGGTAAACCAATAATGTGTTTCTAATAAATACAAACATATATACAAATACATGGAGCAATAGTCTTTTTTTTTTCCACAAAGAGATATGCTTTTATTTATAGAGTATCTGCTCCATATACACCATAAAGACCACATGTTGTGCCTAAGGTAGTATATTTTTTTTGTCATTCTTTGTAGTTGCCTAGTTAAATTGTACAGGATGCTATGATTAAATGCTGCTTAAATGACCTCATTTTGACTAGCAGCAGCACTGTGTTCCAGCATGATAGTAGATTCTGATCCAGCACACTTTTCTACTCTTTCTTAAGAATAAAAAATATAAAGCTGAGGTAAATCTAAATTAAGAAAAACAGATGCCTTTATCAAACATAAGCAATTGCTCCTTCATTGGGAGAAGATTTTCTGGTTTTGAACTATTTTACTGAGTCAGATCAGAGAGAAAGTTTCACAAGCCATCTGGTTGAGATTATTAAATTCAATTCAATTTATTTATATAGTGCTTTGAACAATGAGCATTGTTTCAAAGCAACTTTACAGAAGTATAGAAACATGGAAAAAATTATGGAAAAAGGTTTAAAGTTAAATTATTATTTATCCCTAACATTTATCCCTAATTAGGTGATGGTACAGAGGAAAAACTCTCTGAGATGACATGAGGAAGAAACCTTGAGAGGAACCAGGTTCAGACGGAAACCCATCGTCATTTAGGGGCCAGTAAATAATGGAAATGGAAATAATTCCCTTTCTTCAACAGTTTATAGTCACAAAGATTAGTGAACTTAAGTGATGTAGCTGAGGCTGAGGAACTGTATACATTCTGGAACTATCATTTTTGCAGATGAAATATAACTTATTTTTTCTAGCAGCCCATTTTTCTTCAGAATGTTTGGATGCACGTCAAACATGCCTCTTTTGGTTTAAATACAAATCTGGATACAGATAGTGGCATCGTGTTACATCCTTAATACAATGTATTATACTTTGAGTTGAAATATGAGGTCATTGTAAATAATTTCAAACACGTTTTTAAGGAGAAGGTACAGCAGCAGAGATCAACATGGAAATCTACCAAGCAGGGCTGCTTCAATGCTGATCTGCTCACTAGTGCTTGAAACGTTTAATCCTCAAGGTGCACGGAAAGTCTGCAGGCAAGTAGGTTAACAGAGCATAACGACCGTGTGAGCATGTACGTATGCATAGTTACACATCAGGTATAAAATCAGCCTCACTCTAGTCTACATAATTATCTTTCACTGTTGCCAAAGATGGTGAATTTTTTTGTGATGGTGAATTTTAAATGTGGCTAAATGTAATAAAAGTACAAATTCTGGTAGTACAAGAATCCATAGTTAAAGCTACACACACACACACACACACACACACACACACACAATCACCTACAGTCTTATTTTATGGGGCATCTGCATAGTCACTTGACTCCGTTGACATGGTATAATTTGTGTGAATGTTTGTGAATTAAACTCTCATATGAGTGACTGCTGGCTCAGTGTGCTCTAATATAATAAGTCAGGCCATGGCTTTCTTGCCAAGACTGACCTGACAGCTAAGCCATTCTCAATGAAGAATCTTTTTCATAATTTCCATTTCTCTACATTAAGGCTGTTGCTGTCTCTCTAACCGTTTCACTGTGTTTCGAGGAAAGCAGAATTAACTATAAATCTCCTTGAAAATCTATTCTGGAGAGTTAGTACAACACTGCAATACAACACAATCAGATGCATTCAACATAAACAAGACGAGCTCATGCATTTCTATTTATAAATTCGTATATGTTAAATTATTTAGTCTAACGTTCCTGTTATCCTCAAATTTACAAACATGTTTTGCTCTTGGGGTTAATTTGACAGCAGAAACTTAAACCTCCAGAATATAATCTTTACCCTTTTTTTTTTGGTCAGGTAATTTATGTTTGTTGAATACCTAAGATGATTTTTTTTAAATAAAACATAATCCCAACCCACCCCATCACCCCCTTCTCCTAATCTCCCAGAATTTCTATTTTGTGACTATAGAAAAGTTTACAAATCACCATCAAATCTTACTGACTGACCTTACATTGGACAGAAAGAATCTTTTTTTTTTAAATGGTTATATTTTATTTCTAAGTACAGATTTTTGTTATTTATACCATTTGGAAAGTGGTACAATTTCTGTTTTCAAGGATATTAACATCTCTGAGGTCTCTGAGAAATTATGTTTTCCCCAACACCACAGGTATGTTTATGTTAGGTTAGGGCACTAAAGCAGAGGGATGTTCTTGAAGATTATAAAATGTATTGCTATAGTGACCTCAATATTATCCAAAATAACCAAAGCAGATGAATCTATTTTTAAGTGTTTTAAACAGCTAAAAGTGCTTGAGGTCAAATTTATAATGTTATGTTTACCTGGGTATCCTTATTAAATTTGGAAAAGTTATTAAATATGAAGCATAAAAAATGCCAAACATATATTTAGAGACGTTAAACATTGAATTGGGTCAAACTGGCCCCAAGGATAATAGGAGGGTTATGCCTAAATAGTTACTAATATGTAAAATGTCTGCATTTATGCTAGAAATTTAAAATAAGCTGGACCTTCGTTTTAGTTAATACTCTTAGCTACAAAATGTGCACGCAAGCAGATTATAACTCTGTTTAAGCTCCATTATAGATATTGATTTTTAATTAAAGTGTACTTTAGCACAGGAATGCTATACATGTTACCACTGTTTTCCATGTAAGAGACTTATATTGATTTCTACCACAATGGTGTTTAATTCTCAAATCTGATTGGTCAGGTGTTGACTCATTTTCAATAACAGCAATTTAGAGAGTAGTGTGGGTGGAAATTCAAGCACAGGATGCTAATAGTGTGCTCATGCTAATGCCTTTTTTCTATAGTAACAGCATGTAAAGGTTCGACTTCCATAGTGGATGGTCCACATAAAAAGTCTATTATTATCACGTATTGAAACATGGTGCATTTAACAAAGAAAAATACATAATATGGTAAAGCTTTATATAAGGAGATAGATGTTTAGTAAGTAGGTAAGTAGGATTTCTGACATGGGAAAGTTTTATGAGGCTGGTGAAGGAATTGCGGTGTATTTTTGCTATAATATACAAAGGATATAAAAAAGCTTTTATACCCCTGTTAAAATGACATGTGTTCGTGATGTAAAAAAATAAAATGAAGATAAATCAACTTTTTCCACTCTCTATGTGAAATTTCAACCTTTGAAATGAAGTGAAAAACAATCAGAAACAAATAAATAATCTGTGAAAATGGCAAACTTGATTGAAGTCTTGATATATTGAAGTTGCACTCAATAAATCCAATTAGTCAAGTTGAAATGTAGTAAATCTGGAGCATTTCATTTTATCCTCCAAATAAAAAGAACATTTTTGAAGGAGAAAAAACCACTGCATGAAAACCTGATACAAAAAAATGTACTATCAGCAGCAGGGTTTGATAATAAAGGTTGATTTTGATGGGGGAAAAAGAAAAGCTCTTATTATTCCTTGTGAGAGAGAAAAGGAACAAGGATCATAGTGAAACAGAAAGTTCAGCATTCCTTCCATAGTTTTAGTTATGACCTGAATATGAAGCTGTGCTTTTCGTATCTGGGATTTAAATTAGCTCCTAACTAACTTCTCTGCCTTCGGAAATGAGATGATTAAAGTGTTGTGAAAGTTTGGTGACAGGGTAAGGTGTATGGGAGGATTAAATTGTCAGGAGATTTAATGGAATTGTACAGTAAGAGAGCTCCAGTACACACATTTCACAGTGCTACAGTGGACAAGATCTCTGTTTTTGGCACTCTTCAAGTGAAAAGAGTCTGTTCATCCTGTTATTAACTCGATATATATATAATGGCAGGTCTGGGAGTGCCTGATTAGATATTGTTCCAGCTGAAAACAGCCAAAAGTATAAAAGAAATAAAGGATTTTGGATAATCATATACTTTAACATCTCTACTAAAAGTGAAATGATGTGAATTGAAAAATCATCAGACAAAACACAGGCTGACAAATCAAATCAAGATGAAAATGAACAAGCCAGAACCTGAAAACCTAGGCAGAGCCAATAAACAGGGCTTGGACTTGAATAAGACTTAAAAACAGAAACAGTAGGGTTTACATACTGTGCATTCAAGTCCTGCTGGGAAGTTTGTATATACGAGTGGAAAGTCAGGTTCAAGTCACTTTGGTTAGGACAAGATGGAGGTGTAACTTTAATTAATTAACTACAAAAAATAAATGATAATGTCTGTTTTTTTTTTTCTTTTTTAAATAATTTCTGAAGCCACTGCGAAGTTTATATTTTTACTTAATATTTTGTAAGATATTATGTTATTTAGTAATTAAAGCATTTCTTTTCTTTTGAAGTTAAGTTAATCACTTTCTTTGTATTTCAAGAACTGGCTAAAACATAATACACATTAAAAAACATAATGACTGCAAATAACTAGCATCACATGTTTTGCATCCATTGACTCCATCATATTATCTGACTAACATGCCCCCAACTCGGAAACTCGGAGCTGAAAGAAATTCCTACTCGTAATTATGACCGTAATTATGTCATATGCGTTCAACTTAGAAATATGATCTTTCTGATATGAATGAACACACAGATTGTTTAACTAATTAACAGTCTGACAGAGAACAGGTTGACACATTAGGGATACTCAGCCAATGGCGGGTCAGGGATTAGAGACAGGATTAGAACAGCAAAGGAAATATATGTAATAAATCGTGTAGTTTTCAGGTCAGAATAACAAAATGGAATTGAATTGAAAGGTTTTCATATGCACCTCATATACTCTTTCTTTACAATGAATATATTTACCTACAATAATAATTACATTTGTTGTCTTTTTCCCCTAATACTGATGGATAGTTTGGGAATTAATTGCAATCAGGATTCCACTGTATACAAATAAACCATGTAGTACATGTATATCATTGACAATGTTAGTTATCTTGCAGTATTCATCCTGTGGTGATGGCTGTGGAATGAGGTGCGCCCCAAACATAGCTTTCCTATCAGCCGGGGAATTGCAGTTGGCCTAGGTTCAGCCGGCCTCAGCTGGTCAGCCTGTCCAATAGTTACCTCTCTCCTTACTGCTGAATTGAGCTCAACAGATTCACTCTGAATTGTCCTCAACAGAGTCACTCATCTGAAGTCAGCCTGCCAAAACTGATCTTACTTTAGATTTCTCAGCAACCGTGCCGTATCGCTTTCATTTCCGAGCCTTAAGTAGTCCATCAGGTGATGGTAACTTAGTGCAACTTTCAAATCAAGGATTTTCAGCTCAGTCTCTAGACTCATTTAGCCTGACGTCAACTCTCTGGCTGCACCATTCCACACTCACAAATGCAATCATGCAACACATAAACATATCAGATTATATACAGTGGAACCTCAGCATACAAATGCCATCCCTTGTGAATTTTCGCCTTAAGAATTGAAATTTTGCAAGAAACTTGCATCGGCATATAAAGCTTTTTCGGCTGAACCAAACTGAACCACATACTTACCTAAGTTGTGTGTACATTGTGGAGCCATTCAAAACTTGTTTGCGTTAGTGAAAGCCAAGCAAAACCAGCCAAAGCGAGTTTACGAATTTTACAAATTGTCTGTTCTATTTTTAGCCCAAGCTTGGTGTCACGAATTTCTGTGAGGACCCTTGACATGGTATGCTTGGCTTGGGTCAATTCTTTGTAAGCAGCCATACAGATTACATATGCTTCGTATTGTTTATCTGCATTTACATTATTTCTTATGGGAAAATTTATATCTGAATACTAATTTTCACCTTAAGAACTTGCCTCCAGACTGAATTAAATTCGTATGCCAAGGTTCCACTGTATTTGAATGGATCCAAAATAAAAATTGATGATGGAGATGAAAAGACTGCACAGTTATTCAATATTCACAGATATCAAAAAATTCTTCTGCCTTGCACTAAATCAGGACTATTATCTCTTATAACATGGAGTTTCATTGTTGAAGGCACTATTTGTCACTGCTGTTATTTAGTCAACTGTTTCAAAATCATGATGTATATCTTCCAAATAGCCAGTCTGGGCACCAAAAAAGATGCACTTGATGTTAGCCAGCTACTTTGTTTAAGCCATACAAAACATATGGTTGTGTAGTTCATCCATTTGTGTAATGTGAGTGTAATTTGAGTGGACAGTTTTTTGCTTAGTATGTTCAAGATTCAAGATTTGTATTTGTTATGTGTACAGTTACAAAGAGTATAAACCTTGCAGTGAAATGAAAACCTGGTCTACTCCTCAGCAGATGGGCTTTGCTTTATTACAGCAAAAACAACAGAGTAAATCCAAAAATGTAGCAAAGGGCAGGTCAGTACCAAAACAGGATACCGAATGTGGCTAAAACAGGTCTCTGGCCTGGCTAATAACAAAAACTAAACAAAACAAGTCTCAGGCAGGTCAGGAACAGGCAAGAGATTAGAAACTGAAATCGAAGAACAAACAGGAGGCTCTGAGATAAACAAACAGAACATATACTTCTCCAAGTTGGAACAGAAATGGAACATAAGCATGAAATTGTGCTATGGAGCTACAGATTGGATGTAATAGAATATGATGTTCAATACGTTACATGTCACATGTATCAGTAACTTCTTCTTAAGTACTTCTAGTTTTCCTAGTAAATGCATGCATGAGGTAAAAATCAGATCCACTTATTGAATTAAATATGAATTGATCTACACAGTAAAACGAAGTTATATAGTGTTCATTTAGATCATCTTTTCTTAATAAACTTGCCAAACCGCTAATAAATATGTCAATCACCATGTCTGTTTTGGCTGACATCTTTTGTTTATCAGTTGATAGCACCTTTCTTCCTGATAAATAATCCTTGTTAATCTCAATTCTAGTTCTCAATTCTAACAGCTGGCTTATTACTTTTACATAAAAATAAGAGTAAATTTGTGACATTTGCATCATATAATTAGCTATTTATTCACTATTTCCATATTTATACACACAGAGTAGTTTGAACTAGAGGCTGGGGCTGATTTCTTTTTAGTCCAGACTGTATAATTATACAGCATATTATTTTTAGTTTCAGGGAAAATGATTACACAGAGTAAAATAATATATCATTTATTTATCAGCAGTGATTGAAAACTAAAAGAATGTAATAAACATAAAAAAGAACAAAAAAGGACAACATGATCACTGAATATTTAAAATGACTTTAGTTGTATTTTTTCTATGTATTTCAGGTTGAAGACTTCATGTGGTGTGTTACAAATGGAGCAGAATTTTGCATTCTGCACATATGACTTGTATCACTGAGGGCAGAAATTATAATTGACTGCTATATAATTGATGTCCTACAGCTGTCAATCTCTATCAAATCCAAACAATGGGTATTGATGGAAAAATACCACACAATGCTTGAAGTCCTTAGTTTCTAATTAGTATGGAACCAGATTGTAGCTGTTTTTTTGTTGTATTACAGCCCAATGAAATTAAATTTAGCATCAAACAACGTGAAACTTTTAGATAAGCATAAACTCTAATTTTCATTGCTCCTCATAATTAAAGACCCAAGACACCGCCAAAGAACAAAGGAAATATTTTCTCTTTATTCGACTGAATTCTTTTTGATTGATTGACAAAATGGCTCATAAATTTTAGGGAAAGTCTGAAAGAGTGTTGGATGGATGAATAAAGAAAGGTTCAATATACTGCATGTTCGTAATTTATTGAGTTTATCAGTGATGGTAATGCATTTAAGCAGTTTATACAGTTAAAGGCTAAATGTTAGGTTTCCTTTCAATGTGTTGTGAGGAAAAAAATAAAGCTAATTACTAAATAATGATTCTAAAAGGCTTGATACATTATATATTGTTAGACTTAATAGAGTTTGCCACCTTGCACCTTGATTTACCAGAGCTGAGCAGTTTAATTTAAATCCTGTTTCATTCAGGAACAAGTTTGTCTTCATTATTTTCTCATCACTCCAAAATATTTACCAGTGATTAAAAAATTTAAAAGGAAACATGCCTCCACTAATGGCTCATGCTGTTCTGTTTAAGTTGTGTAGTTTTATTTAGAGTATGGTGCTCTTCAAGTCTAGGATGTTCATGAATTATTGTAAGAGCATCATTGACAAGAATTCACCTGGAAGGAAAGGGTTTGTGTTAATGCGTTATACATTATTGTTTCTGTGGGAACAACATGCACTGGATGGACACTTCACATTAATGAAGACTAATAAAGCGTTAAAAAACTGAATTGTTGATATGGTGCTGGTTTTTATAGAGAGACTGTTATTTAACATTAACGAAAGAAGTCTTCATTGTCAAGAAGTAACATGAAGTAACAGAGATTGTGCTTGATAATATGACCAGCTGTATTTATTAATATAAAAAAGAGGAGATGGTAAGAAAATCTTTGTTTATCACTGCTCTAACAAAAGTGGAACTATAAATAAACTCCATTTTGTGATCAAAATGCACCAAGTTGAACACAGCATAAGTAATGTTGTGTCATTTTTGTTGACTCTGAGTTGACTCTTTTTAGTGTTCTCAGAATAACCCTGTGACCCTGAGCAGGATAAAGTGAGCGAGTAAAAATATCTGCTCCATTGATACAGAATCGTTTGTAAAGTATTCAATCTAAGATAAACCTAAGAATGATTTGTTTTTCTTGTCTGTAATATAAAGGGTAAACTTTTCACAGTCGAAGGACACAAATATAAGGGCTGATGGGAATCTCTACAGTGATTGTGTATTGAAAGATTTTGACTCTCCATGTGTCATTTTTTAGTGGTATGTACAGTACTGTTACGACCGGTAGGGTCCGGCAGGATATAACAGACCCAACGCAAAGCTTAACACGGACAGGGGTTTATTAAACATAAAACAGGAACCAGAAACCGCGACACTACACTGGCCTACATACAAACGAAGACTAGCAACTAAAACAGACAAAGACAGGACTATAAATAGAAGACATAATCAGGGAACAATCATGATACATTGGGGACAGGTGCACAGGGGAAGGAACACACATTAGGCTAGGGCGGGGCTAAAACACGCACATGGCCAAAACATAAACAAAAGAACATGACATGACAACCCCTACTGAGGGCCCCCTAGTGGTCACCCTCAGCCCTGCTACCCGTAACATCTCCCCCCTCTCAAAGGCGCGGCTCCCGACGCGCCAAACCCTAGCCCCTCCCAAAAAGTCCGGTCCAGCGATGGGTCCTGGGGAGGAGCTAGGAACGTAGAGAGGCCGGTGGGGGGAGCGAGGAGCAGGGTGAGGCACTTGGGGGGGGAGCGAGAAGCAAAAGCAAGGCGAGTGGGGGGAAGCGAGGACCAAGGCGAGGCAAGTGAGGGGAACGAGGATCAAGGCGAGGCAAGTGGGGGGAACGAGGATCAAGGCGAGGCAAGTGGGGGGAACGAGGATCAAGGCGAGGCAAGTGGGGGGAGTGAGAAGCAGGAGCGAGACAAGTGGGGGGAGCAAAGGACCCGACGGCAAGGCCAAAGGGTCCGACGCGACGTCCACAGCCGAGCGGAGGCGCCGAACGAGGTCCACAGCCGAGCCGCAGAGCCGAATGACGTCCACAGCCGAGCCGCAGAGCCGAATGACGTCCACAGCCGAGCAGCGGGCCCTTTCGAGCGACGTCCACCGCCGAGCACTCGCACCGAGCGATGTCCACCGACGAACGACGGCTCCGGGGCGACGATGTCCGTCTCGCTGAGGTCTGGAACTCCCCAAAGGGCGGGCGGGAGCAAGGTGCTGCCGAAACTCTCCTCCGCTGGCAACAGGTGGGGGCAGCGCTCCCCACGGAAGCTACATCATGGGGCGACGCCCCCCACAGGAACATGGGCGGAGCGAGAGTCGGAGCAGTCAAAACAAAAAACAAAAAAGGTTCAAGGTCCGGGGGCCCTGACCGGAACTCTCCTCTGCTGGCGAACATTGGGGCAACGCCCCCCACGGAAGCTACATCGTGAGGCGACGCCCCCCACCGGAACCTAAGCAGAGCGAGAGCCGGAAAAAAAAAATTGAAACGCCGGCCCTTGGCCGGAACTCTTTCCCTGGATAAAAATGGGGGTACGCCCCTCACGGAAGCTACATCGTGAGGCGACGCCCCCCACGAGAACATGGACGAGACTCTAAAAATGGGGGCACGCCCCTCACGGAAGCTACATCGTGAGGCGACGCCCCCCACGAAACATGAACGAGACAAAAAAAAAAATTCTTCCAAAAATGTAAATTTTCTGCCGACACCCTCCTCCTGTCCCTAACCGGAGAGAGGGGCGGAATCAACAAAAAACCCCCAGAAAACCCTACTCCGAACCGGAGCGCAAAACGAAAACAAGCAAAACAATAAAAACCCGGAAACAAAAAAAACTAACCTTCTCGCTGAAGCTTCGCGCTGGATCTGTTCGGTTTGGGCTAGTCTTTCTTTACGACCGGTAGGGTCCGGCAGGATATAACAGACCCAACGCGAAGCTTAACACGGACAGGGGTTTATTAAACATAAAACAGGAACCAGAAACCGCGACACTACACTGGCCTACATACAAACGAAGACTAGCAACTAAAACAGACAAAGACAGGACTATAAATAGAAGACATAATCAGGGAACAATCATGATACATTGGGGACAGGTGCACAGGGGAAGGAACACACATTAGGCTAGGGCGGGGCTAAAACACGCACATGGCCAAAACATAAACATAAACAGACATGACATGACAACCCCTACTGAGGGCCCCCTAGTGGTCACCCTCAGCCCTGCTACCCGTAACAAGTACACAGCTATATCACCAGTCTGTGACATGCTGCTATTTTCTATGTGACGTGACACTATATAAGCTAGGATTTATGATTTCAAGCCTTCTTGTCGTTCATTATTTTACAAAAAGGGCATGTCCCCAAGTGTTTTATTCCATAGTGAATATATTCAGAGATTGTTTTCTTTATATCCTGTCATTTATGCTTCATATGTGTTTCATAGTCCAACTATCATACAAACACAAACACAGACAAAAGATTTTTAATATATAATTAATACATATTTAGTGACACATTTGTGTATTCTTTAATGCAAACTCATAGCAGAAACTGCTGGATAAATGTCATATTTACGTTACATTATAGAGATTATGGTAAAATGTAATTTATTCATTTAGTACATATAACCTTTTCAGCACTTTTGTGAAAGATTCAGCAGTTTTAGTTTATAACTTTGACCCCTGCCTGAGATCACGTGTGTGATATCAAAATTCAGTGTAATCTAAATTATAATCTTTCAGTCATTTCAGATTATTGCTTTTTGTTTACACAATAGAGAAAAAATAATGATTGGGATCATCTAAAGGTTATCCATTAAGCCCATGGTTGGGGATAATCTGGATGGATTCGGCTGGCTGTAAGGACAAAGATAAGATGAATGTGAGAAGTAGGAACACTGCAGGACATTGGATTTGGCATTGTAGGCAGAGACGAGCACAAATATACAGAGTGTGCTACTGAGCCCTGTAACTTTAGTTAAAGTAGAAGCTATTTTTTGCAATCAGCATCATGTTGATCCAGATCACCAGGGACTCTGCTGGACCAATTCCTTATCTGCATGTCTCTCACCGTTCATGTCAGATACAGAAAAGATTTTCTTCTTCTACTTCTTCTTCTTCTTCTTCTTCTTCTTCTTCTATAAAATAGAGTAAACTTTCAGTGTTATTGTAGATTCAGCTTTTTAAGTTTGTGCCAGTCAGGGTTGGAATTTTTCCTGTGTCGTTATCAGAAAATTAGAAATGGAGCTTTGCTTGGCAGATACAGATAAAGCATTAGAGAGTCTTAACAAGGATATGGTCCAGTTCAAATTAATAAGAGAAGCACTCTGAGAGAAACTGGTAAGAAAGGATTTTGTGCAATAAGCATCACTTGACATAAGAATCTTATTCTTTTACAGTCTTTTTAATGTCAATGTACTCGGCTCATTGTTCAATCGTATCCCCTTAGACTCTGAGCTTATTAATAAGTTATTCATAAAACCATATTTATCACTAAGTATTACACATTATTCCATGTCTACATTGAAATTGATATGAAAGATAGTTATATTCCTTATATATAAGGAATAGAAGTCTGGGCAAAGTTAATTGTTTGAGTTAATTGTGTTTAGTCTTATAAAATCTGACAACCTAAAGTCACGGTTTAAGAAAATGGACATCAGTTCAGTCATCTTCAGTAAACAGTTTATCTTAGCCAGAGTCAGAGTGTATCTGAAGCCTATCCCAAGAACACTGGGTGAAAGATGGGAATACACCCTGATTGGGATACACACACATGGGGCAGCGGTGGTTCAAGTGGTCAAGGCTCTGGGTTGTTGATCGGGGTTCAAGCCCCAGCGCCACCAAGTGCCACTGTTGGGCAATTCAGTAAGGCCCTAACCATGGCATTGATTCTGCATGCCAAGAAACTGCAGAGAAAGTCATATGACATTCTGTGGATTTCAGCAGAGATTGTACTAAAGGCCCAGCTGTAGCCTCAAGCTGCTTTCACACAAGTGAGTGTCAAAGAGACAGGTGACTGTACATTTTCAGGACACAGAACCGCAATTTCAGTGACAGAGGCAAGCAAAAGAGTGACAGACAAGTTTAGATTTTCTCAACTTTATGCAAATTAAGTGACAAATCCAGTATGAGGAATGTACATTACTTTCTATTGAAAAGCACTGAAGAAACACTTGTCTACATAATTACTCAAGGTTTAGGGGAGAATTTTTTAGATAGAAGTACGATACTTGAGGTATTTGAACTCTAAATGATCTATTTCAGTGCACTTAGGGGGTACTGAGCTACTATTTAAAGACAATCAACATAAGTGCTAACAAGGTTTTAACTAAACATGATTAAATACTGTGGCCACATATTCTTCTGCTTTGTATTCATGAGTCAATGCATATGAGATAATCTCTTTCGCCAAAGAAGCTTATGAGACAATACAAAGGAAAAATTACAGACATGATCTTATTTAAAATGAAAAAAATAAAAAATTATAAAAGCTATTACTGCTAATACAGCAATGAGTTAATGTCCCATTTATGAGAAATCAAGGCTGAAAAATGTAACAAAAAATGACACTAATTTGAGGGAAAATAGACAGGAAATGATAGTTATATTTTACAGAAAAAAATGATTTTATTTTAATTGAAAGTATTTTTTATGACAGCCCAGGAGAGGAATCATAAAAAGCATAAAACAAACGTGAAAGTTTACCTCAATTGTCAATTAACGTGATGCATCATTAGGCTGATGAAGCCTTGTTTCATTCTTTGCATCTTGCTCTCATCACCTTACACTGTCCTTGGACCCCTGTTGGAGTGATGAGCACAGACACTGAGCTCTGGTGTGGATATGATAATTCAGCCAGAGCCATCATTATGATCCAGTCAAATTAAAACTGCCTTTAAAGCAGCACTAACTTCCCACTAATGAGGGCAGACTTCAGAGACACAAGACTCAGTGTGACATGCGGCTCATTGAAGACATTTAAGGATGTACCTTTTTATTCATTTATTAATTTATTTATTTATTTATTGCCACCACAATGTGTTTAAATTGGTACTGCTAATTTTATTATTGCAATTTTTGATAATTACTATTGCTGATAATTGTTATTATTATCAATTCTTATTACTTATTTTCAATAAGAAAAGAATTAAGAATTAAATGGGGTGTCAGTCAAAAATATAATATTGGATATATGAATTGATGTTTAAATTAACCAGATAAACCACAATTATTTCAATTCAAATTAAATTAGAATTTTACTGGTCACATACACAACAATACAGAAAACAAAATGCAGTGAAATGCTCCCATGATATAAAAATAGAATTTACAACAAATAGAATTTATAAACCAGAACTTACTTATTATATTAACATATTTTACAGAATAACAGAATAAAAAACAGAATAACTGTATTGTGAATAAAGTGCAGATTGTATGCAGTTGTTTGTACAATATGTGCAATATATGTTGTGCAAAATTATTTAAAGCTATAAGCTCTAGACTTCTTTGTTGTCTTGGTTGATGGCCTGAATGACCTGTGGGAAGATGCTCCTCCTCATTCTCTGTGTGTTGGCCTTCAGGGTGCAGAAGTGTTCTCTTGCAGAAGTGCAACAGAGAGAAGTTCAGTATTCATATATCTGAGGTCTTTAACTACCTTCCTGGCCTTGGTCCAGCACCACATGCTGTATTTGACTGCAGGTCAGAGAGCTCAGTGGGGCTGGTAACTCAGCTGACTGCACCACCATCTGAAGAGCCCTCCAATCATACATGGTGGTTTTCCCAAGCAGGCTTCTTGTCAGGATGCTCTCAATGGTGCATAAGTCAAAGTTCCTTAGTGCCTGAGAGGGCTGTTTTAAGTCTCTTAAGCATCTAAGGTGGTAAAGGCAGGGTGTTAATGTGAACAACAAGGTAACAGAAACTGTGCACTTTCTCCATGGGGTCACATTGAGGTAGTAATGTCTTTCCTGCTTTGTGATAAAGTCAATTATCTACTCCTTTGTCTTGTTGATGTTCAGGAGGAGGCTCTTTTCTGGGCACCAGTTCTCCAAACTTTTTAACTCCCCAGGCAAGATCAGGTCCAACACAACAGTGTCATCAGCAAACTTGACAAAGGTGGTGAAGGTGGTAGAGTTAGAAGTGGCCACACAGTCATAATTGCACAATGAATACAGCAGGGGGCTCAGGACACAACTCTGGAAGACACCTATGCTGATGGTGAGGAAGGGCATGAAACATCATGAGACAGGGCATGTCTGCCCACCCATTCTGTTTGCGGTCTTCCTGTTGGTAGTGGGTTTTTGAGGCAATTATAGTTTAAAATGCTGATCTGTAGTCTACAAACACCATTTTAACATAATTATCCTTCTTGGTGCCCAGATGGCTCAGGGCTGTGTGTAGGAGGTGTGTAATGGTGTCCTCGGTAGAGCAACTAGGATGGTAAATATGTCTTCATATGTCTTATCAAACACAGGAAACAAAGCAGGCAAGATTAGCAAATACTTTATCCTGATAACCTGATAACAGCAAATGCACAGTACCACTTTCACATCAGCTTTGTCCATGGGACAGCAAGGAGTTCTATTAAGTTATTACAACATGAGACGTTTAACAAGAAGGAAGGTAAGCACTGATACTGATGCTGGCAAGGACAAAATTTGACCAGGAGCATTGTTTGTCAGAAATATTGCCGACACGCACTTAAAGACAGGAGGCTTGATTGCTTGCCAAAGAAGTGGCTAGATTAGGAAAAACTGGCAGGTGTGAGCTAAAACCAGTGGACTCCTGCTGAATGGCAGATTTAAACACACACAAAATAATGTGCTGCTTGAACAAATGTTGGCACTGATAATCAACACACATATTTCTTTGTAAATAATTATTTAATTACATTATTTTTATTAGACTATCAAATGGCTGTGAGGGGCTCACAGTTATGCACATGAGTAGCCACAATGTGAAGGCATGGTGATGTATGATATGAGACTATATGGATGGCAGATTTATATAAAGGTATTGAATTTAATCTGATAGATAAGACAAGTGAACAACAAGGCTGTATGAACTGAATGTCAGACAGACTAAAGGACTAAAGGCAACAATTTAGATATTTTGTACTGGACAAAATACCTTTAAGCAGTACCTAACAATCTAGTCATAGCTTAACGACCATGCTAACACTGGATAAGGCTCGTTCGCTCATTCGCTCGCTCGCTCACTCGCTCATTCATTCATTCATTTATTCATTCATTCATCTTTTTTATTCCACGGTTGCTTGGTAACATGCTGAGATCAGCCCATATGATTCTATCCCTGGCTACAGTTTCCAGATACTCCTGGAATCCCCAAAGCCAGCTCTGAGATATAATCTCTGAAAAGCATGCTGGGTATGTCCTGATTGTGGGAGGTGACCATTTTGTAATTTGCCCAAACCACCTTAAATGGCTCGTATCGATCCTCTCAGTCTCATATAGTTGAGCACAGCAATCCTGTGGAGGAACCTTATTTCCACCATCTGTACTTGAGACCTTATTCTTTTGCTCACTACCCACAGCTTGTGATCACTGGTGAGGATAAAGGTGTAAACTGACCAGTAATAAAAGAGCTTCATTAAAAAACTTATATAGACTGGTGTAACAAATATAGTATATTACTATAGTTCTGATAATGAAGACATCAATTTATTCATCTTTAGTAAGCAGTTGATTGCTTCTCTGCCTTTTGGATAAGTTCACTTGTGTTCTCTAGCTTGGACTTTCGGCCTTTTGGCTGGGTTTACGTTGTGTTCTTTAGTCTGGCCTTGAATAGGTTTGGTTATGTGTAGGTTTTGGGGTTGATGATAGCGGTCAGAGGATCAGAGTTGATCCAAAGCCTATCCCAGGAACAATGGGTAAATGGTGGGAACACACCTTGATTGGGATGCAAACACAATCATACACTTATTCACACTAAGGGGCAATAGAGAGCAGCCAATAAACACCTGCTTGTTTTTGCTGTTTTACTGTTAAACACTAACTGGTGAATTATATATATTTTCTCTCTCTATACTATATCTGTTCCAAGTTCAGCGGGATTTGCAGTGGAAGCCTAGCCATGGCATTGATTCTGCATGTCTAGTGATTGCAGAGAGTCATGCATCTCTTTATGGATTTCAGCAGGGATTTGCATTAAAGGCCCAACTGTAGCCTCAAACTGCTTTCACTCAAGCGAGTGCCAAGCAACAGGTGACTGTACATTTTTAGGACACAAAGCCATGATTTCACTGACAGCGGCAAGCACCAGAGTGACAGGCAAGTTCAGATTATCTCAACTTTAAGCAAATTAGGTATTACACGGTAACCAGAAGATTGTCTTGAATGTTCCCTCAGACCAATTATTTGGCTTGCCCAGCACAACGCATTTTCCTTTCTCTGCTCAAAATTAGTTCAGAATTGTGTATTGTTTAATTGCATTTATGAATCCTCATTAAATTAAATAAGCATAGAAACATTAGAAAGAAAAATAACGTTCAGATGAAAATAGCAGAGATCAACGTTCTCTCTGGGGACTGTTAATAACTAGTACATTTACCGAAAATTGTGCTGCTATTTTGCTAATAGCAAATACAAAGCCTGGTAAATAACAGATACATAAAACAAATTATACAACTTTACTATAAGTTATACAAGTAACTATTTCATTTGTATTGTAGTTCTGAGAAGATAGTAGTCATAGTCTCTGATAAGTGTACGTAGCTAGCACTGCAAAGCTAGCATAAATCCTGGTACTGAACAAAAAACCAAACAACTAATTTTCACACCTTTTTTCATAAGATATTGGTCCAAATGTCTCATGGGTCTTTTTTCTGTACTGGCTGTCCAGCAATTACTGAGATGGCCAAAGTTAAGGTCAAAAACATCAGACCCCAGTAGATGGAAATCCAAAACCCAACTCATAGACAGAAGTAAGCTTTTGAGATAAGAAGTGTCTGTTTCCTGTCTGGACTCATTGGTGCTACAGATCAGGGCAGTTCTTGAATGGAATGTCCTGAGGAACAATTCCAATCTAATTCCAATTTCAACCCTACCTTTGCTCCTTAGAGACAACTTTAAGTATATTAATAAGATGTAGAGCTTGTGAGACTAAAATGTCAGGCTCTATTTTTATATGTGAGATTGCACACGTAATTGCTGTGGTCCGTGTGCTTTTCAAGAAAACTGAGCATTTACACATTTATTATGTGTGTAATTAACACACAAATGTGGTGCACTGAAAATGATGTCACAAGTATCCTGAGAAATATTCTAGTTTCATAAGTGTAGATGGAAAGTGTTTTTGGAGATACAGCAATGCCAGATTCTTCAATAGACTTTCTGTTATCTTTTCCAGGGTTTCTTGGAGATACAGCTTTATATTTATGGCTGTATTATGTACATCGGCCTCGTAATTGTGTGCTGTAACTTCTTGGCTGACTTGAAACTGGTGGGAGGTCCAGCATGCTGGATGAGCAGCCACCTGGTGATGCAAATGGCTTGTTTTCAGGTTTCCACCAGATTGCTTTAAGTAACTTCAAAGGTTAAAGGTGACATCTATGGCAGGAAGAAAGAAAAGCATGCCAGGTATCAGCCAGTAGGACCCTAGCCAAGAAGTCCGATTTATTTATTTATTTATTTATTTATTTATTTATTTATTTATATATTTATGCTATATTAGTTCTATGTAGCCACAAGTTTTTGGATTTGTGGTTACACATCCTTTGCAGCTTGCTAATTGTTATGGTCCATGTGAATGTACTCCATATTTGTAAGTTTGTAAGAATTATGCCGATTTTGAACTGAAATAAATTACCATCAGCCCCTGCACATCACATGACCTGTTCATGACTTACTAGTGCCATGTAAGTTCTGGTCCAAGTCATGCTTTTGTTGATGTGTCTTGTTTGTCTCTTAAGTTAAGATATACATTGAATATACATTACAGCACAGTGAAATTCTTTCTTCGCATATACCATCCTTGGAGGTTTGGGGTCAGAGCAAAGGGCCAGCCAAGATGCAGCGCCCCTGGAGGAGAGAGGTTTGAGGGCCTTGCTCAAGCGCCCAACATTGGCAGCTTGGCAGTGCTCTGTACCACCGCCCTATAGAGTCACTGCCCCATAAAGTCTGTACCACTGCCCCATAGAGTCTGTACCACCAGCCCATAGAGTCACCGCCACATAAAGTCTGTACGACCACCCCATAGAGTCTGTAGCACTGCCCCATAGAGTCTGTACCACCAGCCCATAGAGTCACTGCCCCATAGACTCTGTACCACTAGCCCATAGAATCAGTTCAAACCCCCTCTTAGAGTCTGTACCACTAGCCCATAGAGTCATCACCACCGACCCATAGATTCACTGCCCCATTGAGTCAACGCTCCATAGAGTCTGTACCATCGCCCCATAGAATCTGTACGTTGTCTTGTTTTGGTTTGTTTTCACTGCTGTTTGTACTTTTTGCACCTTCCAAAATAAAAGTTTACATTTGCATTTGTTGTCTTTACAACTCTATGACAATATCACTGAAAACATAATAGCTTCTATTTTAAATATTATTACGTGATTACCTCTTAAGACTATTACATACTATGTCACAGAAATGCTGAAATTAATATGTTTTGTTATTAGGCCCCTGCAGCTTAGCACATTGTGTATCACACAATAACTTGTGTAATAATGTAATTGGTATTTAACAGACTCTCTCACAAGTGCATAGTTAAGTGTATGTACATATTAGAAAATAAAACCCAAATATTATTTATATATATATATATATTTTATATATATATATATAGTGGGGCAAAAAAGTATTTAGTCAGCCACCAATTGTGCAAGTTCTCCCACTTAAAAAGATGAGAGAGGCCTGTAATTTTCATCATAGGTACACTTCAACTATGAGAGACAGAATGAGAAAAAAAAATCCAGAAAATCACATTGTCTGATTTTTAAAGAATTTATTTGCAAATTATGGTGGAAAATAAGTATTTGGTCAATAACAAAAGTTCATCTCAATACTTTGTTATATACCCTTTGTTGGCAATGACAGAAGTCAAACGTTTTCTGTAAGTCGCCACAAGGTTTGTACACACTGTTGCTGGTAGTTTGGCCCATTCCTCCATGCGGATCTCCTCTAGAGCAGTGATGTTTTGGGGCTGTCGCTGGACAACACGGATTTTCAACTCCCTCCAAAGATTTTCCATGGGGTTGAGATCTGGAGACTGGCTAGGCCACTCCAGGACCTTGAAATGCTTCTTACGAAGCCACTCCTTCGTTGCCCGGGCGGTGTGTTTGGGATCATTGTCATGCTGAAAGACCCAGCCACGTTTCATCTTCAATGCCCTTGCTGATGGAAGGAGATTTTTACTCAAAATCTCACAATACATGGCCCCATTCATTCTTTCCTTTACACGGATCAGTCGTCCTGGTCCCTTTGCAGAAAAACAGCCCCAAAGCATGGTGTTTCCACCCCCATGCTTCACAGTAGGTATGGTGTTCTTTGGATGCAACTCAGCATTCTTTCTCCTCCAAACACGACAAGTTGAGTTTTTACCAAAAAGTTCTATTTTGGTTTCATCTTACCATATGACATTCTCCCAATCCTCTTCTGGATCATCCAAATGCTCTCTAGCAAACTTCAGACGGGCCCGGACATGTACTGGCTTAAGCAGGGGGACACATCTGGCACTGCAGGATTTGAGTCCCTGGCGGCGTAGTGTGTTACTGATGGTAGCCTTTGTTACTTTGGACCCAGCTCTCTGCAGGTCTTTCACTAGGTCCCCCCGTGTGGTTCTGGGATTTTTGCTCACCGTTCTTGTGATCATTTTGACCCCACGGGGTGAGATCTTGCATGGATCCCCAGATCGAGGGAGATTATCAGTGGTCTTGTATGTCTCCCATTTTCTAATAATTGCTCCCACAGTTGATTTCTTCACACCAAGCTGCTTACATATTGCAGATTCAGTCTTCCCAGCCTGGTGCAGGTCTACAATTTTGTTTCTGGTGTCCTTTGACAGCTCTTTGGTCTTGGCCATAGTGGAGTTTGAAGTCTGACTGTTTGAGGTTGTGGACAGGTGTCTTTTATACTGATAACGAGTTCAAACAGGTGCCATTAATACAGGTAACGAGTGGAGGACAGAGGAGCCTCTTAAAGAAGAAGTTACAGGTCTGTGAGAGCCAGAAATCTTGCTTTTTTGTAGGTGACCAAATACTTATTTTCCACCATAATTTGCAAATAAATTCTTTAAAAATCAGACAATGTGATTTTCTGGATTTTTTTTTCTCATTCTGTCTCACATAGTTGAAGTGTACCTATAATGAAAATTACAGGCCTCTCTCATCTTTTTAAGTGGGAGAACTTGCACAATTGGTGGCTGACTAAATACTTTTTTGCCCCACTGTATATATATAGGTGCATCTCGATAAATTACAATGTCGTGGAAAAGTTCATTTATGAACCCAGATGAGGATGGGTTCCCTTTTGAGTCTGGTTCCTCTCAAGGTTTCTTCCTAATTCCATCTAAGGGAGTTTTTCCCTGCCACAGTCGCCTGAGTCACCTCAGGCTTGCTCACTAGGGAAAATTTTGTCTAACATCTAGGACTGTTTGTTTGTATGTTTATTGTTTCCTATGTTCTGTAAAGCTGCTTTGAGACAATGCTTTTTGTTAAAGGCGCTATACAATTAAAATTGAATTGAATTGAATTGATTTCAGTAATTCAACTCAAATTGTGAAACTCGTGTATTTAATAAATTCAATGCACACAGACTGAAGTGGTTTAAGTTTTTGGTTCTTTTAATTGTGATGATTTTGGCTCACATTTAACAAAAACCCAACAATTCACTATCTCAACAAATTAGAATATGGTGACATGCCAATCAGCTAATCAACTCAAAACACCTGTAAAGGTTTCCTGAGCCTTCAAAATGGTCTCTCAGTTTTTTCACTAGGCTACACAATCATGAGGAAGACTGCTGATCTGACAGTTGTCCAGAAGACAATCATTGACACCCTTCACAAGGAGGGCAAGCCACAAACATTCATTGCCAAAGAAGCTGGCTGTTTACAGAGTGCTGTATTCAAGCATGTTAACAGAAAGTTTAGTGGAAGGAAAAAGTGTGGAAGAAAAAGATTCACAACCAACAGAGAGAACTGCAGCCTTATGAGGATTGTCAAGCAAAATCCATTCAAGAATTTGAGTGAACTTCAAAAGGAATGGACTGAGGCTGGGGTCAAGGCATCAAGAGCCACCACACACAGACGTGTCAAGGAATTTGGCAACAGTTGTCGTATTCCTCTTGTTAAGCCACTCCTGAACCACAGACAACGTCAGAGGCGTCTTACCTGGGCTGAGGGGAAGAAGAACTGGACTGTTGCCCAGTGGTCCAAAGTCCTCTTTTCAGATGAGAGCAAGTTTTGGCTTTCATTTGGAAACCAAGGTCCTAGAGTCTGGAGAAAGGGTGAAGAAGCTCATAGCCCAAGTTGCTTGAGGTCCAGTGTTTCCAAGTTTCCACAGTCTGTGATGATTTGGGGTGCAGTGTCACAAGAGTCCAAAAAATTCAGATGAGCTGAAGGCCACTGTCAAAGAAACCTGGGCTACCATACCACCTCAGCAGTGCCACAAACTGATCACCTCCATGCCATGCCGAATTGAGGCAGTAATTAAAGCAAAAGGAACCCCTATCAAGTATTAAGTACATGTACAGTAAACATGTTATATTGTGTAAACTGTTGTTGTGTACTCTTGCTTGAGACTAATGTTTCACTTGATTCTTTTGTATTACAGTGAACTATGTTCCAAATTGAGCTGAGGGATTTTTTTATAGTATATTGTATGAACAATTTCTGAGCATCCTCAGCCAAACAATGACCTACAAATATATTCACATGACCCCTTATATGATTCACTAATAACCCAGTTGCATATTTTCCAGTTTGTGCTTGAAGCACTACCTAGCATGTATTTTGTCTCCCATGTATTGGTTAAATAAAAAAATATGAGACTGTATAACTGTATAATGTCAACAAACTAATAAATTAAGTCTATTAAAAGACTCTTCTAGAAATAGCACATAAGATTAACAATTTACTTAGATTCCTGGCTTCCATCTCTGTCAAACTGGGACAATGTGAACTGCCACATATCCCCGGTCCATCTTTATTTGACCAAACTAGTAGACTTTTGTGATTGAGTTTTAATCTTCATTTATCAATGGCAAGGCCTCAACGCTTATTTCTCCAGAGGCTAGGAAATAAGAGACAGGAGCATAAAAAATGTGCAGGTTTTCAGTCATACAGCTCAGAGAATTGTCTAGTGGTAGACAGCCAAGCCTTGCCTGGTCCTTTGGTAGGATCTGGAAGAAGTTTCTGCTACTCTCTCAGGGGAATATTAGTTATTACAGGCATTTTCAAAAGGTAGTTTTTACTGATCCAAAACAAAACAAAAATGAGAAAAAAAAAAGTCCACTTGAACAGCATTTTTGAAACTAATAATAATAAAAAATCTCCACCAAAAATAAAAAAAAAATAAAAAACAGTATGAATGTATATGTTTATAGATGTGGAATGACGATGAGGTGGAACTACAGCTTAATGTTACTTTTGAGTTTTTATGGTTCGTAGCATAGGAGCAGTAGATGCAGTAGCCATGTTGTGCATACCATATTCTGACATGCTCTTGTAAGAAGGTATAATATATATATATATATATATATATATATATATATATATATATATATATATATATATATATATATATATATATATATATATATAGTTAAATATAGTTATATTTAGTTATATATATATGTAGTTAGTTAGAATTGTGTTATAACAAAATGAGATTTCATGCAAATACTTTAACAAATATAAAATACAGAGCAAAAAATAAGGCTAGGTTTGATTTGCAACTTAAAATTGTGACAATTGATTTCAAAACCATATGCTGCATCTCAAATGACATGCTATTTTTTTATGAAGCTAAGCTAGCTTCATCAAAATGGAGTGATTTTTTTTAAATAGTGAAAAATAAAATACACAACGTGGGCTGATTACAAAGACATTTGTAAAATATCTAGTCTACCACAGTGTCATCTGCTATCTTGAAATTATTTTCTCATACAGCATCAGCGCCTGGTAGCCCCGCCCATCTTTTGCTACTTAAGCAAAGTTGCGACCATTGAGTGAGTGAAGCGTCCAGTACTCCACATTATCCAGATATTTTAAGTGCAGTTGGAATTTTTAGTGTGAAAATACTATACTACAAAATCATTGTAAAAGAGTGCATAAATATGTGCACTTTGTTTTTTCCCCACTCACACAAAAACAATGAAAAGGAAGTGTATAAAATGTCTCTGTCCACTGATGAGTTCCTTTATTTGAATAGCCGTGTTTGATGCGGACATTTTCAACAATATCTTTACAAATATAAACAGCCCTGAGTAACAAACAAAATTCGTGCTCCTTGTCTAAAGCACAGCCCTTTACCTACCTTGGTACAAACCTGTATTTTATAATGCTCTTTGTAAGGTTCTCATATACAGTACTTTCATTCATCTAGCCAACCTTGCCGGCTCTCAGACACACTTCACCCTGTGATATGAATGACATATTTAAACTCTAAATAGGCACTGAATAAACAAGAGCAAAATCTTTCACATGCTCAATGTCACTAGCAGGGTTCAGATCTTACTGGTTTGAGTTAATGCTTTATGTATAAAAAATAAGTTCCAGTAAAACATTCAAAGAATCTGTGATTGCCTTAGAAAGTTCTCTGATCTTCTAAATAAATGTGTAAGGACCCGCCGGAGGAGAATGATCTAGGATCCATGAGCAGAGTTTATTACCAAAACCAAATCGGCAGGCAGATAATCAGGAACAGGGGCAAGCGGAAAGAAGTCAAAACCTGGAAAGCAATAAACCGGCAAACAAATTCAAAATAACAAAACCGAACTAATGAACCATCAGTAGAAGTTTGCAAACCCAAGGAATTGCTGCAACTCCTTAATCGTGGTAGGTTCTGGCCAGTCCGTAACTGCTTGCACTTTGCTAGAGTCTATCTCTACCGCCTGTCGTCCATGTAAGTGATGACATACTTGTTGATCAAGTCCTTCAATATTTCATTGATGACTGCATGGAACACTGCAGGTGCATTAGCGAGTCCATAGGGCATGAACAGCTACTCATGGTGACCCCTCGTGGTGTGGAAGGCTGTCTTCCATTCATCCCCTTCTCTGATCTGCCCCAGGTTATATGCGCTGTGTAGATCTAGTTTGGAAAAGACCCGGGCCTCCCTCAGTTGTTCCAAGGCCGCTGGTACCAAAGGTAGAGGGTAAGGATGGCGCACCGTGAGAGCATTCAGACCCCAATAATCGATACAAGGCCGGAGGCCACCATCCTTCTTCTCGACAAAAAGCATGCCAGTGGCTGCCTGAGAGGTCGATGGTTGAATGTATCCTGTGGCTAGGGCCTCCTTAATGTAGTTTTCCATGGCTTTGCTTTCAGGAAGAGAGAGAGGGTAGACTTTACACTTGGGCAACTTCTTGGCATTACTCAGGCAGCTCAATGGAGGTGGCGAGGCATGGGCAAGAGACAATGTTCTTGAGGCAGTTGTTCTGGCAGTATGGTGATCAGCATGTTAGTTCCCCCTCTTTCCAGAACATGTGCAGATTGTGGAGCTGTAGCCAGGGGAAACCAAGGACGATGGGGTTAGCGGGGGAGGAAATGAAGAAGAAGGAGAGTTCCTCGAAGTCTAACAGTCCAACTTGGAGGGTGAAGGGAATGGTCTGATGTGTGATGTAGCCCTTCCCAATGGCTCGGTTGTCCATGGATGTCACTCACAGAGAAGTATTGCATGGCAGAGTGGGAAGGCGCAGTTCCTACAAGAGATGGTGGTCAATGAGTCAACTAAGGCTGAGACCACAAGAGATTCTTGAGGATAGTTCAATGTTACCTTTAAAGTCAGGCATGAACACAAGTACTTCCAGCCACCTTGGAAGTTGAAGGTCTCTCCGGACAGGCAGACACCCGATGGCCCGAGCCTCCACAGTAGAAGCAGAGTTGGATGCAGGCCCGATGCTGTCGCTCTTCTGGAGACACACGGGCACGGCCTAGTTGCATAAGCCCTGGTCAATCCTCTCTGGAGCTTTGGTACTCCTCGCGAAACCGGTTGCTGACGAAGGAGATTGTCCAGTTGAATGGCTGTCATGATGTAATTAGACAAGGTGGTATTGGTGTCTTGGCACACCATTTCAGCCTGTAAAGCTGGACGAAGTTCCTTGCGAAACACTTTCAGGAGAATGGTGTCGTTATATCCACTCTGTGCTGCCAGGGTGCGAAACTTGACAGCGTAGTTCACTGTTGAATCAGGGCCCTGATGGTCTGCGGAGCCATTGAATTTCTCTGGGATAGCCATGCATACTAACTCCCTGCGATATGGCGACAGTCAGGGGGGTCGCATGGGTCAGCTGTGGTTGTTGGAGCTGCTCGTTGGCGGCTTGCAAGGCTGCGAGTTGCTCCTGGTTGGCTCCAATGATAGCTCCCTAGCGAGCCACCACAGCCTGAAGGTGTGCATTCTACGCTGGATCCATTTCAGGCGAAGTATTCTGTAAGGACACACTGGAGGCGGATGATCTAGGATACATGAGCAGAGTTTATTACCAAAACCAAATCGACAGGCAGATAATCAGAAACGGGCGCAAGCAGAAAGAAGTCAAAACCGGGAAAGCGATAAACAGGCAAACAAAACCGAAATTACAAAACCGAACTTGAAGAAATCGAAAAGACAAAGCAATGGTCATACACATAAATCCACAATACAAGAAAGCAGGGCAAATGGCTTGGTACATCACACGGGAATGATACTTCGCATCTAAGGGTAGCATGCACGCTGCTTAAATGTCCAATAAACTCGGAAGCGTTCCTTCTTTAGTGCCGCTACAATTCTGTGTAAAATGTCTGTGCTATGAATAAAACTTGACACGCTAAAAGACATTGGTTTTGTGATGGGCCATTTTAATCTGCTGAATAAAAATATACTTTTGTGAAAGAAATCTTATTACAGCTGTAAAATAAAAAAGCAGCCATGTTGTGTTTGTAAAATTTTATACATTTCTTTAATGTTTAAGGCACTACATGTTGTTAACAATCATTTTTATACTTTCTACATCTATAGCATGTCTTATCCTAAACTGTAGTAGTAAAATATCAACAGAAAATGTTATTTCACTGTTTTTTATCCACTGCTTTATCTGAAACTTTGAAAAAAAAGGCTTCACTTAGTGCATGTCATCTTGTCATATATGCATCTTCATTACCAAAATTATGCAAATTTAAAAGAAATTTATCTGTTTCAAGATCTGCATCTAGATGACATTCCTCGCTATTTTAAAAAAGTTCAAGGTGTTTTCTCAGCTAAGACAGTTTCAGACTGTATGAGTTCAGCATTACACTGTTACACTGAATATGAATAAAATCTTGTCTTAATTCTATACCAGACATATATATCAGGTTTTTTTTTGTTTTTATGTTTTTACCCTTGTGTCTTTGGTGGTCCATGGCACTATAATGCATATGTTGTTCAAGTACTATTGATCTCAATTTTTTAAGCAAAGAATTTTTTCATTATTATTATTTTTTAATTATTTTTATTATTAACTTTTTTTTGTGGAAGCATCATCAGTTCAAAAGTTGTATAGTGTAAGTCTGAATCATTATATTCTTGTATAGATCATTATATAATTAGAATTATGAATTGTATATCATTAAATGAACGATTTTCAAATAAATAAATAAATAAATAAATAAAGATTTAATAACAATTAACTTGGCAAATGTTTTACGCCGGATGCCCTTCCTGACACAACCCTCCTATTTTTCCAGGCTTGGGACCGGTACTGCATCTAGGGGCTGGGGTTGAGGCATTGACTGGGAATCGAGCCCGGGCCTTCCGCATGATAGGCGAGAAACCTACCACTGAGCCACCAATACCTCAAAGTCATGCGCCGCCCGGGAATCGAACCCGGGTCGCAAGAATGGGAATCTTGCATGATACCACTACACCAGCGGCGCCTTACATAAAGATTTAGTAACAATAATAATGTGAAATTCCAAAGGCAATGCACTTAATTGTAATTATTATGTAAATGTTTCATATTTATTTTTGGCAAAACTCAGTTTGCTTTAAATGAATTTGATTTGATTATCAATACTCAAAACTATACACAATTCTGTGTGTAACCTTAACCATAAACCTAACCCCTAACCCTAACCCAAAACAAAATCCTGTACAAATATTAGCAATCAGCTGTTGAATATTGATTATAATAATATTAAAATGTTAAATAATATTATTGTAATAATATAAAAAAAGCTTACACTTACAGTATCACTTACAGTATCTTGTCTTATTTATTTATTTGTTTATTATTTTCTAAAAAAAAAAAAACCTGCAATAATTAACTGCATACCATCTTTACCATTTTCGTCATCAGACAGAAGAACACAGTGTAAGTCAGCTCACCTTGATTGAACTTAGATACCTGTGAAATTCCACAATAGTATTCGTCCACATTCATGTGTCATTGTCGTCCCTGCCTTAGACAAGAAGCAACCTATTTCACTGGGTCTGTCTGTGAGATGGCTGTGATGTGAGTCCTGCCGGGAACATTAAGAGTGTGCATGTGCAGTGTGCTAATTCCCAACTGACAAAGCCTCACTTCAAATGTATGAACTCATCAGGGAAGAGGAGTGGAAAAAAAGAAACCCTCTTGCCTCTTTCAATTCCAGGTTAATGAAAAAAATACAACTGGAAATGGAGCTTTTATGTATGAGGAAAAAAGAAGGAACGTGTACGCTGAGGAGTGGACCACTCTATGATGGTTTCTATTCATTTTCTCATGAAGACACAAAGAAATAACTGACTATCGAAACCCAGGGTGGCCTTGGATCAGATATGACATTGTATGTGCTGAAGATGACATTGTGTGTACTACAGGAAAACACAGAAACCTTCTTTTCAGTTGCAGATGTGATCAAATCCTTTTCCTTTGCATCTGATGGTAGCATTCGATTTTTTTAATAACAAGGTATAATGAACTAGTCGGGGAGGCAGCTTGAGAATCCATTTGCCAAAACTTTATTAAGCCGATCAAACAAACAGATGCAAATTACATGGCAGGTAGATGTAGTCGATGTACGGGACAGTAATCCAATAACAGGTTAACAGCCCAACCAAGCAAAGCAGTGATCTAAAATTCAATATCTAGCAAAACAGGTACAAAGGTCAAAACGTAAGACATTAATAACAGACTATGCAAAGTGCAGAGCACTTGGCATGACAGGGAAAACTGGCGGTACTTTGTAAGGAAGCAATGGATTTGCAGGAAAATGAGCAGTGAAGAAATGTATTCTGAGAGTCCCTCTGGTGGTTGGTAGGATGGGACTCCACCACAGATGTCACAGAATGCTTTAAAATGGCTCCATCTTTACTTTAGATTCAGTTCTAACTTGGCCTTAATTATTGTTTGTCAATTACTATTAATATATCTATTATGGCCTAGCACTACAATGAAATTTGTGGTGGGCAACACCTCAAAGAGTGCCATTACATAAATAAAAATAAATCTAGCTACTTCACCCTGGTGAATGTAACAGACATTTGCAGAAAGGACACAGATTCAATTTACTCACAAAGGATTTATGAGACATGGATGTAGATATATATAAAATAATCTTTATTGAAACAGTAATAAATAATTCCAAACAAAATTCAATCATTACACAAAACTAATCAGCATACACATCAATGCTTGCTGTCAACCATCAAAACGCCTGCAGACAGAAAACACAGAATTGTTATGAACACATTCACAAGCCTCAGGGTTACCAGTAGCAAAATGGCTAGTCCAGGGCTTGGATGTCTCCAAAAACATCATGAAATCGTCCACACATGCACAAAGTCTCATACACATGCACTTCCAGTCAAAGACCACAGCATAGGCCTGCACACAGCATTCCGAGCAAGAGGACACACCATCACCAACACCACACCAGACATGCAGAGACATTCATCAGGCAGCTAATGGTTACAACTCAACAGGAAAAGAACTGAGAAGGAAAAAGCAGACAGCATATGATTCTACCAAAGCTAACAAAAGGTATGTGTTGGAGCAAGCTGTCAGGCTCCTCGACACCCAGAACTGCACTGTACCGAACTCACACGCACACACGGCACGGCACATATTTTGGTGTGTTTGGCCATCTCTGGGTCGTAACACACACACAGACACTCAACTGTGTGAACTGAACTGAACTGTACTGAACTCTTACACACACACGCATGCTCAACTGTATGAACTGAACTCAAACACACACTCAAACACTATTTCAATATTCAATTCTATCTCCGTCTATAGCACCACCCATATTAACACTGTTTACATGCTGTTTCTGCACATGCTGTCCTGCACATTCATTCAATTGTTGTTTTTGTACACCACATTTCAGACTGCCACCAACTGCTGTCATTACATGTTATTACATGTTATATGCATATGTATGTATGTGTACAAGAACCTTCTTTGTTTACAATCCTCTTAGTTTTGCACAATGTACTGTATAATGTATTGTATAATATACAGAACATACACTAGTCTTTTGTCTTGCACTGTTTGCACTAGGTTGCACACGATGCTGTCAGGAGCTTCTGGGAGAGTTCCTTGATTCACCATAGCCTGCTATTTGTTTCTGTAGTCCTGATGTGTGTTGTGCCACACCCTTCCTATTGTTTTGTTGTTCCTCTTTCCTGCCCTGTTACCTGTTCCCCATTTACCCTAATGTTCTGTACTATATATACGAACCCTTTTGTATCTGTCTTTGTCAGTCATTGTTTTTTTGTTTACTGTTTTGTTATACATATTGTATTTGTTCAGTGTTCTGTGTAAGTCTTCTTTTAGTTGTGTTAATAAAGCAGTGCTTATAATTTATCCTGGGTCTGATAAACTGTTTGGGTGATTGTGACTACCACAAAGATCAGGGTTCAATCCCTACTTCTGGTGGTGCCTTCTGAATATTACAGTTGCAAATTATGTGGCAAGGACAACCTACTTTAAGTCCTTAACTCTGTGTTTTATGTAGCTCTATGTTTTATGTAGCACCATGGTCCTGGAAAAAACTATATATGGTTGAAATGACAATAACAGCTTAACTTTCAGTCTTCTTAAGGGCATTCAGTCAGTGACACCTCACACTGTGTTCACACAACACTACTTCAGCTCACCAATTATTATACCACATTGCACACATTTACTAATGAAAATACTACCCTGGACCACTACTTTCATAATGTTTACACTTTTTTTTGCAAATTTATGTATTTTTGTTTGTTTTGTTAATAGAGTCTCTTAAGTGTATTTTCCATGCATTTGAAACATATATATGTTGTGCTAGATGGCAAGTTATAGTCTTAAGGCTTTGTACAGGGTAATTTTGCTTGTTTTTGTCGCATACCTTTGAGCACTTGCCTGTTAACCATATGCACTAATAGTCTACCTATTAAGAAAACATTCTAGTGTATACAAGATGTTTTAGAAAGTCACAAAGAAGTAATGTGTTTTTTGAGTTTTTGTCACATTATGGGTAGTTTAAAGCATAACTGGTTGAAGTCACTAATAATGGATATATTTATGGATTAGCCCCAATGACAGAAGGTTTAGACATACCTATATATCTTTCTGACAAAGACCTGCAGGTTACAGAATAATGAGAATCATATCAGGTTCAGGGTGAGCTTAATGGCTGAAGATGAGTTCAGAAAGTGAATAAAACGTCTAATTTTCACCTGTACCTTGGCTCAGAGTTTTAAAAGGCTTAGAACAAGATTGAAAAGAGTGAGAACCTTTCCTTGAAGAGCGTAGCTTTGGTCTGGATGTGGTTCATTTAATGCTAGGGTTAAACATTATGATATAAGGGAAAGTCCCACCCACACAAACTTCAGATCTTAAATAATAGAAAAACTACTGTCTTGATAATATATAGAGTATGGAGGTGCCATTTTTGATAATTAGTCCATCCATCCATCCATCCATCCATCCATGTGCATCTACAGAGATTCAGACCTGAAGTAGGTATTGCCAATTTCAGACTGATTTATTTGTTTGTCTGTCTTTTTGTTTATTTTATATAGAGATGTACACGGGTGTGTTTTTGTTTCTTTTATAAACAGAGTTGGGTATGGGGCTGTTTTTGTTTTAAACAGAGATACGGCATGGTGCCATGTTTGTCTGTCTGTTGATTTGTTTGTTTTCAACATTGTGCACTGGACATTTTTTGTTTGTTTGCTTGTTTGCCAAGCTCTTGCTGTTGTTATTTAACTTGTTTATACTTGTCTGTGATAATTCCTAACAAATTTAGTTGGTTTTATATTCCAAAATATAAACAAGCCTATATTACAAACTTATTTAAACCAGCATGACACTAACCAGGCAGTTACTAAGGATGAATCAATGAACAATATAAATGCATTATCATTAATGTGGATTTTACATCAAACCACTTAGCTGAACATTTGTTCCCTTGGCTGCGTTGGAGACATTTTTATTTTTAATTTTTGGGTTCTTAGACTCAATACAAACCTCTATTTTCAAGCATGAATATAAAAAGAATAGTGGTATTGAGATATCTATTCAATCGAAATACTTTATTCAATTGCATTCCTAATCCATACATAAAGCTTCTCATCTATGAGACCCTGTTCTGTTTCTTCTTATATTCTCATCCGACACACACACACACACACACACACACACACACACACACACACACACACACACACACACACACACACACACACACACACAAACCTTTATAATGTCAGTGGTTTGTATTCCATGACCATGAGTCATCCTGAAATTTCATTCTCTGATATATTCCTATAATACACCTTACACCTTCTTTCGTATGCTCACTTATGCACACATAAAGGTTGTGCCGGATCTTTATGATAGATTTATCTCACAGAAATGTGACAAGTCAGATTTTTTTTTCCTTTATTGAATAATGCAATGCCAGTATTAGGTCCTGGACCAGATTTTGGTCATACAATGTGCTATATAAACAAATCAACCACAGACATACGCCATCATGAATTTTTATACGGTAACCAAGCAATTATTCATGTTTGAGAGTATTTCTCCAAACTCTAATAAACTAGATATTGTTTCACCATGAACTATATTCATTGATAATGGAATTGACTGAATACCTCTAGTGTCTCTATAGCTGCTGTCAACTTGGTTAATGCACATCCAGTGTGAAACAGTGAATCATTACATGCGTGATATTTTAAGAAACTATGCATTATATTAAAGATCTCAGTAATATGAATCATTATCATCATCATCAACAACATCATTACCATAACCTGTGGCCTCTATTGGTGCATAGGCTGCTAACAAGATCAGCCATTTTGATCATGGGCCAATCATTCCAGTTCAGTCATGACAACTCTCTGAACGAATTTAATGAGCTTTTATTGATAGGAATGGGATATAGGTAAGTTTGGGCATATTAGATCTACTACATTGCTGCTGCAGCTAGTGGGCAGGTACAGAGTCCAGCCATTGGACCTGCAGTGCAAAGTAAAGGAGAAGGAAAATCCCAATGACCCCAAGAAAAATCTCTTGCTATCTCTTGAGGCCAAGCACAGGAGTTTAGACGGAATAATAAAGGGTTATGCAGATAGGGAGCTAGGGCAGCACCTGTGTTTAAAGAGCCAGTCAACACAAAGGTAGAGTTTTATGTCCAAAAGTAGAGTTTCATGGAAAAAGTACACATTTGCTCCCAGCTAAGTCTTTTTTTAATCTATGTTCCTCAAGGTTACTACACCAGGTATTCCTCCTGGGTCAGCCTCTTTTCATTTTACCCAATTGGTTTCAAGTGAGGGTTTGCAGTACTATGTTAGATATAAGTTTGCTGAGGGTGTGACCAACCCACCTTCAGCACTGTTGTCCAGCTGGCTGCTGTTCCAGGGTACTCTGGTCACTGCTGAAGGTTTTGGTTGATGATAAAAGGATTCCTCTGAGGAAGCTGTTGATGAAGGTTTGGATTATTTTCATGGTTACAGTGGAGGTTCCTTGTGTTTAAGCTCCATAGAGTAGCACAGGCTTTACAATGGTGTTGAAGATCTGATCTTAAAGTTGGTAGTTAGGTTTGTGGCATCCCAATGATAAGAACAATGTGGGCCAAACTATTACACTGTTAATATTAAGGAGATATGCTGCAGCATTCATGACTTTTAAAATTAGCTCCTGATTTTGTGCAAAGTGTATGTATAAGGAGACTCCCTAACATGAACCTCCTTTTCAAATTGTATGACTGGTGATGAGTTATGAAAGATTTATATGCCGAATCCATTATCAGGTTTAAATAGCTTACTTATTCCAATTACTTGCATATATTTTGTTTCAATTCAATTGTGACCTGCTGTTTCCTCAGAATACCAAATCTTAATAATTACATGATAAGAACGATGCAAGTCAACTATTGCACACACATAAAAGCATATAAGCAGCTGCGTTAGTCTCTATATTTTCTAAGGGATTCAATTTATTAATGACCTGCTGAGTCTGACCTGCTCAGAATACCAAACATGGTAACCTGAATAGGACAATGTGTTCTTACTCTACTATATATGTTTAGTTTCTACTCCTAAAGTATTTTAGGCACAGGGAAAAAAATGATGCAGTAAATCAATAATTTTTCCTTTTTATTCCTAACACATTATGTCTGAATTATTATATAATGTTAATGCTTGTAACAAACAAAGTAAACTCCTTTTACACAATAGGCTGTAAAATAAAAATATATCCATTAAAGTTCTATGTGATAAACCTTCAAAAGATGCTAGAAGCATTCTTGTTGTATTATTCAAAAACTGATGAAATTGTACTCTCTTGCTCTAAACACCCCACTTTTACTTCATCCTAAAGATTCTAATATCTCTGTTGAACTAGGAGAACTGCAGAGCCTGCTGAAACTGGCATGTTCCAGGAACCATCTGGAACCATTCAGTGAAACATCCCCTTGCGGTACGGTGTATTATCATGCTGGATGTATCCATCCAAGTGTGGATAAACTGTAGCCACGAAAGGATAAACTTGCTCTGCTGTGAGGTCCAGACGAGCCATTTTGTTCAGATGTTCTTCAGTGTATATCAGGGGCCTTAATGAGTGCCAGGAAAACATTTTTCATACGAAACACCAATATACTCTGCCTGAATGCCTGCAGTGTTGACACTAAATGGGATGGCTGGGTGGCTGCTTGGGCCAAATTCTCCTGACAGTCCTTCCACCAGCATTGTTTGTAATCGCATTTGATTTAAAATGGAAAGTGTTGGATGTACATTTGGTTTGAACATTGAGGGGGTGGAAGTGTCAATGGAATATTTTTGAATCACATAAAAATAAATGAATAATTTAATTATTTAATTAACAACAACAAAACAACAATAATAATGATAAATTTTTTTATACCTGCATCATTAAATAATTTCTCTCTCTCTCTCCCTATATATATATATATATATATATATATATATATATATATATATATATATATATATATATATATATATATATATGTATATCTATACGTATGTGCATATATATGTATGTATGTGTGTGTAATATATATATATATATATATATATATATATATATATATATATATATATATATATATCCCCATCTGTCTAATCTATTTAATCTATTTTTGTCCAAAGTATATCCATTAAAGATCTTCACTTATGATGGTACATGGTACAAAAAGTGGAACTTAAGTAAAAAGAATGGAAGTGTATCGTGAACTCTATTTAAGGACGTTAGCATTACACAATATGATCCTACCTCTTTCTTTTTGGTGTACTCTCCCTCTCTGACCAGTGATGCAAAACAGTCTGCTGAGCAGTGCTTCTCTTTATCTTAAAGCTACTTGTGATCTGATGTCCCAGTCACACAGCAGTATTCATCCTGTGAGGCAACAGTTGTGTGATACCAACTTGTGCAACAGAGGGGGACTTTTAGTATTTTTATCAGATTTATTGTTACAAATTCTAAATTAGTCCAGAACACAAAATAATATTACAAAATACATTAAATCTACATATGATTTAGTTGTTCATGGCATTAATATTGAGGGGGATGTAATGGCTACCTAACCAACCACCAGAAATAATGGCACTGGAAACCACAGTTGAACGGTAGCATCTTTGGTCCTCAATTAACAAGCTGGATATGAATGGATTAAATATTTTATAGGAGCATTTGTGCAAGAAACTTTTGTAAAATTAAAAAAAAAAAAAACAACAACTAAAAAAAAACAACAACATTTGTATCATACAGTAGGATTTACTTGAAAAAAGGAAGGAAACAATTTTCACTTGGTAGTAAATTTAACAGGACATATTTTCAAGCAAAGGCTCAACACAATTCTTGGCTGCTTCAAATAAAAATTCTCAAATAACAATTACTTTTTAATACTCCATTTAAAGAGAGGGTTCTAACTACCTTTTTCTGTGGCCGGCCTCTCTAGCCCGATAGGCGGGCAGTCCCAGTTCAGGTTCTTGTTTTTTTTTGCTGGCCTGCTGATCTCCTGGCTGGCTCACCGCTATACCACAAACTCTTACTCACTCTTTGTGAATTTTACTTAAGTAATTCTGATAAATATATTAGCATTTTAGCACTATTTAACATGTGTTTTGAAAAGCGTAAGTAATTCTTTATTTTTTTAGCATTACTAGAATTCATTAATATGGATAATGTGTTCAATAAAAACCTATCTGAACAGAAGTCCACATTCACAATGTTATGCATAAAAATATTTGTGTTTAGCGTTTGAATTCAGGGGGGCACGGTGGCTAGCACATTTGCCTCACACCTCCACAGTTGTGGGTTTGATTCCCGCCTCTGCCGTGTGTGTGGAGTTTGCATTTTCTCCCCGTGCCTCGGGGGTTTCCTCAGGGTACTCCAGTTTCCTCCCCCGGTCCAAAAACAATGCATTGTAGGTTGATTAGCATCTCTAAATTGTCTGTAGTGTGTGATTGTGTGAGTGAATGAGTGTGTGTGTGTGTGTGTGTGTGTGTGTGTGTGTGTGTGTGTGTGCCCTGCGATGGATTGGCACTCCGTCCTGCCTTGATGCCCAATGACGCCTGAGATAGGCACAGACTCCCCGTGACCCGAGAATAGATCGGATAAGCGGTAGACAATGAATGAATGAATGTTTGAATTCAATTGAAATCATTAACAATTTATTAAAAGTAATTAACAGATAAAACAAAACATGTAATGAGAAAACAAATGCTGCTTCAACCATCTGTCCACATTTATGTATAGTCAATGTTTGGATCTGTCTTCCTTTACATCTCTCCATCTCTTTAGTTTAGTTTCTTTTTAACTATTATAGTTGAGCTTTTCTTTATAATAATAACAACAACAGGCTTTCCCGGAAACACTCACTTGCTGCACATTAAGCATAAGTTCTACTTGAACTTTTGTCTATTTTACTTGAACAAACTTCTGAACTTTTCAGAATAACCTTATTTGTTGCACAAATGAGCAAAGTGAAAATAAATGTCAGACAAAGTGCCCATCTAGCACACTTACGTAAGTAGCTTTCTGTGAAAAGAATGATATGTTGGAGAATATTTTAAAACATTGAGCTCAAGAAAAGATCTGAAAAACTTCAAATGCTCTTGGGGGATAGCTTATGTTCAGAGAGGAAATGACCCCCATGAACAGAAGGCATGAAACAGCATTAATGCTTAGAAAAAGGGAAACACTGCATACTGTTCTTTTCTGGAAATCTTTAGGAAACTCTTTAATAGGCTCTACAGTTATATATTGCTTTATTTATTGCTGATTCAGTGGATGAAAGTGCGAATTTCGTAGTCTCCACAGATAACTTATCTGAAATAAAAAACAGAATGTTCCTGGAAGTATTTAATGAGTTAACTGGATGATTCTACCAGGATGGAAATGGAGTGGATTACAGCATCTTGACTACCTTTATGCTGTTCTTTAAAACAAAAGTCAATTGCAGTGAATACTAACTGTGTGCTCCTACATGTAATCTACGAACACTGGAAGCAGAATGATGTCAATAAGATAAAAACTCTATCTATAAAATTATATATATATATATATAATTGTCATTTAAAATGACACTTTTTTAAATCGTGCCCATATTTTGTGCTCAACTGCTGAAATAAAAAAAATTAATTAATCTTGATTAATGAAACGTGATTATCAATGATCTTGTAGCCATTCTTGGATAAAGCTCTAGACATTACTAGACAGAAAAGATGAAGGACATAAGAAGGACTGAGGTTTACCTCAGATAGACAGAAAAGAGCTGCCAGCTCTCCATGAGGTCTTTCACAGCAGGGCAGTGCTTAATGACTTCTAATCTTCCATACGAGCGAAACCTTCTCCATTATCTCACCAATGACCTTTATGTTGTTTTTCTTGTGAATTTCTTTGAATAGATCAGCTCTCATATTCCTGAAAGTTTCTTGCGAGATGAGACTTGCCTTTATTAAAGCTCATCTCTTTTCTAAAGTTTTTTCAGTTTCCCTAATTAGAAATAGTGGCATATAGTTTGTCAGACTTTCTGGACTTTTTCATGCTACAGGATGAGTCTTTTTAATGGTCATCTTTGTTTTCAAACAGGTCACCTCCAGATCTGGACAAGAAAGCTGACTGCCTCTTAATTTTGCTCGATAATTGCCTGTCTTATTTTATCCTCTCTCAGTATCCATACAGTCCATTAAATGACCCCGTCTCTTTGAGGTATGGGTACTTTTTGATCAGGATGTCTTCTACATTCATAATTTGGATACCTGTTAGGTAATGAAGGTGTCTCAGCTAGTCTAATGAATATTACTTATCACTCTTGGATTGTTTAAGAGAGTAAATCTTAAATTATTTTATTATTTTATATTTAAGATTAGAAATATCAAGAATGTATTAATATCTTATAGTAAATGTTCAATATCTTGAATATATTTAATATTCTTCACTATTTCTAGACACCTATTTAAATGTAAGCTAATGTATGATATTTAAGCACATTTTATTGAAATTGAATTAAATAATTTATGCACTGAACACTCTTTGGTAACCTACAGGTGATAAGCATTGTTCAATATACACACTAAAGTATTAAGAAATCATTTACATAACTGAATCTGACTGCAATTTTTAACCAAACACAAACTTAAATAAATCTTTACTAACAGTCAGTGGTAAAAATTTGTTTATAAGACAAGTGTAAATAGTGAATCTAGTTCACATCTGTACATTTCTTTCTGAATCAACTTTTAGTTTGTGAATTTGGGAAAGCAATGAAAATGAGGAACTCCATATATTTAAGAACTTTAGAAAAGCCTTCTGTGTGAAGCTTCTTCATGAAGATGGTTGAGGAGATGCCAAGAAGCTTTATTAGCTTTATTATCAAGCTTTATTAGAAATACTGGTATTATAATATATATATACACTGGTATAAGAATTTAAAGTGTTTTGATTTGTTGGACATGTTTAGTGACTGCATAATTCGTTACATGTTACTTAATAATGCTTGAAGATATCATTTTAGAATTTGACCTTCTTTGGCTTAGAAATTCTAGTGTAGTTTCCTTATGTGGTGTAGATATTTGAAGTGAGAACTCAACCTAAATAGAAGACATAATTCTACATGTCTTGAAATAACACATTTGAGGAAGGTCTTCCATGTTATGGCTGTCAGCAGCTGAATACATTTCCTGGGCATAAGAAATTCTGTAGTTAAGCAACAGTTGCATTTTAAACATTTAGAGATGTATTCCATTTAGAGACACAGTAAATAAGAGCTGTCATGTAAAGATGCAGTGATTGTAGCAGCCATGACCTTGTTGTTTTCACAGAATCCAAAGAGAATGAAAATGATAAATAAGACACTGTTACAACCCCGAGGTAGGCCTAGGGGAGACTCAGGGCCAGCAACAGGTGGATTACCAAGCTGACAGAGACCAACCGGATATGCAGTGCTAAGCATTGTAAAACAATCCAAAAAAAAAAAAGTGTTGAGACAACACGTAGTGCTTATTTCAGTTTCACTGTGCTGTAAAACTGAAAAACACAAGTATTTACAATATTTACAGTTTTAAGTTTCAGAAAACAGGCCAAATGCAGGGCTGGACAATGGCGGTGCTAAAGAAAAGAATCCAAGTAAAACAAAAGATACTGCCCTAACACCGCGTTGTAATATACGTGCTTATCTACAAACAAAAGTGAAACCAAAAACCTACCTATGCTGCACTTCCCTCATAAACTTAAATACAGTGGCTGGCAAACACCCCTTTCCTAAGGTGTCTATACAGTTGACGTTCCTACGTGTTGCACAGTGTATGAGCGTGCTCTTTCTTACCTGTCCGAGCCCCGTCAGCACAAGATGACACAGAAGTACACAGCCGAACACAAACTTCAATATGCGATCTACTAGGATACAAAAAAAAAAGGCGATTGTTCACGGCAGTAGAAAATGCACGCTCTCGAGCATGGCACCAGTCTCTCTCTTATGGTCTCCACTTCTTCCGGCTGCTCTTCCGGGGTGGCGTCCGAGCGACTTGGCTCCTCCCATCAATGGTGGAAACTGGGTAAGCGGCCAATTGCATCACGTTTCCCCAGTCGGTCACGCTGTAAAAAACAAAGCCATCCGAACACACCAAAAATACGTGCCGTGGCACGTAACACACCCCTCCACAAAACTATCCATCTAGGATATTTTATACTAGAAAGAGCATCGGCTATTTTCTTTCAACTCTCCTCTCCAAAACTATTGAGTGACTAGAAACCACCTCATTAACATTTGATTGTGGTTATACATTCTTGATAAAAATACCAGAGGATTATGATCTGTGTACACAAATACAGGCCACCAGCTTGAGCCAACATACACCTCGAAGTGCTGCAGAGCCATAAGTAACGCCAACACTTCTCTCTCAATTGTAGAATACTTTACCTGATGTTTAATTAGCTTATGTGAATAGTAGCAAACTGGATGATTTATTTCATTTTCATCTTCCTGCAACAACACTGCTTCGATCCCCACACCACTTGCATCAATTTCCAACTTAAAAGGTTTAGTAAAGTCAGGGGCAACTAGAACAGGAGCAGAACAAAGCTTTCACATTATTAAAAGCAAGTTGGCAGTCATGAGACCACATAAAGGTAGTATTCGGGCTCAGCAATGAAGTCAGAGGCTTTGCAACAAAAGTTTTTGCAAAATCTGTGGAAATAACCAACGTCAGGTTGTGGGCATAGGAAAGTCAAGAATGGCCTTAATTTTAGCTTCCAGTGGGCAAACAATTCCATGACCAATCCTCATCCCAAGATAAATCACAGTAGCTTGTGCAAATTACCATTTTGCCAAGTTTAGTGTCAAATCAGCCTCTTTTAACTTAGAAAACACAGTTCGAAAAGACTCCACATGACTACGCCAATCACAAGAATGTATGACCAAATCATCCAGGTAGGCTATGCAGTTAGGTACACCAGTAAGGACTGTATTAACAAGTCTCTGAAAAGTAGCAGATGCATTTTTCAAACTAAAAGGCATCACTGTGTACTGTAAAAAAAAAAAAAAAAAAAGCATCTGGGGTCATGAAAGCAGACAGCTCTGAAGCTCTTTGAGAAAGTAGAACCTGCCAACCTTTAAGGAGATCCAATTTCGTCACAAAACATGCTTTATCTACCATATCGATGCAATCATCGATTCAGGGGAGGGGAAAAGAATCAGTCACAGTTATGGTATTTAGTTTTCTATAGTCTGTACAAAGTACCATCAGGCTTTGGCACCAACACACACGATGAGCTCCAAGGACTACAACTATGAATGGCTAAACCATGTTCCAAAAGATACTCCACTTCTTTACGCATGATTTCCCGTTTAGCGGAATTAAGACGATAGGGATGTTGTTTTAATGGCGTATCCTTTATAATCTTAATATCACGTTGTACCCACACAGACGTCTGTCTTACATCACTAAACAGGGAGGGAAACTCCTTAATTAAAGCCACAATATCTTTGCGCTGAAAATCAGGTAAATGATCAACCAACGAGAGACTATCAGACTCAAGAGTTTTTAAAATGTGAGAATTGATCAATCGAGCACCTAACTGGGTTGAGGATCACTTAACCAAGTGCTTGTCAGACTCCAAAGATTCAGCAATAGACACTACTGCTACAGCAGCTTTCTGTCCAACTTGCACAAGCCCAGGAACTGAAACACCATCCACAGGCAATTCCCGATCTAGAAATGGCTTCAACATATTTATATGACACATGACGGCGTTTCAGTGACAATCAGTTTGACTCAACTTCTCCTTGATTACATATGGACCTAAAAACTTTGACGACAGAGCAGATCCAAGAATTGGTAAAAGAACAAGCACTTTGTCACCAACTTTATACTCACGAGACACTGATATTTGGTCATAACACTGCTTTTATCTTGGCTTGGGACTTAAAAAGCATTTTCTTTGCTAGCTCACATGCTCTGTACCACCGCTCACGAAAAGCACTAGTATAGTCCATGACATTCTTATGTGGCTCTACCTTATTAGACATAAAAGTCTCTTTTAATAATTTTAATGGGCCTCTTACAGAATGTCCAAAAACTAGTTCAGCTGGACTGAACTCCAAAGACTCCTGAACCGCTTCTCGAGCAACAAATTAAAACAACGGTACTCCCTTGTTCCAGTCTTTTCCACTGTTCAGGCAAAACTTCTTTAGCATAGATTTAAGGGCCTGGTGAAATCGCTTTTAATGCACCTTGTGACTCTGGGTGGTATGGACTTGACATTTGATGTTGTACCCCTAGCATTTGAATGGCTTGTGAGAACAATGTAGAAGTAAAATTAGATCCGCTGTCTGTTTGCACTAGCCGTAGAAGGTCAAATGTAGTAAAGAATTTTGTAAGTGCTTTTACTACAGTCTGTGCTGTAATTCGGCATAGTGGAACTGCTTCTGGAAATCTTGTAGCAGTACACATAATAGTGAGCAAAAATTGATTTCCTGCTTTTGTTTTGGGCAAAGGACCTACACAGTCTACCAACACCTTTTCAAAAGGTTCTCCTATCACAGGAATAGGGTGCAAGGGAGCAGGAGGTATCACCTGGTTTGGCTTTGCTACCTTTTGACATGTCTCACATGAAGCACAATATTCAACTACGTCTTGGCGTAGCCATGGCCAGAAAAAATGTTTCAACACTCGATTATATGTTTTGGTGATCCCCAAGTGTCCAGACCAGGGATGATCATGTGCTACACTCAGAACCAAGTGTGGATATCTTAAAGGAACCACAATTTGAAAAACAGCATCCTTAATCTCATTCACTCTAGAAGTCCACTTTCGCATCAACAAACCGTCATGTAGAAAGAATGCCACTTGCTTCTTGTCCACCTCGGTCATGTCAGATACAGCAGTAAAGAAGGAGTGTAAACTTTCATCACAATGTTGTGCAGAAATTAATTAATTTCTAGTAACACTGTTACGAGACAAAGGGTCTGTCACGTCCGGCCGCCGCCGCCGCCCTATGCGGGGCTCGAACCCGGACCTCCGTGGTGCCGCGTGCTCCAGCACGCCGTGAAAACGCAGACCCAAGTGCAGGATTCAGTGAAGCACTGTTTTTATTTACATAAACACGATACAGGGGAAAGACAAACATAACACAAGACTCCGTGGTACAATAAATTAAACTCACACACATAACCCCAAACCTAACATAACACCCACGGGACAGCGATACACAGAACAGTGACCCACGCCACACATGCACACCAGGATCCCTTTTATAGGGAAACACAACAGGGTAATAAGGGACAGGTGACACAATCAGGATGGAGAACAATGGGCAGGAAATCACACAGACAAACAGGCTTCCAGGATTCTCCTGCCAGCGCCCTCCCCGGGCCTGGCAGGGAACTGTCCAGCTACTCCTGACAGGGTCTGTAAGCAGCTGGGTTTTAATATCTGGTTTAACTAATTCCCCAGAGGCTTCTTGTGTTAAAAATTAATCAGAAAGGTCCAAAACATCACCAGAATATTTTGTTTGGGACCGTGTTACAACACATGAAGAGAAAACCTCGGGAAGCTTCTCTGCCAGATCATCAGCTTGGCAATCAGCACAGACATCAGATACTTCTACTTATGGAACAACTTTCCCAACAGCTAGGTCATTACCTAGAATAAAATCTACGCCAGTAACTGGTAAAACCGGCCGAATTCCAATCTTAACAGAACCAGTCACAACACCAGACTTCAGAGATAAATAATGCAAAGGAACACGAACATACCCCATCTCTAAGCCTTGACAAAGAGCATAAGATCCACTAAATGTTTGTTCTGATAGAGGAAGTAAACCTTCACAAATAAAGGACTGAGCTGCTCCAGTGTCACGTAAAATTACAATCTCCTGTTCCTCACCTTCTGAAATAGACACACTACCACGAGAAAGAAATGGTTTGTAGCATTGATCTGCACTTACCACAGACTGTTGAGAAATGGCTTTCACAAACCCCACACCTTTTGATTGTTTGCGATCAAGGCCTGAAGTCTTCATCTGTCTCTCCTGCTTTTGTTTCAAGGCAAAACAATCCGCAGCTACATGACCAGGCTTGTGACAATAAAAACATTCAACAATTAATGATCTTGCCCTGGTACGACCAGGGAGACTCACTGATCCAGGTTGTTCTAGTTTGGACTTATGTTCACCTAGAATTGGTTGCTTAGGTTTAGATAAGAACAACGTCTTGTGTGTTAGTATAAATTCATCAGCCAACACAGCTTGGGAAAGAGTGGTAACCTTGCACTTATTCAAATAAACAAACTCGTTCAGACAATTTTTAAAATCCTCTAGAAGCATTAATTCCCTTATTGCCTCCTGACTGTCATCCTTACTAGCTGCAGTCCACTTATCAAAAAGGAGAGCCTTCTCCCTAGCAAACTCCACATAAGTATGTGTCTGTGCTTTTCGGAAGTTCCGAAACCTCTGACAATAAGCTTCAGGTACAAGCTCATATGCATGAAGAATTGCAGCTTTTACCGTGTCATAATCCATGCCATCATGTACAGACAATGAAGAACAAACCTCCTGAGCCTTTCCAACCAGCTTACACTGGAGTAATAATGTTCACAACTCTTTTGGTCACTTTAGAGAATTAGCAATTCTCTCAAACACACTAAAGTAGGCATCAATTTCAGTCTCTCTAAAAGGTGGCACTAAGGCAATGTGTTTTGTAATGGCAAATGTAGGGCTCGAATCCACAACCTCTTCTGGAGTGGGTATAACTGGAGGGGGAGCTAGAGGCTCAGGCTTAGGAACAGGGAGAGGAGGCAGACTCGGCTGGGTAGAGTAATTTCCGTAACCGAATTTCTCTCTCCATATCCAGCTCCATACGATGGATCGCAAGCTTCAATTTATATTCAGCCCTCCTTTGCTCAACTCGCGCCTCCTTTTCCAGTTCCAAGCGCCTTACACGCACCTTTATATGGGCATCCTCTCGGGACCCAGAGGTCTGTGGAGACAATGGATCGCACCTAGGTAAAGTTGCCTTAGTCTTAGGGAGTTGCAGCACAGACTCCCTTTCACCGGCCCCAACAGGAGTGCATAATCCAACAACATTTACAGGGTCAACTGAAGGACCTAAAAGATGCAACTCCACAAGTTTTTCCATTACAAGCCTTTTAATTTCTTTTACCAGTTGCCTTGAGACAAGAATTTCAAAATGGGCTGCAATTTCTAACAAATTGTCCTTCCTACAATTATCCAAACACTCAAGAGAGGGAGCACACAAGAAGGCCTGTAGATCAAATGTAGCCATTTTTAAAGCACTAGCAACTACAAGCACACATTACCACTTAGCCCAAACACACACCAAGCATGATAACCACCAAAAATACGGTAAAGTTTTATACAAGTTTTATATCCCGGACGAGCCCCCACTTGTTATGACCCCGAGGTAGGCCTAGGGGAGACTCAGGGCCAGCAACGGGTGGATTACCAAGCTGACATTTGGGTTGAAAAGAAAAACCAATACGGAAGAAAAAAAAGTTTCTCGACACAACTCGTAGTGCTCATTTCAGTTTCACTGTGCTGTACAACAGAAAAACAAAACGTATTTACAATATTTACAAGTTTCAGAAAACAGGCCAAATGCAGGGCTGGACAATGGCGGTGCTAAAGAAAAGAAACCAAGTAAAACAAAAGATACTGCCCTAACGCCACGTTGTAATATTCGTGCTTATCTACAAACAAAAGTGAAACCAAAAACCTACCTACGCTGCGCTTCCCTCATAAACTTAAATACAGAGGGTGGCCCCTGCCCCTTTCCAAAGGGTTGTCTATACAGTTGATGTTTCTACGTGTTGCACAGTGTATGAGCGTGTACTTTCTTACCTGTCCGAGCCCCGTCAACACAAGATGACACAAGTACACATCCGTACACAAACTTCAACACGCGATCTACTAGGATACAAAAAAAAGACAAGCAATTGTACACGGCAGTAGAAAACTTCAAAATGGCGCCAGTCTCTCTCTTTAGTGTGTCCACTTCTTCCGGCTGCTCTTCCGGGGCGGCGTCCTTGGCTCCTCCCGTCAATGGCAGGAACTGGGCAAGCAGCCAATTGCATCACATTTCCCCAGTCAGGGCACCCTGTAAAAACAAAGCCGTTGGAACACACCAAAATACGTGCCGTGGTACGTAACACAAATAATAATAAGGCAGGATTTTACCCAGTAGTCAGGCATACATTTTTGATCTATAAAAAAAGTGATCACTTTGATCTCTCTGATCTTTTAAGAAAACTGAATGACTGAGTGAAATGTGAAATTAGTGCTAGCATCTAAAGTATTTTCCAATAGCAGAACATCCCAGTGTGTTATTCCTCATATATACAAGAGCAAAAAAAAAACACCCAACATTTTTATTCATTATCGAAGGAAGTCCTACCTTTTTTTGCATCTACTTACAGTTTATTTAATTTTGTATGAACATCTGTGAAGCAAGTTATATCCTATTATCACTTACTTGTAATAATTATGTTTTTCTCTTTTGAAGCTATTTGGAATAATTTCCTTTATGTTTTATTTGAATTATGCATTACCACTTAATACACGTTTAAAGAGCTTGTTAGCTGCACTGGGGAAAACCACAAAATACAGCACAGCATATGATAAGCAATAAGCTCCCGAACCTGGATAATGTATATGATCACCAACTACACACAAAAGCCAGCAGCATCATTAAAGACTACTCCCATCCAGGACATAGAATGTCTGTGCCTTTACTGTTGAAAAGAGGTACAAGGCCATCAAGTCCCACACAAAAGACTGAATTGCAGCATCCTCTCCATAGCTGGAGCTGTCATCTCCCCTACTGTTACATCATTCCTCAGCTCTTTACTAATCTTTGCTACTTTAAACTAAGCTTACCCTCTAAGAAATACTCACTGCAGTACATTTTTGTACTATACAGTTTACACTGTCACTTTGTACAACGTGCAACATGCCTCTAATGTCTTTATTAATGGGCAATATATACATTTCAATATACATGGCAATAATCAAGAGAATACATTTATGTGTATTATTGAAAATATTTTGCATTATATTCTTCCTTTTTCTTTTTTTAACTTCTTAACTTCAGGGTGGTGGTAGCTTAAGTGGTTAAGGCTCTGGGTCGTTGATTGGAAGCTCAGGGTTCAATCCTCAGCCCCACCAAGCTGCTCCAGGGGTGCTGCATCATGGCTGACCTTATGCTCTGACTCCAACCCTCCAAGGATGGGATATGTGAAGAAAGAATTTTACTGTGCAGTAATGTATATGTTACAAATAAAGGCTACTTAATTTAATTTGAATTCCTTTCATAAATGTTTAAATGTCCTTGATGCTTTCTGAAAGCTGCAAGGCTTAATTTCACTGTATTGTTTACATTGATAATGAAAAGTATCTCACGGATCAACATTCATGGTCAGGAATACTATATCCAAATCTTTGGTCACTAGTGCTTAAGGTTTTAATGGTCTTGCCCTGTGGAAAATGTGAAACCTGTATTGTTCTTTGATGAGTCCACCTTTGCTTTTCTTTCCCATGTTGAGGAGAGTGACGGTGTGGAGAAGCTCCAGAGAAGCTTATTATTAGGACTGTTGCATACAAAAGTGAAGCACGGCAGTGGATTACTGATGGTTTGGGCTGCAATATCATGGCATTCCCTAATCACACTACTTGTGCTAGATGGGTGCATCACTTCCAAGGACTACCAAACCTTTCTGGAGGCTCATGTGCACCCAGTGGTTCAAACATCATACCCTGAAGTTGGTGCCATATATCTGGATGATGCACTAATACACAAAGCAAGACTGGTGACTGAGTGGTTTCATGAACATAAAGGTGAAGCTGAACATCTCCCATGACCTGCACAGTCACCAAATCTGAATATTATTGAGCTACTTTGGGGTTTTTTTAAGTTGTGAGTCAGGAACCATTCTCCTCCTCCACTTGCATCACATAGTGACCAAGCTGCTGCAAGAGAAATGGCTCAAAATCCTTCAGACCATTGTGCTGGAATTGTATCTGTAATGATCAACTTGAATTGATGCTGTGTTTGCTGCAAAATGTTTTATTATCCAAAAGTTTTATTGTCCAAATCCTATATGCAAAGAATGTATTGTGTTGACATAACAGATTTAGAGTAGAATTTTTATTCCACACTAAATGAACCACTAATGCACATTTATTCTTCTATACATGATGGATAGATTTTGGAAAAGATAACATAAGTATTAGATAAATTCCCTCTTATGTACAATGCATGCTTCTGTGATTATCTAGCAGCTTTGTTTTAGTATCTAACACATGATCTCTGTAATGAAGTGTTACCTTGCAGCAACGCCTGATTAAAATGAAAAACACATTCTGAAATCAGTTATACTTTATACTTCATTTGTTTCGCACAGCAGGGAATTAGCGTGGGTTCATACAGATTGAGTATCATTTAATTTTTTTCTTGTTCACTGAAAAATACACCAGCAGTGATCAATAATTACCTACAAATCTCCGTTCTCCATTTGTATGTGCAATATGGCCTCTTTTCATTTGGATTTGATTACAGTGCTTGAAGACACAGTAGTAGAGCATTAACAACCACTCAACCCCCCAACCACCCCATCACCCTTTCAGATCAGAGGAATATGAAAGCTGTCTCTCACATTCATTTTCCTTCACTGTGGGCGTATTTCAATATATTTGCTAAAAGGAAGCTGGAAGGCTGTTCGAGTATTATTAATTTAGTGATATGATGGAAATGATTACAGGCCCATTTTAAACATTCGTTTCCTCAGGCCGAGAATGTGAAATAGAAGTAATCTGTCCAATGCAAGTGAATAATTTTACTCTATATTTGATACTTCATTTTTTTACATTCATTAGATAACATGAAGTTATCTTTACTATGTCATGAAATATGCTCTTATTGTACTAATAATTTTTTACTAATATAAAGATAAAATTAAATACTGAGAATAATATATCTGGTTAATACAATGTTGCTGTCATGTTGTTGCTTTCCAGATCTCAAAATTCAATTAAATTCAATTTTATTTGTAGAGTGTTTTTATCAATAGGCATTGTCACAAAGCAGTCAAGATGTACATTTTAAAGTAATAGATGTATCCCAGATGAGCAAACCTGAGTTGATGGTGGCATAAAAAAAACTATACAATATGAGGAAGAAAGCAGGCTAAATTTTATGCCATGGCCAACCTTCGAGGCAATACACCACGATGTGATACACCACGTTGAACTACATCATAAAAGAGAAAGAGAGGCTAAGAAGGTGACAGAGAATCTACTGGTACAGCTATATAAGGCTCATTTGGGAGAGCTGGCATGAAACAGTCAAGAAAGCCAGGAAAAGAGGAAGAAGGAGGAGAAGGAAAATGTCGCTAAGCAAGTGGCAGTAATGCTAACATGAATCCCTAACCAATGGTGCTGCTGAAACCTCATGCTCCAACCATGTATCAAAATCCACCATGAATAATGGGGTACCCTGTCGGGTCCCAGTATGCCCCACAGCAACGATGATGGGGGCAAGGTAAAGAAACCTGAACCAAGAAACCCTGGATGATGGGAGGACACAGAGGAGGCTGTTGGAATTGTAATGAATTTTAAGTGGAACCAGACTCAAAAGAGAATTCATCCTTATCTGTGTGACACCTGATTAAAAAAGTGCACTTATAAATCATTTCTCTTTTCTAACTGTTTACTATATAGACAAAATGTGAAATTGTGTTAGCAGGAAATATTTTCTAGTATGACAAAACACAGAGCCTCCTACAAACATGACCACAGAATAAAACTCCCATAGTAAAGTATACAAAATACACAGCCTGCAAACACTGTTGCCAAGGACGACTACAACCATTCATTACAAGCTTTCTCACATTCTCTGTTAATCTGATTGCACACGCACATACCTGTCTATATCCCAAACCTTATGATTCATGGCTTTTGTGTTAAGATTACAAGTACGTTTCTGGTTTCTGATTTATGTCTTTGTCTCTTGCCGAAATATCTCTGTTTGCACATTGCCTGACTTCTGCCAGTTTGTTGACTTTGATGCTGCCTATCATTTCACCAGCGTTTCCAACACTTGATACATGCATTGACATTTCTGCTGGTTGTGTATGTAAGGTAAAATCATGAATATGATATGTAACCAACATTATGTGGAAATGTTTTTATGTATTATAATCTTGCCTAAGGGTGTGCAAAATGTTGTTTGTTGCATGAGATACACTATGAATATCAGGCTTTTATCAAGTTGCTGGATGACATAATGGATATAACTCCTAATCATTTCAGTCTGTAGTCAATTCAGTTCAGTTTGTATTAAGATACTGGCTGCCATTAATTCTTGTGTGGCTCTCAGGTCACATTGACCCGTTATTCTGAATTTTTTATTTTTTTTTTTAAAAGAAAGAAAGAAAAAAAAAAGAAAAACCTGAAGCTTGGCAGCCATGGCTCATTTATGTGAAGAACCAGTGGCGGACCGTGCATTTCACACCTAGGCCTTCAGTAGTGCTCCGTCTGAATCAACCCGCCCCTCAAAAACCAATCTGCATCGCAGATAGATAACTCCTGTAGCCGCAATAAATGCCTTTATTGAATAGACAAACCAGGGGTGAACAAGTCTCCTCCTACTGCAGCTACAGCCGCGACACACATAAAAAACATCAATAATAACCTCATAAACTTGCAATATTATTTAGGAAAATCGCAACGTTTTACTCACAAAAAATTCGTATTATTTGTAAACAAAATCCATCCTCCTCTTTCCTCAAAACAGTTCAAATACTCGCGATCCTATCCAATCAACGGGTCTGAATACAGTGACGTTGCCATACGCCTGCTAGAGGGCCCTAGTGAAACCAACTCAAAATCTGATTGATTGAAGCAAAAGTTTCATCGACATTTATTTTGTGTTAGAGGGCCTGCAGAACGGATTGTGAAGGCCTCCGGGCAGACTTCTTTGACTTTGACCCTGCCTGGCAACAAATGATGGCTGAAATGTGATTGGTTAAATGCTTTAATACGAAAATACATGTCTGGAAGCAGCACAACCATCGGAAAAGCTATGAAAGGAAGCTGACAGACCATTTGGAATTATTTAATAAGTATTCATAGACAAAATATAATTAACATCAGTTTGTGATTCAGATATATTTTTAGGCCAGCAGAGAAGGCCTTGCAGGCCCTGACGGTCCGCCACTGTAAAGAACATATAGTAAAAAAAAATTAAACTGAATACACATCTTATTCCCCACCAGAAACTAACACCACTTATAAAGTTCTCAGGTTGATTTGTCCCAAAGGTAAAAAAAAAAATGCTTGAAAAAAAATGCTTGAAAACACTCCAGTCAAGGAAATTCTCAAATTAATACGAGTTTGTTATGGGTGGTAGGCCCTGTGTTGGGCCACTAGGGGGGGTTTCCAGCAGGGGTTGTGTCATGTTGTGTTATGTCATTGTTTACGTCATTCCATGTGTTTTGTTTTAGCCCCGCCTAGTCCTATTGTTTCCTAATTGATGTTCACCTGTTCCTAATGTTGCACCCAATTATGTTTTGTATTTATAGCGGCCTTTTGCCAGGGTTCGGGGCTGGTCGTCGTCTCTATGTAGCGTCTTTATATCGTTTTTACGTGCCGTGTTTTTGTGGCGTCATGTCTGCTGTCTGTGTGATTTAAGTTTAATAAACCCCTGTCTGCTGTCTATCTCCGCGCTGGGTCTGCTTTCTTCATGCTATGGATACCGGAAACGTGACAGAGTTAACGTCAAACACACAATGTAAGACACAGATCCAGAGTAGTGAAGGGTATAATAAGAGTTTTTCTTTTTCTTTTTTTGAGAGTTACAATTAAAAACAATAGTTGTCAGTGGTCATGAAAGTTCTGCATTTATGCTAAAAATGTTTTAATAGTGTTGATTAATTGCTTATATCACACAAACAAGTCTAGCAGAAGTACATTTCAAATATTTACAGATTTGTCACAAATATAGTTTGTTAGGGAAGTAGTTATAGCAACCCATTAGAAGCAAAAGGTGAGGGCTGCACATGGGTTTAAACTGCACTATCACATTATCATCAAACAGAGATTTTCACCCAGATGAGGATGGGTTCCCTTCTGAGCCTGGTTCCTCTCAAGGTTTCTTTCCTCATATCAAATCAGGGATTTTTCCTTGCCATTGTTGCCTCAGGCTTGCTCTGTCACGGATGCACCAACCACAGCCACTCAACCACGCCCCCAATCACCGGAGTTCTAGCACTGTCACCTGCACCCAATTACCAGGGCACCATTTAGCTCCCTCACTCCACTGAGTCGTTGGTTAGTATTATGGTTGCTTCCTTAGAGACGGCGCTTCCTGACTGTGTGCTGTGGAGCTCTCGTCTGTGCTTCTGCCGTGATTTTTCACCTTGGGACTTTGTTAGGGTTCTAACTACAGCGTTTCAGTTTAGCTTGTTTTTTCAGTGTCTTTTATTTGTGTGCCGTTTCAGTTTCTTTGTTTTCACCAGTGTGTTTTGTAATTAAAGTCCACTCTGCACTTACCTTCTTTCTCTCGGTCCTCCTCCTTGGTAAAGTGTGACATGCTCATTAGGGATAACTGTTTGGGATAAATATTAACTTAATTTTAAATGTCACTTTTTATATTTCTGTAAAGCTGCTCTTAGACAATGTATATTGTTAAAAGTGCTATACAAATAAATTCATTTGAATCCAATTAAAAAAATAGAAAAGCAGATACAGACTGCATACCATTTAACCACAGTCCATAGGAATTGGGACCCCCAAATGTTTACTTTTATTTTCGATTACATCAATTACCACTGAACAAATGACAAACCAACCACTGTTTAAAATTAACTTAAACTTTGCTTTCATAGACTAAACTATAAGCAAAAACCCCTTAATTGTTTTAATATCACACTATTAGCACTCCTTTAACCACCTGCTAGAAATCAAATGAACTCCTTAATTAATTTCTCTTCATCTGATAATAGCCCATGATGGGTTAACACTATTTCTGTGTTATTAAGACAATTAACACTAAACTCTTTATATTTTCAGCATAGACTCCAGACGAGTAACCATGACACACAGGGTTAAAGGGAGCCTGGAGCCTACTCCAGGGGACTCAAAAAACCCCTAGACGGGTCTCCAACAAATCCCAGGGCACAGTCACACACCACAGACAGTTTAGAGTTGGGGAGGCTGGAGTACCCAGAGAAAACCCTTGAAGTATGGTGAGATATGCAGCAAAATTAAAATGAATTCAAATGCAAGTATTTGGCCAAGTATGTTTAAACACACCCAAGGAATTTGGTAACAGCTGTTAGTGACCCACAAAAGTACAGATAAAATAATGACACTGTGCATTTAATTTCAGGCAATCCTATAAAGAAAAAATTAAATAAAAACCACAATTTACAGCATAAGAGATAGGTTAGCAATGTTACAGGTTTCAAATTGTCCACATGCCAAGACCATTAAAACCAATGTTTGGCTTATGCACAAGTGACCAGTATCCCTGACCATGAATGTTGACCAGTAAGATAAGAGATGCATTATCAGTGTATACAAAACAGTGAAGTTAAGCATGGCAGCTTTCAGAAAGCAAAAAGGACATTTAAACATTCATGAAAGAAAAACAAAGAATGCAATGCAAAATATTTTCAAGAATGCAGCTGATTATCTTAATTATTGAAATGTATATTGAGATGTATATATTGCACATTAAAAAAGACATTAGAGCCATGTTGCACATTGTATAAAGTGATAGTGTGATCTGTATTGTACTGGAATGTACTGTAGTGAGTATTTCTTAGAGGGTAAGTTTAGTTTAAAGTAGCTAAGATCAGTAAAGTGCTGAGGAATGATGTAAAAGTAGGGGTGATACAGCTCCAGCTATGGAGAAGATGCTGCAATTCAGTCTTTTGTGTGGGACTTGATGGCCTTGTAACTCTTTCCAACAGTAAATGGACAGACGTTCTGTATCCTGGGTGGGAGGAGTCTTTAATGATGCTGCTAGCTTTTATGTTAAGTTGGCTAGCATGTACAGTATCCAGGTTCGAGAGCTTACTGCTTAATAGTAGAAAGTGCATAGTAATGAAAATAACAGTACATTACATATGATGACTGTTTGTCGTCACAATATGCAGTACAGAATGTGTGATTTGTGCAGCAGCATTAGTATGTGTAACATATGTGGATGTAGTGATGAGTGTTCTTACAGTACAGTATTTATAGATGTAAAGTGGAGTGTAACATGTTTGTATAGAGCATGTTAATGCTTTTATTAGCTTATGAATAGTATTTGCTTATTAGCAATAGTAATTTACAGTGCATTCACAGTATTCACTGTATTCAGTATTTACTGAAACTGCCCAAAAATAGGTGTGCCAAGCTTGTAGCATCATACTCAAAAAGATTCAAGGCTGTAATTGGTGCCAAAGGCTGTGAATACTTATGTATATGGGATTTTTTTTATATATATAACTTTGCAAAGATTTCAAACAAACTTCTTTCACATTGTCATTATGGGGTATTGTTTGTAGAATTTTGAAAAAAAATAATTAATTTAATCCAATTTTGAATAAGGCTATAACATAACAAAATGTAAAAAAAAATGTGAAGTGCTGTGAATACTTCCCAGATGCACTGTATTTTAGAGAATCAATGTCTCTGTGGAATCCCAATTAAACCTTTAAATGCAAATATTCACCCTTTTAATTTATGTGGGTGACCAGACATGAAAATTTTAATGATTAACCAAAAAAATGTGATGATTTCCTAACTACATATAGAAGAACATTCTCATATATCTGACATATTAGGCTGATGATCATTTCAAGACAATACTCTATTAGAGAACACTATTTGTGTGGTACTCTGTTATACTCTAATAGAGAATTATTTGTGTGCTACTAGCCTCATTTTAATAGGTTGTTATACAGTATAAATAAAAAAATATTAATGTAAAAGTACATTTGATGGACTGTGCTACATGAAAAGTCTTAACTTGCCAGCTACTGAGTGTCACGTATCATAACATCATGGTTTCACCACCACTTTTTCCTCACCCTTTTTTATACCTTTTTGCCTCACTTACTCATTGCGAGGTATATGTTCAGTTCATTAGGTTTTTGGTGTTTCTAAGTGGTTGTGATTTATACTGTGATCTTCCACTTGTTTAACCGACTTTTTCATCCTGTCTAGCTTTGATATTTCTGTTTTTGCCCTGTTAATCTTTGCATGATTTTGATTATGTTTTTGCTTGATGTTTTGAATTTTACACTGTGCTTGTTTTTGCCTGTACCAATACATTTGTCTATTCTTGTTTTCGTGGATGTTCCAATACTTTTGTTTATTCCTGTTTTTGTGATTTTTCCCACGTTTTTGCCTATTCATATTTTTGTGACAATTTTTGTTATCAAAGCCTGCATTTGCATCCAACCCTCTGAGTCTGCCTCATGACACTGCGGGTAAACTGATGATATTGTGATGATTATCCCTGGTTTACCATTTACCCTGAGCACTATGAAATTATACCGATTATTTATGGGTAAATAAATAGCTTCTATGTGGCATTTATTAAAGGTAATACATGTGCTTTTGTTGTGATATGCACAGTAAGCCTCAGCATGAAGAGGACAAAATAATAAAAGCAGCAACAGTGTTTGATAAAATGACCTTGAAAAGAGGACATGGTACATAGATTTACAAAGGCAGGGGAATCTGAACATTGATAATCTTGTATTGGCCATGTTTACGAAGGAGATCGTATCTTTTATTTGGTAGACCTCATATACATTGAATAGGGGATGATGTTTTGCATTGGCCTACTTCACTTACATAGGGAAAACAGTTCCCTATTCTTAGGTGCACCGCTGTTATGAAGCATCACCCTTTCTTTGCAGGTTATTAATACTGACAGACCTGCTATTCTCTCACTGCCTACTATACAACATTATTGGATTTTATTGAAGATCCCTATATGATCATTCTTGACCTTTTACCTTATAGAAGGCCTCAATAATTGAACTGTTGCTGCAGGGATAAAGAAATATCACTGGTACATGTTGCTAGGCAATGTTTTCTCCTTTTATACTAAATACCTATGATCTCAGGCATTCAGGCGTAGGTGGTCACAGGAAGAACTTATAGATTTTTAATAATTGGAAACTAGAGTAATATTTAGAACATAGCGTAGTGCAGTTCAGAAGCAGACCTAGCACCTGGGGACTTGAAAAATAGTGTTGCTGAAGCAATCAATATATGAAGAAAAGACTTTCTATAATTCAGCAACATGAACCATCCTGAGTCATGTTATTGTCATTTAGAAGCCATATTTAAACTCTCATTTCTGTGTCAAGCTTTTTTACCTATTGTCTTGTTTGTGCATCACAGTTTTGCTCTCAATCTTTGTTTTAGTCTTGTATCCATAGTTTATGGTTCATCCTGCTTTTGTTTGTGTTTTACACATTATAATGTAAAAAATCTGCAACTACATCTACATTTCATTTACTGTCTCTGAATAGTCTGATTAGTGAAATGATCAAACAAATCAAATCAAGCAAGATGACTGAAGGTGACTGGAGAGAAAAGTCTCTTATTCTAGTAAGTTAAAAATAAGTTAAAAATGGATCTCATTGGTAAAAACATGAAACAAAGCATTACTTGGAGACTTTTATTCATAATTATGTACTGATCACTTACACTTAAACATTAATGACAAGTTATCTTTCAGATATGGAAATTCAGCAAAGCTTTTAATTTAGTTTTATTTTAACTGAAACTTCACAAAGTTTAGTTGAAGAGTCATGTAGGCTGTAGGCATGAAGCTTTAATAAGCTACATATACATCTTCCTACAAGTTTTGTCCTTGCCTGCATCTCTTTTCTAAAGAACTGAAAAGGGGAAGAAATGTACGATCTAACAATTTGCCATCTTAAAAACAGGATATGACTGGGATGCTGTGAATGCTTTTTCAGCAGGAAACTGAAAGCTCACATAACCCAGAGGTAGGCCATCTGTCCTCCTTCCTTCCCGCTGTGAAACATTTCAAAGCTCTCAGGCCATATATTAAAAAACCTGTAAAAACCTGTAACAAGTAAAGAAAAGTTGATTAAAAAAGAGACTGCAAGCAGGTTTTGGGGTGGATGTTATACTGCACACAGATTAATAATTAAAGTGCTTCAGTCTATGTTGCACTTATAACTTAATGAGGGCTACTATTTAAAAACATGTTTATAATCAATGAAACTTGGCAGCTGGTTAAATATGCCGATATTTCATAGCTAAAATCTTAATTAATTTCAATGAAAGGCATAGAGTACACTGTTTTTAGTAGTAGTTTGGCAGGGTATAAAAACTATTTTTAATGTCATCATTACGTCAAATTCCTAATAAATTATTGGCTCAGAATTCTGCTCTTAGTAATATTCATTTGCCCCCATTAACCAAACTGACATAACCATCAGCATTAAACAAGTTCATCAATTGAATGAATGTACAATGTGATTTAATTTTATCTATTAAAGTACATACAATGTATAATTCTATATTATCATATCTGCACCTTTACTTCTTGTTTTCTCTACATTGTTCCTTGCTTGGTAGAATCTCATATATAATTACACAATGTTTAAAGCAATCTATTTTATGTCGCCTCTATGTCTAGACAAGTCCTGGCTTCTCATTCCATACTGAGTAATCAAAGAGCTTGGTCAGTACCTGGTATGCCATTATTATATTTAAAAATATGAAAACTTTGTAGTCTACATGCACAGTATACAGAAATAAAAGTGTATATTTATCTCAAGGTACAACGATGGTGAAATATACATATACAAATATACAATACACATACAAATATACATATAAATTCCAGGACAATATCTACAAGAGAGTTGGACAACATAACAGTATTCGTCTAGCATTATCTTTATCTTTATTACCATTTTGAAGGCAAAGGCCAGTTTTTCCACAACTGAAAACAATTCATGTTTCCATACATTTGTTTTGTCAAGTCAATTATAGCATTAAAATGACCGATTAGAGATTGATTTATTTTTATATATAATTGACTATATGGAAATTCCAGTGGGTCAAAAAGTTTCCTCGACTCTTTCTTTCTATAGTCAGCTCCCAGGGGTTAACTGGGATTGCACACATTTACCATGTGGGTACCATAAGCATTTGTACAAATGATTATATGCAAATTCAAATATTTTGGGAAAACATGGATACAGCATTGTTCTGGAAAAAAAAAACACAAATTAACTCACAGGAATGAACAAACTTTGGTTTGGTTTGAGCTGAACTCCACAATGCGATGTGAAGGAGTTGGAGGCATCAGGTATATCACAAATTGGAAAATCTGTCGTGCAAGGAAGTAGTTTGGATGTGATCACTAGGATTTTGAAGGAATGAGTGTTCTCTGGTCAGATGTAGCAAAAATGTGTGTTTGGTCATACTGATCAGCTCTATGTAGTTTAAAAAATAAGGATTCTAAGAGCATAATCCTAACTTTGCATGGGGGTGGTAGCATCATCATTTTGTGGTGGTGTTTTGAGGAAAAAGGGACTGGAGCAACTTAGGAACCATGAGGAAGAAGGATTATCCAGAAATACTGAAACAACACCTCAAGACAAAGATAAGGGTGTAAATCAACATATAATAAAAGCAGAAAACATGCAAATTGATTAAAGATGATAGTCCTCCATCAAAGATCATCAACGTGTCATATTTGCATTTTGTCTAAGTTTAGTGAGGTAAAACTACACCTACTACCATACACGTGTTAAAACAAAACAGATTGAAGTCATTCTTTTCACAATTTAATACTGTGCTCTTTAAAAGATCTCTGTAGAGATTTTATGGCATGTCCAATCCTGTCATGACATATCAACGCAATTTTTTGGCAATTTTTTTTTTTTTTTTTTTTATGATAAAGGTGACTGCTTTCATTATCTGCTGTAAAGCAGGGCAGGTTGGACTTTGTGTGTTATTGTAGAACTTATCAAAATGTGTAGCAAACCACAAAATAGTTCATGTTAATCACACTGAGATTATTATTCATCTCAAGAAGCCAAATTAAGGTATACTGTAAGATTTTAAATACACTTCCATAGTCTGTGAATAAAACAGCATGGACATTTGATTTGGACATCACAATTTTTTTTACCAGAGACAAAAAATGGCATCTGTTTTGTTGCGTACAGGTTCAGCATTGAATTTTTTTGGCATGTCACACTCCACAGTGATACTTAATAACGGATATGAAAGTAAACACTCAGGGATTTTAGATTTTGGAATTTTTCATAAGTATTTTGGTTTTTACCTACTTGTTGCAATATATTCAAAGAAAAGCTTTACAATGTTAAAAAAAAGTTTTTTAATGAATTCATTTATTTACATTTAATTTTTTATTTATAAAAAAATAAAAAATCTTCAAAGTAAATGTTGATATCAAATCTATATCTACTGAGATGCCCCAAGTGCTTCTTCATAATCAGCTAAAATTTAACGGCATTCATTTTAACATTAACATTAATAGATTAGACAGATTAGAACAGCTGACTGAGTTGACTCATGACTAATTTTATATCAGACATGACTGGCTCATGACTAATTTTACAGACATGTGGCAAGAAAATCATCCTTTTTGTTTATACTGGTTGAAAAAGTCTGATAAGTCGATCAGACTGGTGGCAGAATGGAACACCAAACTGGTTAACTGGCACTGACAGAATTAGTTCTAAAGTGAACTGAGTGTTAATGTTTATTTTGTTAAAGCAGCAGAAATATTCCACTTGTAAAGTATTTGAAGTTACCTTTAACTAATAAAAAATAATGTTTACACAATCTGTAAAAAATTAGTGGTGTTTTTGATGTTTCTATATTACATGGTGTGAATAATACCATATGCCTGCTTAATGCTGGCACATATATTTAATTTTATTTAACACTTTCCTAATAAATATAATGAGTTACTAAAGTAAGGTTTTGTTGGATTTTTTTCCCAAAGGGCCAAATTTACTTTCAGATAATGAGGCCTTCCATTAATTCTCCACGGACCATATACACCCCATAAAAGCAGTCAGTCTTGGTGAAGTCTTGCCAAGTATTGCACTGGCTAATCCTCTGACCAAGTATTTTTCTGACCTTGTTTTTGCAGTTGTTATCATCAGACCCAGCTGTGCTCTTTCACTGTAAAGGAAAAAACAAGAGTAGCAAACAAAAAAAAAAAAAAAATGAACAGACCTAAATAAGGATCAACTCTTTTGGCATCCAATTCATTGGATTTACTTTAAAAGTAGATTATTTATAAATTAGAGGCTGGGGATATTTTTTTTCTGACTTAAATGACAGATTCACAAAGCAGTTAGATAGTCTTTGAGATAATCCTATAGCACAACATCAGCAGTGAGTAACAGGGCACAAAGAAATACAATAGCAAGTGTAAGAAATTGGGTGGTGATGGAATTGGAGATGAATTATTTTCTCAATCACTGCTTTTTTTAAATGCTATTGAAGAAGAAACCAGAAGTAAATTGATTGAGCATGTGCTGACCAAGACAAACAGACAGCAGAACCATTACCTGTGTGTGGATTCCAGAATCTTCATTACAATACACACTGAAATGATTCCAGCAGCCAACATCATTGTGTATAAAATTTAACTCACCTGATTTTGCCTTGCACTTCAAATGATCACAGTTAGTTTCAAAAGGAGAAAATGATCCCAGAAAAAAATCCCCAAAAAAGGTAAAAACTGATTAGCAATGAACTTCCAACAGTAGATATACTACAGGATAGCTGTAAGAGATTAAGTTGGAAATCTGATGAGGGTTTCCACCAAAGCAGGAAGTCAAAACAGCAATATTTATTCAGACAGATCTTGTGGTATTTGAGCTTTAATAAAAATCCTGCTATTTGCATTCTTCTCTAATTAAATATAACAATTTATATCACAAATTATATTATTGACAACTTGAATAAAATTTAGAATCTTTGACATACATGAATTTCAGAGTTTTTAATATTTATATTTACAACATTTGGAGGACACCCTTATCCAGAGCAACTTACACTTATCTTTTTTATACAACTGAGCAATTGAGGGTTGAGGGCCTTGCTCAGGGATGGCAGCTTAATGGTACTGGGATTCAGAATCACAACCTTCCAACCAGTAGTCCAACAAATTATCAACTGAGCTACCACTGCTTAGCATTTGGTATTTTGTCCCTTTCTGCCTATAAGATATTTTCAATCAGTATATACAAATGAATAATTTTAATTATTTTTAATTTTATGTTTATAAAACTTTTCTCTGACTATAGTATTACCACTTACTAAAACGACACATTCTTAAAGCAAAGCAAAAAAATTTCTACTTCATGTAAACCATTAAGCACCACTCTGGAGTGTGACATAACAAAGAAAGAAAATTCTGAACATCACACAAAACAGGTTCCATTTTTTTCTCTGGTAAAAACAGTGTGGACTCAAATTGTAAAAAATCTTGGATTTAATTCTGATTTTAAATGGAAAAAAAAACAGATTTTCAGTGTGGTCTCGGACTGTGGACTCTACCGTAGATGCAAAAGCTCTTATATTCATGCTCGCCACTGTTTAAGTGCATGACTATTAATTTTGATGGCAGATAATGATCACAAGACAACTAATGCATTGTGAAGGGCAACACTTTATTAGCTGTAAATATCTACTTGACCACCATCATAGCAATTCAGTCCTCTCTCTCTCTCTCTCTCTCTCTCTCTCTCTCTCTCTCTCTCTCTCTCTCTCTCTCTCTCTCTCTCTCTTACTTTCTTCTTCTACTTTCTTTTGTCCTTTCTTTTGGAAGCAAGACATAAATACCAATAACAAAGGATATAACTAATTATGAAACTTTTTTTTTCCTTGTATTGATCAGATAATGTGTTCTAAATAGGCACAACAGATCACATACAGATCTGAATAGGAGGCACACTCTTTTTCCTTTTTTTTATATATAAATAAAAACCCATGAATCTGGGATTGTGAAGAATGCAACAAAAGAAAAGAAAGAAAGAAAAAAACATAAACATACACACAGGAGGTTTGAATGACTGTGTAAATCTGAAGCTTGTGGGCCAAAAAACAGAGAACATTCATTAATGTGAACATGCAGCGCTGCATAATGGATCTAAAAAGTCCATTACCTCATGCTTAGTAATTGTGTGGTCAGTGTCATGCTGGTTTAAATAATGCTACCGGTTTGTTTATTTTTGATAGAATATTTCCTAGGCAGGTACAAACAAAAAATAGTAACTGCATAAGCGGAGTGTAAAAACAGGAGCTACAGTACACAACTGTTGTTGAGGCCACTGAGTTTTTTTCTGCTCACTTTGTGTGTGTGTGTGTGTGTGTGTGTGTGTGTGTGTGTGGGGGAGTGTATAATTAATGGACTTGGGTTTGGACTTTGTACTTTATCCATTTAAACCTTGTTAATCTGATTTATATTTACATTAGAGCTTGAAATCTGTGAACCATTTAGAATTGTTATATTTCTTCATAAATATGCATTAGAATATCTAAAAAAAAAAGTGCTAAAAGTTTGGAAGTGATATGTCAGTGGTTACTACATTGTACCTTGGATCAGATGGTTTTGCATTAAAATCCTAAAAGGTTGTGGGTGCAAATCCCAGAACTACCAAGGTGTCACTGCTGGCAACAAAAAAGTGCAAATCAGATAATTATAAGTTGCCTTGGACCACGGTGTCTGCCAAATAATGTAAACATTAGACAAAGAGCCAATTAAAATTTTTTTTATTAAGGAAAATCTAATATTATGTATCTGTGAGTGGAAAAGTATGATATCCTTTAGGATTAGCAGTTAATTGAAATTGAAGGTGAATTTAGATCAGGTGATCAGGTGTTTTATTTAACGAACAGGGATCTATTTAAAAAGTCTGATCTTCTCAACACATGTTTAAGGAGCTCAGAAAAAGAGTTACAAAACCATCTCAAAAGATTTCATCCTCCACCAGTACACAGCCAGACAGATGTGTACAAATGGAAGAAATTCAAGCTCATCCTTACCCATAGGGAAGTTCCAGTAGATGTACCATGGAGTTCACACCTGCTTCACACCTGCTTATTGTAGCACAAATCCCTGTATGTATAATGCACCTCTTTTAGCTTATTTTGGATTCATTTGTCTGTGAGATCCCTCACCTATATATCCTTCTCTTATTGTGGCCCAAACCAAGGTCAAGACAAGGTCATAATACAAACAGTATGGTTCATAATCAAAATGTATACACCATACTGTAGATCTGATTGTTTAAGAGTTACAATACTTACCAGTGCAATAATATTATGTATATTCAGAGCTTTCTAACTTTATTTATTATATACTATATGGGAATGATGGCCTCAATTTTCAGGGATGAAACTTAGAAAATAACTCTTCAAATCTGAATACAAGTGAAACTGATTCAGAGAATAATATCAAATCTAGCCAGAAAACACATTTTACATTCAAAAACATAATATTATTAAATAAAAATGTGGGATTATTATTATGTGTTAACACACTGCCTTGGGCTCTGCTGTTTGTCTTCACCTTTTAAGATTTTTCTTATGATTGCAAAAGCCTTGTAAATAAGTTTCAAAGGTCACAGGAAATGTCAAGAACATTAAACTAATAGAGGACTTGAATAAGGAATAATGCATTGGTTACACAATATATTTATTTACTATTTGCATTTATTTTTTTTATTTATATATATTGTGTGTGTGTGTGTGTGTGTGTGTGTGTGGGTTGTGCCCCAAGTCCCCTAGGATAGACTTCAGGCTCCCTGCAACCCTGTGTAGGATAAGTGCTACAGAAAATGGAAGAATAGATAGATAGACAGATAGATAGATAGATAGATAGATAGATAGATAGATAGATAGATAGATAGATAGATAGATAGATAGATAGATTTATATAAATTGAACAGATTTAATGACATACTGTATATCACAAAGCCATTGGTTTGTACTATGCACTTGAATAGACACAAATGTTGATTAACTAGAATTTTTTTTTCATTTTATATATATATATATATATATATATATATATATATATTTATTTATTTATTTATTTTTATTTATTTATTTATTTTTTTTCCTGCAAAAACTCTGCTAAAACGTCTAAAATGAACAGATGCTCTTTTAAGCCCTGCCAGTTTCTGATGCTCAGATATCTAGGGATTCATTCTGCTTAAAAATATTAAAAACAGATGTTTCTCATTAGAACTGACAGGCGTAAAACTTGTCAGTATCCTTCTCAGACATTTCCTTTAGCTATGGGTTAGACTTTTTTTATGCCATTAACTTTAAAATCTATCAGTGAAAGTGAAGTCATATTGCATTTATAATGTTAAACTGCAGTTAAAAAACAGACAAATGAATAAAAAAAGCATTGCTATGTCTATAAATAATATATCTAGACATTTAAATAGAAGGAAAAAACACTACCTTGTTTCTGAAAAACTACAACTTACTAAGGGAGTAAGTTTCCAGTTTTTAAAAATTCTGTGAAATTATTAATTTTGGTAAGCCATAAATCCATACTTTACCATGTACAAATCTTCAAATATATTTAATATAGCTTATTTGTTCAACTTATCCTGAAATATTGTCATCAAAAACATTTAGTGTATCTCTCTTCATAGGCATAAATGTAGCCTGCTGCTCTCACTCCAGTGTACATGGGTCATAGCTGTCTTGCTGAAGCTTGTGTGTAAGCGTTCATCAAATACATGACTCAGTTTTAGGTCACAGTTTTTCGACTTTGTTTATTTTCAACTAATACACTTGGCTGAGCAACAATTGGATTGGAGTTTATATTTCATGGTTGTCACTTAGCATTTCGCTATCCCTGACCATGAAAACATATTTATAGATTTCTAACAGAGGTTATTGAAGGCTGAAACAGAGCTGCATAGTATTATATAGTTTCTGTGATCCTTTCCAATCTGTTTAGGTCAAAAAAGGCCACAATATTTCATATTTTGTATTAATGTAGTGCCAACAATGTGCCATTGTTAGTTGTAGAAACCATATTGCAATGTTGTGTTAATAATTTTAATTGTTCAGTGAGTCAGTAGTAACCACCGTGATCTTCAATGCTGATTCTTTCTTTGTGTTTTTAGTTCTCAATAGTTCAAATGGTCATTTTCTTATAATTGATTATTAATGTAAAATATAAATGCTTCTTGATCTTTGTGACTTAAGCAGTGCTCCCAGGAAAGGTCCTTGGATCTCTTAATTTCAGAATATTATTTGCTTTGTGGTAAAATTTATCTGCAAACATTATTCTTTATAAGAGTTACTAGTGATGTGCTGGTAATCTAGCCATGGGGGTCACAGTCCAGTGACTTCTGTGCCGGTCCCAAGCCCGGATAAATAGAGAGGGTTGCGTCAGGAAGGGCATCCGGCATAAAACATTGCCAAATTTAACCATGCGAATCGTCAGTACGAATTTCATACCGGATCGGTCGAGGCCCGGGTTAACAACGACCGCCATCGGCGCCGTTGACCTACAGGGCGCCGGTGGAAATTGGGCTACTGTTGGTCGAAGAAGTAGAGGAGGGAGGAGAGTGCACAGACAGAGAGAGAAGAGGAAAGGTAAGAGTGTAGGACTGAGAATAGGAACTCTGAATGTTGGTACTATGACAGGGAAAGGTAGAGAGCTGGCTGATGTGATGGAGAGAAGGAAGGTGGATATACTGTGTGTACAGGAGACCAGGTGGAAGGGTAGCAAGGCTCATAGTATAGGAGCAGGATTCAAGCTGTTTTATTATGGTGTGGATAGTAAGAGAAATGTGGTAGGTGTGGTCCTGAAGGAGGAGTTTGTGAGGAATGTTCTGGAGGTGAAGAGAGTGTCAGACAGGGTGATGAGTCTGAAGTTAGAGTTTGAAGGGGTGATGTTGAATGTTGTTAGTGGTTATGCCCCACAGGTAGGTTGTGAGTTAGAGGAGAAAGAGAGATTCTGGAGTGAATTAGATGAGGTGATGGAGAGTATTCCCACGGGTGAGAGAGTGGTGATAGGAGCGGATTTTAATGGACATGTTGGCGAGGGGAACACAGGTGATGAGGAGGTGATGGGCAAGTTTGGAGTTAAGGAAAGGAACCTTGAAGGACAGATGGTAGTGGACTTTGCTAAGAGGATGGACATGGGTGTGGTTAACACTTATTTTCAGAAGAGGGAGGAGCATAGAGTGACTTACAAGAGTGGAGGTAGGAGAACACAGGTAGACTACATTCTATGTAGAAGAGGCAATCTGAAAGAGATTAGTGACTGTAAAGTGGTAGTGGGAGAGAGTGTAGCCAGACAGCATAAGATGGTGGTGTGTAGGATGACTTTGATGGTCTGTAAGACGAAGAGGTCAAAGGTAGAGAAGAAAACCAAGTGGTGGAAGCTGAAAAAGGAGGAATGTTGTGAGGAATTTAGACAGAAGTTGAGGCAGGCTCTGGGTGGTCAGGTAGTGCTGCCAGATGACTGGGAAACTACAGCAGAAGTGATCAGGGAGACAGGGAGAAAGGTGCTGGGTGTGTCATCTGGAAGGAGGAAAGAAGATAAGGAGACTTGGTGGTGGAATGAGGAAGTTCAGGATAGTATCCAGAGGAAGAGGTTAGCCAAGAAGAAGTGGGACATGGACAGGACTGAAGAGAATAGACAGGAATACAAGGAGTTACAGCGCAGAGTGAAGAGGGAGGTGTCTAAGGCCAAGCAGAAGGCATATGAAGAGTTGTACACTAGGTTAGACACTAGAAAAGGAGAGAAGAACTTGTACAGGTTAGCTAGGCAGAGGGATCGAGATGGGAAGGATGTGCAGCAAGTTAGAGTTATTAAGGATAGAGATGGAAGGGTGCTCACAAGTGAGGAGAGTGTACAGAGGAGATGGAAGGAATACTTTGAGGAGCTGATGAATGAGGAAAATGAGAGGGAAAAAAGAGTAGAAGGGGTGAACTCTGTGGAACAGAAAGTAGATAAGATTAGAAAGGATGAAGTCAGGAAGGCTTTGAAGAGGATGAAAAGTGGGAAGGCAGTTGGTCCTGATGACATTCCGGTGGAGGTCTGGAAGTGTCTAGGAGAGGCAGCAGTCGAATTTTTAGCTAATTTGTTCAACAGGGTTTTAGAGAGTGAGAGGATGCCTGAGGAATGGAGAAGAAGTGTGTTAGTGCCGATCTTTAAGAATAAGGGTGACGTGCAGAGTTGCAGTAACTATAGGGGGATAAAGTTGATGAGCCATACAATGAAGGTATGGGAAAGAGTAGTGGAAGCTAGGTTAAGGAAGGTAGTGGAAATTTGTGAGCAGCAGTCTGGCTTCATGCCCAGAAAGAGCACAACGGATGCAATTTTTGCTCTGAGGATTTTGATGGAGAAGTATAGGGATGGTCAGAAGGAGTTGCACTGTGTGTTTGTAGACTTGGAGAAAGCATATGACAGGGTGCCAAGAGAAGAGCTGTGGTACTGTATGAGGAAGTCAGGAGTAGCAAAAGAAGTATGTCAGAGTGGTGCAGGACATGTATGAGAGGAGCAGGACAGTGGTGAGGTGTGCTGTAGGTCAGACAGAGGAGTTCAATGTGGAGGTGGGACTGCATCAGGGATCGGCTCTGAGCCCCTTCCTGTTTGCTATAGTGATGGACCAGTTGTCAGAGGAGGTCAGACAGGAGTCTCCTTGGACAATGATGTTTGCAGATGACATTGTGATCTGTAGTGAGAGCAGGGAGCAGGTGGAGGAAAACCTGGAGAGGTGGAGGTTTGCGCTGGAGAGAAGAGGAATGAAGGTCAGTCGTAGTAAGACTGAGTACATGTGTGTGAATGAAAGGGAGGGAAGTGGAACAGTAAGGTTACAGGGTGAAGAGGTGAAGAAGGTACAGGAGTTTAAGTACTTGGGGTCAACAGTCCAGAGTAATGGAGAGTGTGGGAAAGAGGTAAAGAAGCGAGTGCAGGCAGGTTGGAATGGGTGGAGAAAGGTGTCGGGAGTTCTGTGTGATCAGAAAATATCAGCGAGAATCAAGGGGAAGGTGTACAGGACAGTGGTGAGACCGGCCATGCTGTATGGTTTAGAGACAGTGTCACTGAGGAAGAGACAGGAGTCAGAGCTCGAGGTAGCAGAGCTGAAGTTGTTGAGGCTCTCTTTGGGAGTGACAAGATTGGACAGGATTAGGAATGAGTACATCAGAGGGAGAGCTCATGTTGGACGTTTGGGGGACAAAGTTAGGGAGTCCAGATTAAGATGGTTTGGACATATTCAGAGGAGGGACAGTGAGTATATTGGTAGGAGAATGTTGGACATGGGGCTGCCAGGCAGGAGGCAAAGAGGAAGGCCAAAGAGGAGGTATATGGATGTAATAAATGAGGATATGAAGCTAGTGGGTGTAAGTGTTGAGGATGCAGAAGATAGGGATAGGTGGAGAGAGATGATTCGCTCTGGCGACCCCTGAAGGGAAAAGCCGAAAGAAGAAGAAGAAGACTAGTGATGTGCTGGTCCTGGAGAAACCTTGTTTCATTTCACTGCTGTACTGCATCAGCTATATATGGTTGAAATGGCAATAAAAGCTTCTTGACTTGACTGCTTCACGTGTGATTGAATAATTTTTTTTTTTATATATAAATAGTCTAGCTGTATATATTTTGGTACTTGTTTGTAGTAATCCAACTTTCCCACTTTAACAAAATTTGTAATCTTGTATAATCAGTGTAGAAATTCAGAATGCTTCATTTAGTCCCCCAACCTCTACCACATGTGGAAAACCACAGGGAGCCAGTCTCATGATTTATTACGATTCAAAGAGCACATCTATACACTGAATGTGCAGCAGATGTGCAGTGTATTGACTCTATCTGGATACTTGTTTAGTGTCATGAATGCATTTGGCTTTGGCATGGCCTAAAATGTTGAATATTCTTTTGTTTTGTTTTGTATTGTTTTGTGTTGTGTTTGTGTTGTGTTGTGTTGTGTTGTGTTGTGTTGTGTTGTGTTGTGTTGTGTTGTGTTGCTTTGCTTTGCTTTGCTTTGCTTTGCTTTGTTTTGTTTTGTGGCCCACTCCTGCACTGTGCATTTAGAAGTGTCACGACACAGATCCTGAAAATTCAATGAAGCTTTTATTTAAGACAAAACTGAAATCATCGTCAACAGTCAACCGCATCATCAGAGTTACCCGTCGACTTCCAAATACAAACACATCCTTTAGTATACTCCCTCCCCATCACTGACTGATTTCTGTACATGGCATTGCTAATGCAAATGCAAAGGGATTTGGGATTCTATTTAAATATTGGCAGGCTCCATATGTGATGAGGAGGAAATGAAATAGCAAACTGCTACTGCTATTTCAGTATGAACAGGGTCATAACAGGGTCTCATAAGACATGAGAAATGCAACTGATGATGTGCTTTGCTTTTCCATTTGAAATTTGGCAGACATTGTAGGTCCATGTAAACGAAAATGCAAAGGGAAAAACATTTTCATTTGAATGATGTCACAATTTATGTGTCCGAAAATAGAAAACACAACTGCAAATAGTTTGGAAAAAATATTTCCATTCTTGAGGGTCAAATCTAGAAAAATGGTAATCTTGGGAGGTAATCTTGGGAGGAAATTATGAAAACAATGGCTTGGAGATGCGCGTTAACAGGGAAAATTTAAAAAAATAAAAGACATACTGATAAAGAAACTAAACTGGAAAATAGTGGACAGCTCCTCAAACTCAGCGACATCATTCCACTTCATACTCAATGATAATGAGAACTTTATCTTCGATTCCTTATCTGGAGTTATCAAATTGAACGTCTCCTTTGACAGAGAGCAGCAAAGTTGTTATACCTTTGATGTAAGGGCGATGTAAGGGCTGTTGATGGTGGGTTGTCATTGATGTCAATGACAACCCACCCATTGTCATCTAAAGTTGCATTTATTTGTCACATATACATTACTTCACAGTGAAATTATTTCTTTGCATATCCCACCCCCAAAATGATGCAGTGCCCCTGGAGCAGGGGGGTGGGCCCACCAGTGACAGCTTGGAGGTACTGGGGCTTGAACCTCGATCTTCTGATCAAGAACCTTAACCACAGGGTGGTGGTAGCTATACCCTCTATAAAACACTTCCTACAGTGCATCCAGAATGTATTCACAGCCCTTCACTTTTTCCACATTTTGTTATGTTACAACCTTATACCATTCATTCATTCATTGTCTACCGCTTATCCGAACTATTCTCGGGTCACGGGGAGCCTGTGCCTATCTCAGGCGTCATTGAGCATCAAGGCAGGATACACCCTGGATGGAGTGCCAACCCATCACAGGGCACACACACACTCTCATTCACTCACACAATCACACACAATGGACAATTTAGAGATGCCAATCAACCTACAATGCATGTCTTTGGACTGGGGGAGGAAACCGGAGTACCCGGAGGAAACCCCCAAGGCACGGGGAGAACATGCAAACTCCACACACACGGCGGAGGCAGGAATCGAACCCCCAACCCTGGAGGTGTGAGGCAAACGTGCTAAGCACCAAGCCACCAAGCCACCGTGCCCCCCTAGCCTTATTCCAAAATGGATTAAATTCATTATTTTCCTCAAAATTCTACAAACAATACTCCATAATGACAACGTGAAATAATATAAATTTTATTAATAAATTTTCAAAGATTTCAAACAAACTTCTTTCACATTGTCATTATTGGGTATTGTTTGTAGAATTTTGAGGAAAATAATGAACTGTAACATAACAAAATGTGGAAAAAGTGAAGAGCTGTGAATACTTTCCGGATGCACTGTATTATTAGTCTCTATTTATTTACTGATTTATTGATTTATTTCTTAGTTACTTAGTTTCCTATGAATTTTTTCAAACTATAAATGAAGTAGCCTAATTTACATCACTGTGACCTTAACCAGACACCCACTAAGAATGAGGTCGATCTCTATCCCAGGAGCTTCATATATCAATATATGCGAACACCCACAAAATCATAAAAGTGCAAAATTTCTTTTTTGTACACCTTTTTGTTGTGTCCCACTGGATCTGAGTCCCACTGCACACTTCATGAGATGCTCAATGAACCAGTGAAAGTGTTTTAATGAGAAAAAGAGAATAATGTGCCTCATATTTGGATCAGTACTTATTTAGAGCACATATCAGATCCAGAACAACAACAGAACTAGGATAAGCTTCCCTTCCTATTCATTTATATATCACATTACTATGCTCTGCCCAGGAATGCACAAAATAATTGTCAGACACTAAAGAGCGTCTCATAGCAAAGAAGGTCCTAATTGGGTAAAACAGCGAGACTGGGTTGAAATAATAATTACACAAATAATAGCCAATTACGGAGCCGTGATCATCCTTCCCACAGTGCAGGTGCTATTTTAGTTACTCAGGATGTAAAGGCAGTTTAGCTGGATAATGACTCACGGCAGTTTCAGCATGGGGAGATGATGGAACTGAAATGAATATCAGTCATTACTTTAAACTCTTATATAAGCAGACTTCATTTTACTCAAAACCAGAGTATTTTAAGCAAACAGCACAATATCCTTCATCATCTGCCATCCTGTTGTGCTTCAATTATCTTCTGGTGTTAAGAATTTGGAAGTGGGTTTAAGTGAAGAGACCAATACAATCATCCAAACCTTAACAAACATCTTTAAGGAGCAGTGAAGAATGCTGATGTGCCTCATTGAGAGGCTGGTTAAGATGGAGGTAAAGGAGGAGGAGGGACGTGTTTAAGGAGAATCTGCTAGAGAGCGTTGAGGACCTCAGATTGGGGTGAAGGTTCAGCTGTATGATGTCTGGTGTGCATATGGTACTTTAATTAATCTGTGACTTTTGATAGTCTTCAATCAACCTCATGCTCTGATCCCTTTACATAACTTTTTTTTTAAATGTTCGATTCTGCATGATTACTTTTCTATAACAGCAGCTCTAATAGTCCTTCCGCTTGTGAGGCAAAATTACAGGTTTATATTTAACACGCTCCTTCTAAAAGGTTTCTATATTAACAGGTAATTCACAAAGGCTTGTGTGATGGATGGAGCATGTTTTTTCTACTTATTATTATTATTTTTTAAATTAATTATCAATTTTTTTATTTGTTTCTAATATGGTGACATTTTCTGCAAAGAGGTGCTTGTTTTATTTGCTTCTTTGTTTATTTAGTTTTGTTTTTATTACATTTATTGGAGAGAGGAAAAATAGAGGCTGGTGAAGGAATGCTTTTACATTTATAGAACAGTAACAGAAAATGATTCACAAACATTCTTTTATAATAGATGTAATTATAATTGAATAAAAAGATAATGTGGTGTTCTTAAATAACCAAATAAATACATTAATTAATTAATTAATTTGCATGCCATTTATTGTGTTTGTTTGTTTACAAAATTATTATTATTATTATTATTATTATTATTATTATTATTATTATTATTATTATTATTATTATTATTCAGTTATTCATTTACTCAAGATATTTTTGTCTATTAATTATTAACTGGATAAAATAGAAGTGTGTGTGTGTGTGTGTGTGTGTGTGTGTGTGTGTATGTACATGCAAATAGAAGATGGAGGTCATGTGATGGTGAATAAAATCACTGTTGTTTTCATTTACAAATACCAGTCATTTCTATTGTATTGTTAATAAGCATTTTTTTTTGGGGGGGGTCAATGTTTATTTCAGAAAATCAAGCACATAGAAGCCACATTTGCATTATTCAACATTTAAAGAAAAAAATAAAGGTTAGTTGTGTTAGTACAACTCACTGATGCCTTTCTTCATTATTCTGCCCAATTGACTTGCTGACCAGATTTAGAATATGTATTTCAAGAGACATGTTGGAACCCAACCTCAAATTATGTCTCAAATCTCAAATCCAGTGATCCAATGATCTCAAATCCAGTCCTATATTATAACCTTTATAGTACCTATAGTATCCTATAATATTCTCACTCCAAACGTGTTTTATATCGCGTTTTATATCGCTAGTTTTATTTGTTTTCCAAAACACTCGCTTATAGCCGGTTAGCTTAATAGCAGTGCTAATTCGTTAACCCGGCTACCACAAGTTTGTTTACATTTTCACACCGGTTATCTCTGCTTACCACTACAAGTAAACATTATGTTGGTTGTGTGTCTGCCTTTGAGTGCAGGTGAGGACTCTTTCGAGCTGCACTCGGTAGATTTGGAGCTGGAGGCCGTGGAGAAGCAGATCTGCGACCTACAGGTGAAGCAGGCCCAGCTGCGACAGCGGAAAGCCGCGTTGGAATCGTCCCGGACTGACGCTTACCTGTCCCAGATAAATTCGCCGCGTGAAACAAACACTCCCACAACCTCAACTCCGTGTGCTTCTCTGCCCAGGCCCAGCGCACCAAGGATGCAGCCTGGTTTCGATCACACCGGTGCCGGGGTACCACGCAGCCTGGATGCAGCAGCAGCGGAAGATGCGAGCCAAGTCCCGGGCGAGGACCTCTCCCCCTCCGCCGCCACCCGTCTTCGAGATCTCGACCCGGAACCGCTTCGCCCCCCTTCACGAGACAGAGTGCGACGCGGTGATCATCGGAGACTCCATCGTCCGGCACGTCCGTGCTACTGTGGCTAAAGGTAAGGTGCACACTCGCTGTCTTCCTGGTGCTCATGTTCTCGATGTCTCTGCACAGGTACCCGCGATCCTGAAGAAGAACATCGGAGCTGTGGTCCTCCATGCTGGCATGAACGACATCAGGCTGAGGCAGACGGAGATCTTGAAGAAGGACTTCAGGAGCCTGGTGGAGAAGGTACGCACCACATCGCCCACGACAAGGATCATCGTGTCAGGACCACTTCCCACATTCCAGTGAGGAATCGAGAGGTTCAGTAGACTATTTGCTTTTAATGAATGGTTACAGTCATGGTGTCAAGATCAGAAATTACCTTTTGTTGATAAGTGGAATCTTTTCTGGGAGCGTCCTAGGCTCTACCGTCCTGATGGCCTGCACCCAAGCAGAGTTGAAGCAGCAGTCCTCTCAGACAACATCTCCAGGACACTACGCACCATCTGACTGGTAAGCCATAACTCAGATTACAATTATGATAGCTACTGTTCAGCTCACCAGATTGATAGAAGTGCACACATAGCTCATCCTATAGAATAAAATAGTCTGTTCCCTGAATAGTGAGATCAAAGAATAAATTAATTAATAGCCCTTGAAATAATCTAATCGCAGTTATACCTGAAAACGCCAAATAATTAAAGAAAAACAATTCCTAAAGTTTGGGCTTCTCAACATTAGATCCCTTGCACAGAAAGCACTTATTGTTAATGAAATGATCTCAGATTATAACTTTGATACACTCTGCCTTACTGAAACCTGGCTTAGGCCAAATGAATTCATTAGTCTGAATGAGTCTACTCCGTCAGGATTTTGCTATAAGCATGAGCCCCATCTGACTGGTCGTGGAGGTGGTGTTGCAACTATTTATAGCAACTCTCTTACCGTTACTCAGAAAACAGGAACCAGGTTTAACTCATTCGAAGTGCTTATCCTTAATGTTACACTCACAGACATAAATAAAAAATCTATACTGTATCTTGTGCTGGCCACCATATATATTTACTCTCAGACCTACTGATTAATTTTGACAAGGTGTTGATTGTAGGAGACTTTAACATTCATGTAGATGATTCCAATGATGCCTTAGGACTCGCATTTATGGATTTATTAAATTATTTTGGGGTTAAACAAAACATTACTAGACCAACTCATCGTTTTAACCATACGCTAGATTTAATTATATCACATGGAACAGATGTCACTGATATAGATATTTTACCTCAAAGTGATGATATCACAGACCATCACCTCTGAGTGTATACTCTACCTGTAGAACATATTAGACATGTCTCTCCTCGTTATCGATTCGGGAGAACTATTATCCCGACCACTAAAGACAAATTCACAAGTAATCTACCGGATCTGTCTCAATTGCTCACCAGACTCCTAAATGCAGATGACCTAGATGAATTAACTAACAGCATAGGCACTATTTTCTCCAGCACACTAGATACTGTTGCCCCCATCCGATTAAAAAAGGTCAGAGATAAAACACCTGCACCATGGTACAATAGTCATACTCACGCCCTCAAAAGAGCAACCCGTAACCTTGAGTGAAAATGGAGAAAAACTAAATTAGAAGTTTTCAGAAGTGCATATAAAGAAAATAATGGATGTTCAACCTTTGCCAGCATCCGGTGATCTAGTCCAGCCTAAAGCTCCACATTTAAAACTACAATGCTTTAGAGGTATAGGGAAGGAAGAGCTGTATGAACTTATCACCATGGCTAATTCAAGAAGATGTTTGTTAGATCCAATTCCAACTAGATTACTGAAAGAAGTGATACACACAGCTGGAGAGCCTCTCCTCAACATTATTAATTCCTCATTATATTTAGGTCATGTCCCTAAACCTTTCAGGCTAGCAGTTATTAAGCCTCTTCTTAAGAAACCTAAACTAGACCCTAATGACTTATCAAATTACAGACCGATTTCAAACCTTCCTTTTATGTCTAAAATATTAGAAAAGGTTGTGTCTACTCAATTATGCTCCATCTTACAGGAAAACTTTATCCTTGAAGAATTTCAGTCAGGTTTCAGGCCCCATCATAGTACAGAAACTGCACTAGTTAAGATCACAAATGACTTGTTTTTAGCTTCGGACCAAGGCTGCATCTCAATATTAGTCTTACTTGATCTTAGTGCTGCATTCGACACTATAGATCATAACATTCTCGTAGACCACTTACAAAATCACATAGGTATTTAGGGACAGGCATTAAAATGGTTTAGATCCTACCTGTCTGATCGGTACCATTTTGTAGATTTAAATAGAGAACTGTCCAGTGTAATGCCAGTGAAATATGGGGTCCCATAAGGATCAGTTTTAGGACCTCTGCTTTTCTCCATATACATGCTTCCCTTAGGCAACATCATTAGAAGGCATGGGATTAGTTTCCATTGTTACGCTGATGATACCCAGTTATATATCTCATCAAAACCAGATGAAATATCTAAACTGTCTAGATTAACAGAGTGTGTTAAAGATATTAAAGATTGGATGACTGATAATTTTCTATTACTAAATCCTGATAAGACGGAGATATTACTGATTGGTCCAAAAGCCAGTACACAGAAGCTCTCACAATTCAACCTGTACGTAGAAGGATGTTCTATTACTACTAGCTCTACAGTGAAAGACCTGGGCGTAATATTAGACAGCAATTTGTCCTTTGAAACACATATTTCCGATATTACAAAAATAGCCTTCTTCCACCTCAGAAATATTGCCAAGCTTAGGAACATTTTATCTGTATCTGATGCAGAAAAGCTAGTTTACGCATTCATGACCTCCATACTGGACTATTGTAATGCATTACTAGATGGTTGTCCTGCATCTTCAATAAACAAGCTATAGTTAGTCCAGAATGCAGCTGCCAGAGTCCTTACCAGGTCAAGAAAGTATGATCACATAACCCCAATATTATCATCCCTGCACTGGCTACCTGTTAAGTTTAGAATTGATTATAAACTAGCACTACTTATGTACAAGACTCTAAATGGTTCAGCTCCCACATATCTAGCCAGTCTTGTAACACATTACAATCCATCACGCTCCTTAAGATCTCGGAACTGGTAGTTCCCAGAATATCAAAGTCTACAAAAGGGGGTAGAGCTTTTTCGTATTTAGCTCCTAAACTTTGGAACAGTCTTCCTGACAGTGTTCGGGGCTCAGACACAGTCTCCCAGTTCAAACGTAGACTAAAGACATATCTCTTTAGCCAGGCATACACCTAATAAATACCATAACTTTGTACTCCAATACATCTGATTAAATGCACATCATCATCTAGTGCCTGCTAATATTATGAATAGCAGCTACGCTAATTCCTTTCCATTGTTTCCCTTCTTCTACCCACCCCCGAGACACACAGAGATTGTGCCAGCTCCTGTGGCATCCAGAGATGGACCAGCTCCAGCTGGGTTCTGCTTTCTGAGGACTGGAATATTCAAAGCAGCACTGCCAACCCTATGTGGACATTTTACACATAACTTTCTACACATGATGTATCTGCATCACACAACTAATGCAGAAAGGACATTGTTCATATCACACTCTCCGGTGTCACCCAGATGAGGATGGGTTCCCTTTTGAGTCTGGTTCCTCTCAAGGTTTCTTCCTAATACCATCTAAGGGAGTTTTTCCTTGCCACAGTCGCCTGAGTCACCTCAGGCTCGCTCACTAGGGAAAATTTTGTCTAACATCTAGGACTGTTTGTTTGTATGTTTATTGTTTCTTATGTTCTGTAAAGCTGCTTTGAGACAATGCTCTTTGTTAAAAGCGCTATACAAATAAAATTGAATTGAATTGAATTGAATTGAATTGAATTGAATTGAATTGAACATGTGATTCGTTAAGGTGTTAAGCAACCACAAGCCACCAGAACAACTTCAGTGAGCCTGGAAATCTACAAGTACCTGGGACTGTACTTATGGGATTCTTCTAAAAGATATTCCCTCAGATGCTGTTTAAATGATGGTGACAGAGAGCAAAGTCTAACATATTGCTCCAAAACCTCCCATAGATGTTCAATCAGAGTGAGATCTGATGACTGATGGCTTCTGCTTTCCATGAGAAAATAAGACATCTTTAGAAAGTGGGGATTGAAACAGACAGAAACTAGTGACTAAAGAAAGGACAGGACAGGACAAGTCAGGAAAGGAAAGGAAAGGAAAGGAAAGGAAAGGAAAGGAAAGGAAAGGAAAGGAAAGGAAAAGAAAAGAAAAGAAAAGAAAAGAAAAGAAAAGAAAAGAAAAGAAAAGAAAAGAAAAGAAAAGAAAAGAAAAGAAAAGAAAAGAAAAGAAAAGAAAAGAAAAGAAAAGAAAAGAAAAGAAAAGGAAAAAATGAAAAGGATGGAAAAAGGAAAAAGAAGAGGAAAAGCTTTTAAAAATTAAAGGAGGGAAAAGGGAAAAAGAAAAAAATGAAAAAATAAAATTAGAGAAAAGGGAAGAAAAGAAAAAAGGGAGAGGAAAAATGAGAGGAGAAGGGAATGGGAAAAAATTAAGGAAAAAGGAAAGGAAAAGGAGAGGAAAAAGGAAGGGAAAAAAGGAACAATGGCAAAATTAGGTGCAGAATAAGTTGGGTAATGTGATAACAATAACAATAAACAATAACTTTAGCCACTGCAGAAATACTGGAAAGATATTCTCTCTGTGTTCTTACTAGTACATTGCTGCCTATACATAAATATCATGTTAGTATAATGTGATGTTCTGTGGTCTGTTTTCTCTCGGGATGCAGATCCTGTAGCAACTGTCATTACGCTATCAGCAGTTTTTTTTTTTAGACATGTCATATAAAACAATCTATTCAGCTATTTCAGCAGTTTGTTGTAAACATATCAGCAGTAACACTTTTAATTGCTTGTCAGAAGTTGCTTTAAGGTTTATCTGGCAGAAGATTTATACTGTCTATATACACTCAATAAGTACTATATTAGGAACACCCACCTTTACACCTACTTATTCATACCATTATCTAATCAGACCAACAGCTTGGGGTTATGTTCACATTAACCATCAGAATGGGAAGAAAATGTGAATGCTTTTGACTGTGGCATGGCGCCAGAAGAGCTGGTTCAGTTGGTGCCAGAGGAGCTGGTTTGAGTATTTGTATATCTACTACATTTACATTTCTGGCATTTAGCAGACGCCCTTATCCAGAGCGACTTACATTTTCATCTCATTTTGTATACAACTGAGCATTTTTGGGGTTAAGGGCCTTGCTCAGGGGCCCAGTAGTTGCAGCTTGGTGGACCTGGGATTCGAACACACAACCTTCCGATCAGTAGTCCAATGCCTTAACCACTAAGCTACCACATCCCCTGATCCACATCTACTGATCTCCTGGGATTTTTACACACAGTTGTTTCTAGAGTGGTGCAAAAAAGAAAAAACATCCAGTATGCAGCAGTTCTGCAGATGGAAATGCCTTGATAAGAGAGGTCCATGAAGAATAGCCAGACTGGATCGAGAAAGGTTACAGTAACTCAGATAATCACTCTGTGATATCAACCATGTTAGCCAAGAACAGAAAGCTGAGCCTGCAATGGGTGCAGAATCAACAAAACTGTACAGATAAAGACAAATGTAGCTGTTGGCTTTGTAGGCAAGCATCAGTGGTATCAGTAGTGCTAAATTCATCAGTGGCATCATAGGTGCTAAATTCTGCCTCTACACAAATGGTAGAGTCAGAATTTAGCACCAACTAAATGAATCCATGAACCCAACCTGCCTTGTGTCAATAGTCCAAGTGGGGAATTTTCTTGATACAATTTAGGCCAGTTAATATCAATCAATCATCACTTGAATGCCACACTCTATAGGTATTGTTGCTGAGCATGTGCATCCCTTCATGGCCACAATTTATCTTAAAAATGGCTACTCCCAGGATTATAATACAGCATATCCTAAAGGAAAACTCAACTGGTTTCATGAACGAGTTCAGTGTTCATCAGTGGCTTTCACAGTCACCAGATCTGAATCCAATAGAATACCTTTGGGATATGGTAGAACAGGAGATTTACAGCATGACAGTGCACCTGAAAAATCTGCCAGAATTGCATGATGCAATCATTTCAACATAGACCAGACTCTCAATGGACTTTTTCTAACATCTTGTGGACTCTGTGCCATGAATAATTGAGATCAAAGCATCACCTTACACAGTATTAGTATTATTATTAGTGCTACTGATAAAATGCTCAGTGAGTGTATGTCTGGGTATTTCCTAAAGAGGAATTATTCAGTGCTTAAGAAATGATTAAGAGATGCATTAAACATGTTTTGAAAGAAAGAATCAATGAAGTAAAATGTAAAATAAACCTACAAAGCCAGTGGATGAGCAAAGCTTATTCAGCGTAGGATGAAAGGGGACTCGTGCAATAGTGTGGGAGACAGAAGCAATGGGACACTATGCAATGATGTGAGAGAAGTGCTCTTCTAATGTAGGAGTGCAGGAGAGAGATGGAAGTGTCTTCCCTATACAACATTGTGGGAGAAGTGTGTCTCATACCAAGCGTAGAACTTGAGTATAAAATTAAATTAAATTTAAAAAAAAAGTTTAAATTGTAAAATTGGTGTTATAGCTGCATCGGTTTATCTCGGCCTAGACCTGGTTAGGAAAATACTGAAAATTGATCCTGACATTGGGAAATCGAAGAATACTCTTTGGTGTGTGTATGTGTGCGTATGTGTGTGTGTAGGAGTGAGAGAGAGTTTCAAGTTTACAATGAAATGCTTAGGTAAAGCTCACCCAACTACAGCAATAATTTAAGCAAAAAAAAAAACCCTAAAGTGAAAATAAAACACTTAAACATGGTAATATTATATACAGTATATGGATATGAGAGAGAGAGAGAGAGAGAGAGAGAGAGAGAGAGAGAGAGAGAGAGAGAGAGAGAAATCTTCTTGAAATCAAAACTTTGTAGCTACAGGTTCAGCAAAAGCTCAGCAGGAAGTCTCAAAAGCACTTCTATATGTAAAACTGCTACATGCACTAAAACACTGGCAGCACCGCAACCCTTGTTATACGCCCACAAATGTGGAAGGAGAGCAGAGACGCCTGGAGCTGAAGACGCAACAGGTAAGGATAGCATTTACAGTTTAATTTAGCTCATTGAAGTAATCTGTTCCTTTTTTTAGAATGGCATATAACATTACAGAAAATGAGTCAGACACAATAACTACTTAAAAAAAGCCTAAAAAATTATAATTTTCTGGCAGTAGGGGCACTGGAAAATGTCTGTAGAAAAAACAGAAAAGTACTGTTAGATAAACTGTAGATAAAAATAGATAAACTGTCTAAGAAAAGTAATTTATTTTCCATTGTTACCATTTATACCAAAATTCCAAGAAAATACCAAGAAATCTACTTGTAATTACATGAAATCTTTTACTTTTAACATGTAGTGATTGTTAGAGTACACTCATACACCTCTAAAACACAGAATTAATTATCTTAAAGAATAATAAAAATTCTAAAATACAGATCATTACTGTTGTTATTACAAAATACTGTAGATTTTAGTCCATTTATAGTCCTTTTAGCTTATAATAAGGACTTCTTTGTCATATTTTTAACAGCATATTTTTCAAAAACAAACTTTCTAGACAGAATAAAAGCTTTTTCATCTCTTAAAAATATCATTTGAAATTTGTGTAACTACAGAACATGCATTAAAACAAAACACACACTAACTAAAACCACCAACCATAATAGCGCTCACACACCCACTCAAAAATAATACACACAGAATAAAGCATTTAAACATTACAAATTAGTATAAAAACAAATTAGATCATGCTTGGTTACTTGTGAACTGTGCAGATGTTGTGAGCAAGATGTTTGCATATGAGATGCCTTCTATTCTCTCCTCTCAATTTTTGCAATTTATGCAATCAATGAAAGAACTTTGAGATTGAAAGACCGCTGTTTTTTTTTTAGATTCTTTCCTTTCCACTTTGGTCCCTGTGTCTGGATTTATCCTGAAAAGGCACCTGTGAAGACAGAAGTATGCTTGAATGTAGGGCTACAAACAATCATTTTGGCAGTTACCAATTCTGTGGATGATCCATCCATTAAATCTTTGTCATTTTCATCACACTACTTTTTTTTCTACAGAGCTCTGGATTCATCCTGTTGGGTTATTTTGTTTGGGTTATTTTCACAGTGTTGGGTGGTTTTGCTGGGTGAGGATGTGGTAGCTTAGTGGTTAAGGCATTGGCCTACTGATTGGACGGTTGTGCATTTGAGTCCCAGCTCCACCAAGCTGCCACTACTGGGCCCTTGAGCAAGGCCCATAAACCTTAATTGCTTAGCTGTATAAAATGAGATAAATTGTAAGTCGCTCTGGATAAGAGTGTCTGCCAAATTCCAGAAATGTAAATGTTTTTGTCTAACTCACTGCTGAATTAAGATGCATTTTTATAATTTCTAGAAATATGTGTAGTAAAAAAGACATCAATGAACAGGCTTTGCTGCAACCTTTATATGGGCACTTCAACTCTTCTTTCTTTGAAACGTGCAAATTCAAATGATTAAAAGATCTTTCAGATAAATGCATTGTTTCTGACAATGATAATTTTTCCTGTATGGTTTCACATTATGACATGGATGACTGTGTTGAAAAACATAACTTAATAGAATTATGCATTGTAAACCTTGATTTCCACCCAACTACACAACAGAGACCTTCACCATATGCTTCATTTTCGTGTAATTGTTGATGATTTACATTCCCTTTCATTGTTTTCAATGCCACATACAGGCAAGCTTTTAGAACACTCGCCATATTGCATTCTAAATTCAGTGTAATGCTTGGAGATTTCTGATTGCTGTCAATTCCAGAAGTTACAGGAATCTAATGATCCAATTCCTGGCACTGCATCAAACAACTGAGGGGGAAAAAATGAGACACAAGTTTGCACATGTGTGGGTAAAAATGAATAAATAACATAGCAACATCAATTTGCGTTATTGACACACCTGTTATAGTATTTCACATGTTGAAATAGGCAAGCAGGTTAATAAAGAAAACTTTTTTATGGTTAGTTTTGTTTAAATTATTATTTAAAAGCTGTTAAAAACAGCTATTTAGTGTATTCTATTAATAAATAATTTCTTTGTTAAATCATGTTATGAATTTTTTTTTTTTTTACGTGCCAGAAGGATTTAAACGAGTTTGACAAGGGCCAAATTATGATGGCTAGACAACTGGATCAGAGGATCTCCAAAACTGCAGCTCTTGTGGGGTGTTCCAAGGAAGGAACAGTGGAGAACCGGAGACAGGGTCATAGGCGGCCAAGGCTCATTGATGCACTTGGGGAGTGAAGGCTGGCCCGTGTGGTCTGATCCAACAGACGAGCTACTGTTGCTCAAATTGCTGAAGAAGTTAATGCTGGTTCTGATAGAAAGGTGTCAGAATACACAGTGCATCACAGTTTCTTGTGTATGGGGCTGCATAGCCGCAGACCAGTCAGGGTGTCCATGCTGACCCATGTGCAGCCCCAAAAGTGGCAAAAATGGGCACGTGAGCATCAGATCACACCACAAAGCAATGGAAGAAGGTGGCCTGGTCTGATGACACATTTTCTTTTTTACATCACGTGGATGGCTGGGTGCATGCGTCGCTTACCTGGGGAACACATGGCCCCGGATACACTATGGGAAGAAGGCAAGCCAGCGGAGGAAATGTTCTGCTGGGAAACCTTGGGTCCTGCCATCCATGTGGTTGTTACTTTGACACGTACCACCTACCTAAACATTGTTGAAGACCATGTACACCCTTTCATGGAAACGCTATTCTCTGATGGCTGTGGCCTCTTCCAGCAGGATAATGCACCATGCCACATAGCAAAATTGGTTCAGGAATGGTTTGATGAGCACAACAGCGAATTTGATGACAATGACTTGGCCTCCAAAATCCCCAGATCTCATTCTAATCAAGCATCTGTGGGATGTGCTGAACAAGCAAGTCCGATCCATGGAGTCCCCACCCCGCACCTTAGAGGACTTAAAGGATCTACTGCTAACATCTTGGTGCCAGGTACCACAGCACACTTTCAGGGATCTAGTAGAGTCCATGCCATGATAGGTCAGGGCTGTTTTGGCAGCAAAAGGGGGACCAACACAATAGGCAGGTGGTCATAATGTTATGGCTGTTCAGTGTATCAGTGCATGTTCAGTTTAACTGAACTGAATCATTTACATTTCTGGAATTTGGCAAACACCCTTATCCAGAGCAAAGTACAAAAGTGTTTTGAAGTCTCTATCAGTGAATACATCAACACTGGTTCACTAGGGCACAGACTTACGATACCAGTTCACTTAAATTCAATTCAATTTATTTGTATAGCGCTTTTAACAAGGACATTTTCTCAAAGCAGCTTTACAGAAATAGAACAAGAGAAGAAAAAAAAATCATTGTCTACCGCTTATCCGAACTATTCTCGGTTCACGGGGAGCCTGTGCCTATCTCAGGCGTCATTGGGCATCAAGGCAGGATACACCCTGGACGGGGTGCCAACCCATCTCAGGGCACACACACACACAATTTAGAGATGCCAATCAACCTACCATGCATGTCTTTGGACCGGGGGAGGAAACCCCCGAGGCACGGGGAGAACATGCAAACTCCACACACACAGCAGAGGTGGGAAACGAACCCCCAACCCTGGAGGTGTGAGGCAAACATGCTAACCACTAAGCCACCGTGCCCCCCAGAAAAAAAAAATTATAAAGTTTAAATTAAAGTTATAGGCGGCATGGTCGCTTAGTGGTTAGCACGTTTGCTTCACACCTCCAGCGTCCTGGGTTTGAGTCCCGCTCCCGCTCACTGTGTATGTGGAGTTTGCATGTTCTCCCCGTTCTTGGTGGGTTTCCACCCACAGTCCAAAGACATGCTTTTAGGCTGATTGGAATCTCTAAATTGCCCATAGTGTGTGTGCCCTGCAATGGGTTGGCACACTGTCCAGGGTGTACCCTGCCTTGATGCCTGAGGCACAGGCTGATGATAGATCGGATAAGTAGTACAGACAATGGGAAAAAAAATAAAGTTATTATTTTATCCCTAATATATACCTAATGAGCAAAATAATGGGGCGATGGTGGCAAGGAAAAACTCCCTGAGATGATATGAGGAAGAAACCTAGAGAGGAACCAGGCTCAGAAGGGAACCCATCCTCATTTGGGTGACACTGGACAGTAAATAATGTAAATGTAAATAAATAATGTCCTTTCTACAACAGCAGCCAAGGGCTTATGATGAACTATTAGGTCAGTGTAGTTTCTGAGTTTACCATCAGCCTAAAGGATACCATATCAACTCAGTAATCAACTGTAGCATTAAATGGATCATTTTTGTATTGTAACATATACTGTGTATTGAAATGTGTTACCCATGAGCTTTTACAGAAATTCACATCCTTCTAGCAATTGTTACTTCCTGGTTAGGGTCATGGAGTCAACCCTGGGAGCACCAAACACAGTGTTCACAAATTTACACATTTCATACCCTGAGGCAATTTAGAGCAACTACTGGATACACCATGCTTTTGGGAGGTGAGAGGAAACCCACATGGCCACGGTGAAAACATGCAAAACTCTTTCTGGCAGCAACTCTACGCACTGCCCAAGCATCCTAATCAGTCAATCAATCTCATCCCTATAATTATGCAACAAAACGTAAAAGAATCACTTGAGAGTGACACACACAATGATATATCTCAATGAGGATATAGGAAACATAATAACTATAAATTGTGTAAATAATTATTTAGTTTTCTTTTTTATTTTATTTTTAGTTTAATCTACAGCTTATGTTTCATCAGTTGAAAATAGCCTAGTGTTAAAAAAATCCTTCTGTACATTCAGCTTTAGTTGATGCTTTTAGATCTGAACAAACACAATTCCTAAACAACTGCAAATGAACCAGGAAATCCAAGCAGCACAGCTTTCTCACATGCAGAGAAATGTCTGATAATTAACAACTAGCACCTTCACACTTCTTAACTCACAGCGAGATACTTTTACAGTAAAACATCTGGCTGAGAGTTGTTACAGAAGCACAGAAGCAATCATACACTTTATCCATGATACAAGCTCCGAACTGCAAGTGGGTGCAAAACGCATGCTTACGGAATAATATCTATCTATAATAATCTATCTATCTATCCCTATATTTGTGCAATAAAGCTCAAAAGAATCACTTAGCTAGCTGGCTATCTATCCTGCTTTATGATATGTCTCATGCACAACTAGAAGTAACCTAGGATCATGAAAAGCCTTTTTTTTTGAAGGAGCACTTTGAAGAAATTCTAACACTTGATAAACTAATTATACTGTTTAAAAGCCACACAAGTCCTAGTTGGAGCCAAAGGTCTTCAGCAATCACACTTAAAATACTAGAATAATTAGAAATTAGAAAAGTATCCCAAATGTTAGACATTTACTCAGTTTCGTGTGCTTATTGACAGTTAATGATTTTTTATTTTAATTTTTTTTGTTAGTGCAGTGATGGAATGTTACGTCCCATTAAAGCTTTTCTTTATTTATTTCTTCATACATAAATCTTGAGTACCTGGTTATTCTGGTAAGGGTCACAGCGGATCCAGAGCCTACCTTAGTAACAGTGGGTGGAAGGAGGGAGAATTTGACACAGATAAGACAACAGTTTATCACGTCATCATTTGTACAAATTGACACAATTGCTCACACCAAGGGGCCATTTATAGTAGTCAACCAATAGGCATGTGTCTTGGACATTGAAAGAAAGCCAGAAAATACCCAGCAAAACTCCACAAAGAGAGCAACCCAGGAGCCATCCATCTATCCATCCACATATCTATCCATCTACCCAACTGTCCATCCATTCATTAATCCATACATGCATACATCCATCCATCCTTCCATCCATTAATCCATACATGCATATGTTCATCCGCTCAAACATTTATCCGTCCATCCCTCCATCCCTCCATCCATCCTTCCTTCCATCCATCCATCCATCCATCCATCCATCCATCCATACATCCATACATACATACATACATACATACATACATACATACATACATACATACAGTGGGGCAAAAAAGTATTTAGTCAGCCACCAATTGTACAAGTTCTCCCACTTAAAAAGAAGAGAGAGGCCTGTAATTTTCATCATAGGTACACTTCAACTATGAGAGACAGAATGAGAAAAGAAAATCCAGAAAATCACATTGTCTGATTTTTAAAGAATTTATTTGCAAATTATGGTGGAAAATAAGTATTTGGTCACCTACAAAAAATCAAGATTTTTGGCTCTCACAGACCTGTAACTTCTTCTTTAAGAGGCTCCTCTGTCCTCCACTCGTTACCTGTATTAATGGCACCTGTTTGAACTCGTTATCAGTATAAAAGACACCTGTCCACAACCTCAAAGAGTCAGACTCCAAACTCCACTATGGCCAAGACCAAAGAGCTGTCAAAGGACACCAGAAACAAAATTGTAGACCTGTACCAGGCTGGGAAGACTGAATCTGCAATAGGTAAGCAGCTTGGTGTGAAGAAATCAACTGTGGAAGCAATTATTAGAAAATGGAAGACATACAAGACCACTGATAATCTTCCTCGATCTGGGGCTCAACGCAAGATCTCACCCTCTGGGGTCAAAATTATCACAAGAACGGAAAAATCCCAGAACCACACGGGGGGACCTAGTAAATGACCTGCAGAGAGCTGGGACCAAAGTAACAGAGGCTACCATCAGTAACACACTACGCCGCCAGGGACTCAAATCCTGCAGTGCCTGACGTGTCCCCCTGCTTAAGCCAGTACATGTCCGGGCCCGTCTGAAGTTTGCTAGAGAGCATTTGGATGATCCAGAAGAGGATTGGGAGAATGTCATATGGTCAGATGAAACCAAAATAGAACTTTTTGGTAAAAACTAAACTTGTCGTGTTTGGAGGAGAAAGAATGCTGAGTTGCATCCAAAGAACACCATACCTACTGTGAAGCATGGGGGTGGAAACATCATGCTTTGGGGCTGTTTTTCTGCAAAGGGACCAGGACGACTGATCCGTGTAAAGGAAAGAATGAATGGGGCCATGTATCGTGAGATTTTGAGTAAAAACCTCCTTCCATCAGCAAGGGCATTGAAGATGAAACGTGGCTGGGTCTTTCAGCATGACAATGATCCCAAACACACCGCCCGGGCAACGAAGGAGTGACTTTGTAAGAAGCATTTCAAGGTCCTGGAGTGGCCTAGCCAGTCTCCAGATCTCAACCCCATAGAAAATCTTTGGAGGGAGTTGAAAATCCGTGTTGCCCAGCGACAGCCCCAAAACATCACTGCTCTAGAGGAGATCTGCATGGAGGAATGGGCCAAACTACCAGCAACAGTGTGTAAAAACCTTGTGGCGATTTACAGAAAACGTTTGACCTCTGTCATTGCCAACAAAGGGTATATAACAAAGTATTGAGATGAACTTTTGTTATTGACCAAATACTTATTTTCCACCATAACTTGCAAATAAATTCTTTAAAAATCAGACAATGTGATTTTCTGGATTTTATTTTTCTCATTCTGTCTCTCATAGTTGAAGTGTACCTATGATGAAAATTACAGGCCTCTCTCATCTTTTTAAGTGGGAGAACTTGCACAATTGGTGGCTGACTAAATACTTTTTTGCCCCACTGTACATACATACATACATACATACATACATACATACATACATACATCCACCTATCCATTATCAGCAATTGTTAATTCATAATTAACAGCATGAAGGTTTTAGGCAATTTACATAGTCAAATACACAAATTCACACAGTTGTTCACACAACGGGGGACAATTTCTAGTAGTCAATCAACCAGTTGGCATTTTTTCAGGACATTGTGAAGAATTACCACTTTTACACACCCATTCACACCTTGGGGCTATTTAGAGTCACTGTCTTTTGGGAGGTGGGAGAAAATCGGAAAATAAAATATCTTTATTTGTGTCATTAAAGTTTAGATTTGAAAACAGAATCTGCTTAAACTCTGATTTGCTGTGTTGCTATGCTGGGATGCAAAATACTGTACATTGCATTGACATCAAAAGTGTTTAACAAAGTACATAACTGCTGTTGCCCATACCATTAATTAGACCACTTGTCACTTTGTCATTCTCAATTATTTCTGAAACAGATTTAATTGTTTTGTGTTTTCTGAATTGGAACAAAAGCAAGTCATTTCCTCAACAGATGCGCCATTGCTGAGAGTGGGACAGTGTAAGAACAGCTTGTCACGTTGATAGTTCACACTGGCACTGAGACTTCATTTGCTCATATGATCGACATGACCGAAGCGTATTACCTCTCTCCGGGCAGCTGGTAATGCATTTGGTAGAGCGGGAGGTGGGAGTTTGGGTGGTGGAGTGGGTGAAATCTCTATGAACTGAAGAAAAAGTAATAATTCCTCTCCGGAGCCTAAGGATGCAGACGGTGCAATGTTTTCACTTTGAAAGACAGAAATCAATAAGGCAGATCTGATATGGAACAATTTACGAATGACACTTCACTCATCACACCATATTGGAAAACATATTGTACAGTCTCCCTCTGTGCTGAGACTTGCTCTCATGGTGGTTTTTTTTTTTTTTTTGGTAAATTGAACATTGTGTCTGAACTTTAGGAAGCACATCACTGGTAAAGCTTCAATGTATACACACTTGTGTTTTTTATTTTTATTTTTTCATTTATTTTCCATTATATTAGGCATTAGAAATAATGATTTCTTTAATCCAGAATATATCCTATCTTCCATTAATTCACCCTCATATTGCATTCTCTGTTTGACTTGCATTTATTTAATATTGGCCCACAAAAAAGCTTCTGCATAGAAATGTTGCTGAATTGCATTGATATTCCGAGTGGTAGGAATGACAAGAAATCCCATTTTGTGTGCTTTACAATTCTAAAGTCATCTGCTAAATGGTTCTTTTTTTGGCAGCTCAAAAATAATAATGTCAGTTAACTTCAGTGTAATTGAAGTGCTTTGAGGAGAGATTGGAATTATATAAATGGTTTTGCTGCCGAATTGTTTGCTGCCTTCAAATCATTGCACCTTTTTTATTCCGTAAACCACAGAAAGTAAGAAGACACCAGCAAGGTTAATGATCTGAATAGCTTGCATATATTCATAATTAATATAATGAACATGATCTCCAATAGCATTCAGGATTTATTTTGAATGTCAAACTTGTTCCATGGACACACTGGTCTATTTTTACTTTGGTTAACAAATTCATGCATTACCCAGCATTATGCTGTATGAATTTGGAATTATTCTGCTTTTGGCATACAATGGAGTCATTTTCTCCATGTGATTGAGGTAAAAAGTGAAAGAAAAAAACATGACAACTCCATGTTTAGGTGTTAAGGTGCTAGGCTACTGATTGGAAGTTTGTGAGTTTGAATCCCAGGTCCACCAAGCTGCCACTGCTGGGCCCCTAAGCAAGGCCTGTAATACTTATTTATACAAAATGAGATAAAAATTTAAGTTGCTTTGGATAAGGGAATCTGCCAAATGTCATAAATGTACGTCCAATCCATGGAGGACCCACCTTTCAGCTTATTTACATAGACACAAAGTATCTGCTGATAACGTCTTACATTTCTGGCATTTGGCAGACACCCTTATCCACAGCAACATACAATCTGTCTCATTTTATACAATCTAGCAATTGAGGTTTAAGGGCCTTCATCAGGGGCCCAGCAGTGGCAGCTTGGTGGACTTGGGACTGAAACTCACAACCTTTCAAGCAGTAGTCCAACAAATTACCACATCCTACCACATCCTCATTGTATTAGACAATATTAGGCTATATGTACTGCATCTGTACATAAGTACTTATCGGTACATATTAGATTATCTACACTTCTGTATATAAAGCACTTGCTGCGCATCAAACTTCTGGTTAGATGCTGAAATGAATTTCGTTGCCTTGTACTTGTTTTAATGTTATGGCTGATTCTGTGTTTGTTGATTACTTCTATATACAGCATAAAAGGTCTTGAAAGGTTACATGTGCTACTTTACTTCAGATGCGGTGCTTAGACAATTGATTTGATATCACGTCCTGAACTTCAGGAAGTGGAAGTTGTGAGTTTGAATCCCAGGTCCACCAAGTAGCTGCTGCTGAGCCCTTGAGCAAGGCCCATAACACTCAATTGCTTAGCTGTATGAAAAATGAGATAAATGTAAGTTGCTCTGGATAAGGGAATCTGCCAAATGTAGAAATGCAGCATTAGCCCTCTCTTCATTTCTACCTAAAGAGAGCGATGCAGCGGCACTTTTGTCCTTTAGTCTGCCCAGCACTCTCACTTCTTAATCTGTACCTCTGAATTTTCAACAATTCTGATCATTTTGCTGTGAACCTCATTGCACTGCATTCTGGAAGTTTGCTATTTCTATTATGGATTTCTCATTCAAATGCAATCGAAGATTACTAGAATATAGTGAATGAGAAAATATTTAATATGCTTCAATGTAAAATTTTCTGCTATATGCTATATGTAACAGTCACCAGCGATGATCAATGATGATATTTCAATCACATGCAAAATAATGCAGCCAGAATTGAAGCGGAATGTCCTTTACAGTATAATTTATGCAATTTGCTGCCATCCTGAAAGTGCACCCTAGGAAAATGTCAGGCCCTTTTTTTTTAATAAATCAGATTTTTCTTCATAAAAGAAATTGTACCATTGCAGTAAACCAGCATGTACATAAGTCGATGGCTGAACCACAGGGTTCTTTTTTGACACTTCAGATGTATTTGAATGTGCCGGAAAGGTGACATAATGAGAGGAAGGAAAAAAGAATCAGCACTTTTTTGAGTTTCTCTACAGTCTAAAAGCACATCTGCAGGATCCCTACAGAGACCTGAAGCTTAAATTACTCATTCTGCTACTTTAAATAAGGAGACCTGGTGCAAAGAGTCAAAAAAAGATTCATATTGTAGTCAGATAATGTGTCCATTTGTAAAAATCTATCATAATTTACTGGAGATGAGGATTGTGGCATGGCTGATTGGATTATATTATTCAACTTCAGCCTCACTCTCCCATCAGAGCAGCAAGATCTTCTAACCACCGTTTTCTACAGTATTACATCCGCTCTTTTTCATTGTTAATAGAAATACGTAAAATATAATTTCCTCTAAATAAATAAATAAATAAATAAATAAACAAATAAACAAACACACAAACAAACAAACAAACAAACAAACAAACAAATAAATAAATAAATAAATAAATAAATAAATAAGGGTACAATAGAACATAGAATAAAGTAGTCATCTGCCATTTTTAAAGTTTCTCCTAAAACTTATTTTTATCCTGAGTCTTATCATATATAGTCACATTAAGTATCATGTTATTGATAAAACTTTATATCAAACAATGTTGTCTTTAACTGTGCTTTATAAATAAAATGTGACTTGATTTAATACTGAAAAAAAATGAAGTGTTTGACTTTTAAAAGAAATTTAAAATCTTTAAGCAGGAATGTATGAAAAAAACAAATTATTGGTTGTTACTTTATATTTGACAACCAAATCTAATTTTTATGTGATGTGTTAAGCAAATAAATAAAATAATATTCATTTTATATTTAAAAAAAAAATGTACAACAGGATGTTTGGAAGAGAACTATAACTGTAGTAATGTTTTCAAGAAAAAAAAAATCCCTCCAAAATGCACTACATAGTGGGTGTAATGAGCTCACAGATCCGTTGTCTGTTTTGACAAAAGCACTTTGTGTTCCCATAAGCCCCTAGTCCTTTATTTTTTAGCAGAGGCACATTATTATAGGTGACATACTGGTGGTAATGTCACATGATGCTGACAGCTGCTGCAGGCAGCCTGCCTACTCAGTGGCTGCCCACGTAGGAGTTCATGTCAGACTGGCTCACTCGACTCCACACTCCACCTTGTATTTGTTTGCGAAGAGAGTTAAAGGATATCCACTAGAGACACCGTTATAGAGGAAATGTAGCCTCAGATGTTTTAAAACGTTGTTTAAAATGTAGCTCCCTAACCCATAGCTCCCTAAACCGTGCACATTAGTCTGTATCCATGTAGCTCACTTACTGAGACAAGACAAAAGGTAATGCTTCAGTACATATATATCTAAGGAATAAAACACAACATGCTCTGCTGTTATAGGAAAATAATCAACTAAGGTTGTTGTGTTGTGACACATGTTTTATTTACAGGAATTAGCCATTGCTCACAATTTGTATTATTGAAGGACAACATGCTATTCTTTTACATTAGGGAGCAAATTTTTTATGATTTTTAAGGAAGTGTCCCAGCTGTGACCTTCTCATGCTACACAACATACAGAACCTTGGTATGCAAATTTAATTTGTTCTGCAGACGAGTTCTTAAGATGAAAATTTTTATTGCTAAAGATTCTTTCCATAAGAAATAATGTAAATGTAGATAATCTGTTCCAACCACCAAAAAATATTACTAATATTACCAATACAAAGCGTATGTAAACTGTATGGCTGCTTACAAAGAACTGACCCAAACCAAGTCGTGCCACCAAGCTTGGGCTAAAAATAGAACAGTTTGTTCATATTCCGAAAATGGTTTGTATGCCGATGCAAATTTCTTGCAAAATTTCAATTCTTAAAGCGAAAATTTGTAAAGGAGGGCATTTGTATGCCGAGATTCCACTGTATTTAGTACTTAGTACATTATAGCTATAATCCACCATGCTGCTGTATTGAACTTGAGGATTTGTGTTCCTGGCCTTAAAGTATTTAAATATGCTGGAAAAAGAAAAGACTCATATAAAACAAGGCATCTCCTTGATCTAATATAAAAAGTAATTTTAGTTAATTTTCTGACCTATCATACATGTCAGAAATATGAAGCATCAATTGCAGTAGCAAACTTAGTTGCTAAGTTTTCTCATATAAACCTAATTTAATCTTTTTTTTATTAGTAGCCTTAATTGGTGTTACTTAATTTTCGATAAAGATAAAAACTTGGAATCTATCTGTCTATCTGTCTGTCTGTCTGTCTGTCTGTCTGTCTGTCTATCTGTCTGCCTGTCTGTCTGTCTGTCTGTCTGTCTGTCTGACAGACATGATGTCATGATGCTCCATGTTTTAGGCCTAGCGCAAGTAGCTGCTGCTGCCAGGGCTGCTTCATATTCTTTTAATACAGCTTTGCCGCGATGACGACCCTTCAAGTGTGATATAAGATTTGGTGTGTTAAAACTTGTCACCTTTTTACCTCCTAGCAATGGCATTGTCCTTCACTGCCACCGAGAAAAACTTCCAGACCAGCAAAGACAGTTCACAGATGATCTAATAAGTGCAACACAGGCTGAGAGTCACTGCAGTTTAAAGCTGCAGTCACTTGCACTCGGAAAGCGGATGAATCATGGATAAATCAGACTGATTGATTGATTGATTTACCAGCAAGCGTACTTTATCGGATCTAATTATCATTCATAGCCTGTGCCTATCTCAGGCGTCATTGGGCTTGAAGGCAGGATATACCCTGCTCAGAGTGCCAACCCATCGCAAGGCACACACGCACGCACACACTACGGACAATTTAGACATGCCAATCAACCTACAGTGCATGTCTTTGGACCGGGGGAATCTCCACACACACATGGCGGAGGCAGGAATCGAACTCTCAACCCTGGAGGTGTGAGACAAATGTGCTAGCCACCAAGCCACCATGCCCTCTATCTATCTATCTATCTATCTATCTATCTATCTATCTATCTATCTATCTATCTATCTATCTATCTATCTATCTATCTATCTATCTTTCTGCCTGCCTGTCTACCTACCTACCTACCTGTCTACCTACCTGCCTGCCTGTCTGTCTGTCTGTCTGTCTATCTATCTATCTATCTATCTATCTATCTATCTATCTATGTATCTATCTATCTATCTATCTATCTATCTATCTATCTATCTATCTATCTATGTATCTATCTATCTATGTATCTATCTATCTATCTATCTATCTATCTATCTATCTATCTATGTATCTATCTATCTATCTATCTATCTATCTATCTATCTATCTATCTATCTATCTATCTTTTCTTAATCTATTTTTATTAGTAGCCTTAACTGGTGTTTTTTTGCTTCTTCTTCTTCTTCTTTCGGCTTTTTCCTTCAGGGGAATCATCTCTCTCCACCTATCCCTATCTTCTGCATCCTCCACCCTTGCACCCACTAGCTTCATATCCTCATTAATTCCATCCATATACCTCCTCTTTGGCCTTCCTCTTTGCCTCCTGCCTGGCAGCCCCATGTCCAGCATTTTCCTACCAATATACTCACTCTCCCTCCTCTGAACATGTCCAAACCATCTGAATCTGGCCTCCCTAACTTTGTCCCCCAAACGTCCAACATGAGCTGTCCCTCTGATGTACTCGTTCCTAATCCTGTCCAATCTTGTCACTCTCAAAGAGAACCTCAACATCTTCAGCTCTGCTACCTCTAGCTCTGACTCCTGTCTCTTCCTCAGTGACACTGTCTCTAAACCATACAGCATGGCCGGTCTCACCACTGTCCTGTACACCTTCCCCTTGATTCTTGCTGATATTTTCCTGTCACACAGAACTCCTGACACCTTTCTCCACCCATTCCAATCTGCCTGCACTCGCTTCTTTACCTCTTTCCCACACTCTCCTTTACTCTGGACTGTTGACCCCAAGTACTTAAACTCCTTTACCTTCTTCACCTCTTCACCCTGTAACCTTACTGTTCCACTTCCCTCCCTTTCATTCACACACATGTACTCAGTCTTACTACGACTGACCTTCATTCCTCTTCTCTCCAGCGCAAACCTCCACCTCTCCAGGTTTTCCTCCACCTGCTCCCTGCTCTCACTACAGATCACAATGTCATCTGCAAACATCATTGTCCAAGGAGACTCCTGTCTGACCTCCTCTGACAACTGGTCCATCACTATAGCAAACAGGAAGGGGCTCAGAGCCGATCCCTGATGCAGTGCCACCTCTACTTTAAACTCCTCTGTCTGACCTACAGCACACCTCACCACTGTCCTGCTCCTCTCATACATGTCCTGCACCACTCTGACATACTTCTCTGCTACTCCTGACTTCCTCATACAGTACCACAGCTCTTCTCTTGGCGCTCTGCCATACGCTTTCTCCAAGTCTACAAACACACAGTGCAACTCCTTCTGACCATCCCTATAGTTCTCCATCAAAATTCTCAGAGCAAAAATTGCATCCGTTGTGCTCTTTCTGGGCATGAAGCCATACTGCTGCTCACAAATTTCCACTACCTTCCTTAACCTAGCTTCCACTACTCTTTCCCATAGCTTCATTGAATGGCTCATCAACTTTATCCCCCTATAGTTACTGGAACTCTGCACGTCACCCTTATTCTTAAAGATCGGCACTAACACACTTCTTCTCCATTCCTCAGGCATCCTCTCACTCTCTAAAACTCTGTTGAACAAACTAGTTAAAAAGTCGACTGCTGCCTCTCCCAGACACTTCCAGACCTCCACCGGGATGTCATCAGGACCAACTGCCTTCCCACTTTTCATCCTCTTCAAAGCCTTCCTGACTTCATCCTTTCTAATCTTATCTACTTTCTGTTCCACAGAGTTCACCCCTTCTACTCTTTTTTCCCTCTCATTTTCCTCATTCATCAGCTCCTCAAAGTACTCCTTCCATCTCCTCTGTACACTCTCCTCACTTGTGAGCACCCTTCCATCTCTATCCTTAATAACTCTAACTTGCTGCACATCCTTCCCATCTCGATCCCTCTGCCTAGCTAACCTGTACAAGTCCTTCTCTCCTTCTGTAGTGTCTAACCTAGTGTACAACTCGTCATATGCCTTCTGCTTGGCCTTAGACACCTCCCTCTTCACTCTGCGCTGTGACTCCTTGTATTTCTGTCTATTCTCTTCAGTCCTGTCCATGTCCCACTTCTTCTTGGCTAACCTCTTCCTCTGGATACTATCCTGAACTTCCTCATTCCACCACCAAGTCTCCTTATCTTCTTTCCTCCTTCCAGATGACACACCCAGCACCTTTCTCCCTGTCTCCCTGATTACTTCTGCTGTAGTTTCCCAGTCATCTGGCAGCACTACCTGACCACCCAGAGCCTACCTCAACTTCTGTCTAAATTCCTCACAACATTCCTCCTTTTTCAGCTTCCACCACTTGGTTTTCTTCTCTATCTCTATCTTTGACCTCTTCGTCTTACAGACCATCAAAGTCATCCTACACACCACCATCCTATGCTGTCTAGCTACACTCTCTCTCACTACCACTTTACAGTCACTAATCTCTTTCAGATTGCCTCTTCTACATAGGATGTAGTCTACCGGTGTTCTCCTACCTCCACTCTTGTAAGTCACTCTATGCTCCTCCCTCTTCTGAAAATAAGTGTTAACCACACCCATGTCCATCCTCTTAGCAAAGTCCACTACCATCTGTCCTTCAAGGTTCCTTTCCTTAACTCCAAACTTGCCCATCACCTCCTCATCACCTGTGTTCCCCTCGCCAACATGTCCATTAAAATCCGCTCCTATCACCACTCTCTCACCCATGGGAATACTCTCCATCACCTCATCTAATTCACTCCAGAATCTCTCTTTCTCCTCTAACTCACAACCTACCTGTGGGGCATAACCACTAACAACATTCAACATCACCCCTTCAATCTCTAACTTCAGACTCATCACCCTGTCTGACACTCTCTTCACCTCCAGAACATTCCTCACAAACTCCTCCTTCAGGACCACACCTACCCCATTTCTCTTACTATCCACACCATAATAAAACAGCTTGAATCCTGCTCCTATACTACGAGCCTTGCTACCCTTCCACCTGGTCTCCTGTACACACAGTATATCCACCTTCCTTCTCTCCATCATATCAGCCAGCTCTCTACCTTTCCCTCTCATAGTACCACCATTCAGAGTTCCTATTCTCAGTCCTACACTCTTACCTTTCCTCTTCTCTCTCTGTCTGTGCACTCTCCCCCCTCCTCTACTTCTTCGACCAACAGTAGCCCAATTTCCACCGGCGCCCTGTAGGTCAACGGTGCCGATGGCGGTCGTTGTTAACCCGGGCCTCGACCGATCCGGTATGAAATTCGTACTGACGATTCGCATGGTTAAATTTGGCAATGTTTTACGCCAGATGCCCTTCCTGACGCAACCCTCTCTATTTATCCGGGCTTGGGACCGGCACAGAAGTCACTGGACTGTGACCCCCATGGCTAGATGGTTTTTTTGCTAAATAGTTTAATTTTTAAGTAAGATTTTGACATATAATCTATACTTCACTTAAATGTAAAATAATCAACTAGTTTATTGCAGTTTGCAAAAATAATGTAAGTAAATAAATAAATGCTGTGACAGTAAACTGAGAGCACAACTAGAGAGGTCCAATTGTTGTATTAATTATAAAATTTCTAGAAATAAAAGTTATAAAGAAGAAGCAGGTAAATTTTACCATATCAGCTAAAATATGAGAACACTAAATAAAACAGTAATAAGCTTTTCATATTGCCAAGAAACTCCTAAAGTCATTACTTATAAGTACACTTAGTAGCTATGAATTATCATCTAGTTTGTGACCCTCTACCTTATTGAGGGGGAAAAATTCTCAACCTCTTAAACGTTCTCTGGCAGTGTAGTACATACTTCACTTACAGAAGTCAAGAGTGTCAGGAGCAAAGAGCTGCAGAAAATCACCCAGAAAGACATGTAGAGCCTGGTGATGTCCATTTTGCAGTCGCAGCCTTTTCAGTCTAGTGCTAAAAAGGACTTCAAGTTCCCCAGAAATTGGGAAATGATGTGTAAAAGTGATGATTCTTTGTATTAAAGCTTGCAGCTTCCACTGCAGTGTAATAATATCCATGTTTTATCATAAATCTTATGACATAAATACAAAATGGTTATTTTTTCCATGTTTGGTTACTTAAACTCAGCATGGTATAAAAATGATGAATTGTCTATAAAGATAAAAACTTGGAATCTATCTATCTATCTATCTATCTATCTATCTATCTATCTATCTATCTATCTATCTATCTATCTATCTATCTATCTATCTATTTGTTTAGCTACACCATTCATCCGTTACATTAAAACCATTGACAGTAGAAATTAATAACTGATTTTCTTGTTACAGTGTGATCTGTCAAGGGGTGGGATATATTAGGCAGCAAGTGAACAGTCAGTTCTAGAAGTTGTTTGTTAGAAGTACAAAAAATGGGCAAGCATAAAGATCTGAGTGACTTTGACAAGATGACTGGGTGAGAGCATCTCCAAAACAGCAGGTCTTGGGGAGTATTCCTGGGATGCAGTGGTTACTACATTGTAAATTGGTCCAAGGAAGGACAACCGGTGAACCACTGACAGGGTCATGAGGGACCAAGGCTTAGTGATGTGCTTGGGTAGTGAAGGCTAGATGTCTGGGTTGAGCCAACAGGAGAGACTATAATAGAAAGGTATCAGAATGACAAGGCATGCTGTTATAGGAAAATTTGACATTATTTCATTAGTATTGTTATTTGTAGTAGTAGTAGTACGTTTACAACATCATACTTTTCTATCCAATTATAGTTATAGAAATGACCCTGAAACAACTTACTTCCTGACATCACTTCAGGTTCTAGTAGCTTTATTTTTTCCCTCCATGCTTTCAGAAGCCTCTCTCCTGTGAATTGTACTCAATTCCTGTTTGCTCTTTATATAAACTGCAGTCACACACACCAAAAGTAAAGTCCCACCAGTTGTACCCATTTGTGTGTATTCAGCTGTGACATTCTGACTCGATGTCCAGTGTATAACCTTGTTCTCTGTTTTCTATGTACCCTTTGGATTTGGCTGCCTGTTTATGCTGAACTACAAACTCTGTGTAATCTGTTATGACAACAAACAAAAAACAATTAGATATAGTGTATTAATGTTAACTTTTTTTTAAATTAAGCAACACCTACTGATACATATTTACAGTACTGTTTACTTTTCTTTATAGTACATTTTGAGCAGATATAGTAGTTTTTTAAAATTATTATTTAATAATTATATATATTAAATAATATATATATATATATATATATATATATATATATATATATATATATATATATATATATATATATATATATATATATATATATATAATTTATTTAATCATTTATTAAATAAAAATATTATATTAAGAAATACTATAAGGAATATTAAGAATACATTTTTATGTATATATAAACTATATCATAACCTGTAGTAGAAGTTGCTTTCAGCTGCTCCCTGTTCGGGGCCGCCAAAGCAGACCAACTGGTCTGTGCAACAACTTGGCACAGGTTTTGCACCGGATGCCCTTCCTGATGCAACCCTCCCATTTTTTTTCTGGGCTTGGGACCGGCACTGAATCCAGTGGCTGGGGGTTTGGGCATTGGCTGGGAATTAAACCCAGGCCTTCCGTATGGTAGGCGAGAAACCTACCACTGAGCCACCAATGCCCTGTAACTTAACCTGTGGTAACCTGTGTGAAAACTTTTTGCTTTTTAAACTAAATATGAAGTCTTAGGTACAATTTGTACAGGTTTCTAAGGAAATTGATTTCAAGAATCTGTTACAGTTCTTCTGGAGACTTTAACTGTCTGGACTTCGTGGGTAAAAGCCCACAGTTTCCATCCATTATGTGTCTTTTTGTTGTTGTTGTTGTTGTTGTGGTGGTGTAATATATTGCTTTCTTTACCGACATACTTAGTTTCTTTTGTAACTTTTTTTTTGTGTATGTGTGTGTGTGTGTGTGTGTGTGTGTGTGTGTGTTTTGTTGTGTATTTTAACTCAGTAACACAGAAGTTCAATTCAATTTTAATTCAATTCAATTTTATTTGTATAGCGCTTTTAACAAAGAGCATTGTCTCAAAGCAGCTTTACAGAACATAAAAAACAATAAACATACAAACAAACAGTCCTAGATGTTAGACAAAATTTTCCCTAGTGAGCGAGCCTGAGGTGACTCAGGCGACTGTGGCAAGGAAAAACTCCCTCAGATGGTATTAGGAAGAAACCTTGAGAGGAACCAGACTCAAAAGGGAACCCATCCTCATCTGGGTGACACCGGAGAGTGTGATATGAACAATGTCCTTTCTGCATTAGTTGTGTGATGCAGATACAGCATGTGTAGAATGTTATGTGTAAAATGTCCACATAGGGTTGGCAGTGCTGCTTTGAATACTCCAGTCCTCAGAAAGCAGAACCCGGCTGGAGCTGGTCCATCTCTGGATGCCACCGGAGCTGGCACAATCTCTGTGTGACTCGGGGATGGGTAGAAGAAGGGAAACAAATGGAAAGGGATTAGCGTAGCTGCTATTCATGATATTAGGAGGCACTAGATGATGATGTGCATCTAATCGGATGTATTGGAGTACAAAGTTATGGGATTTATTAGGTGTATGCCTGGCTAAAGAGATATGTCTTTAGTCTACGTTTGAACTGGGAGACTGTGTCTGAGCCCCGAACACTGTCAGGAAGACTGTTCCAAAGTTTAGGAGCTAAATATGAAAAAGCTCTACCCCCTTTTGTAGACTTTGATATTCTGGGAACTACCAGAAGTCCGGAGTTTCGAGATCTTAGGGAGCGTGATGGATTGTAACATGTTAGAAGACTGGCTAGATACGTGGGAGCTAAACCATTTAGAGTCTTGTATGTAAGAAGTGCTAGTTTATAATCAATTCTAAACTTAACAGGTAGCCAGTGCAGGGATGATAATATTGGGGTTATATGGTCATACTTTCTTGACCTGGTAAGGACTCTAGCAGCTGCATTCTGGACTAACTGTAGCTTGTTTATTGAAGATGCAGGACAACCACCAAATAACGCATTACAATAGTCCAGTCTGGAGGTCATGAATGCGTGAACTAGCTTTTCTGCATCAGATACAGATAAAATGTTCCTAAGCTTGGCGATATTTCTGAGGTGGAAGAAGGCTATTTTTGTAATATCGGAAATATGTTTTTTAAAGGACAAACTGCTGTCTAATATTACACCCAGGTCTTTCACTGTAGAACTATTAGTAATAGAACATCCTTCTAAGTACAGGTTGAATTGTGAGAGCTTCTGTGTACTGGTTTTTGGACCAATCAGTAATATCTCCGTCTTATCAGGATTTAGTAATAGAAAATTATCAGTCATCCAATCTTTAATATCTTTAACGCACTCTGTTAATCTAGACAGTTTAGATATTTCATCTGGTTTTGATGAGATATATAACTGTGTATCGTCAGCGTAACAATGGAAACTAATCCCATGCCTTCTAATGATGTTGCCTAAGGGAAGCATGTATATTGAGAAAAGCAGAGGTCCTAAAACTGAACCTTGTGGGACCCCATATTTCACTGGCATTACACTGGACATTTCTCCATTTAAATCTACAAAATGGTATCGATCAGACAGGTAGGATCTGAACCATTTTAATGCCTGTCCCTGAATACCTATGTTATTTTGTAAGCGGTCTACGAGAATGTTATGATCTAAAGTGTCGAATGCAGCACTAAGATCAAGTAAAACTAATATTGAGATGCAGCCTTGGTCCGAAGCTAAAAACAGGTCATTTGTGATCTTAACTAGTGCAGTTTCTGTGCTATGATGGGGCCTGAAACCTGACTGAAATTCTTCAAGGATATTGTTTTCCTGTAAGAAGGAGCATAATTGAGTAGACACAACCTTTTCTAATATTTTAGATATAAAGGGAAGGTTTGAAATCGGTCTGTAATTTGATAAGTCATTAGGGTCTAGTTTAGGTTTCTTAAGAAGAGGCTTAACAACTGCCAGCTTGAAAGGTTTAGGGACGTGACCTAAATATAAGGAGGAATTAATAATGTTGAGGAGAGGCTCTCCAGCTGTGTGTATCACTTCTTTCAGTAATCTAGTTGGAATTGGATCTAACAAACATGTTGTTGAATTAGCCGTGGTGATAAGTTTATACAGCTCTTCCTGCCCTATACCTCTAAAGCATTGTAGCTTTGAATGTGGAGCTTTAGGTTGGACTAGATTACCGGATGCTGTCAAAGGTTGAACATCCATTATTTTATTCCTGATACTATCGATTTTGTCGGTGAAAAAGTTCATAAAGTCCTCACTATTAAGCTGTGATGGAGTACTCTCTTCAGATATCTGATGTTTTGTCAGTCTAGCCACTGTACTAAATAAGAATCTGGGATTGTTTTGGTTTATTTCTATCAGTTTGCTCAAATGCTCAGCCCTAGCAGCTTTTAGAGCCTGTCTATAGTTAGACATACTGTCTTTATACGCAATTCTAAAGACTTCTAATTTAGTTTTTCTCCATTTTCGCTCTAGGTTACGGGTTGCTCTCTTGAGGGCGTGAGTGTGACTATTGTACCATGGTGCAGATGTTTTATCTCTGACCCTTTTTAATCGGATGGGAGCAACAGTGTCTAGTGTGCTGGTGAAAATAGTGCCTATGCTGTTAGTTAATTCATCTAAGTCATCTGTATTTAGGGGTCTGTTGAGAAGTTGAGACAGATCCGGTAGATTACTTGTGAATCTGTCTTTAGTGGTCGGGATAATAGTTCTACCGAGTCGATAACGAGGGGAGACGTGTCTAATATGTTCTACAGGTAGAGTGTACACTAAGAGGTGATGGTCTGTGATATCATCACTTTGAGGTAAAACAGCTATATCAGTGACATCTGTTCCATGTGATATAACTAAATCTAGTGTATGGTTAAAACGATGAGTTGGTCTAGTAATGTTTTGTTTAACCCCAAAAGAATTTAATAAATCCATAAATGCGAGTCCTAAGGCATCATTGGAATCGTCTACATGAATGTTAAAGTCTCCTACAATCAACACTTTGTCATAATTAATCAGTAGGTCTGAGAGTAAATGTGCAAACTCTTTAAGAAAATCGGCGTAGGGCCCCGGGGGTCTATATACGGTGGCCAGCGCAAGATATAGTAGGGATTTTTTATTCATGTCTGTAAGTGTAACATTAAGGACAAGCGCTTCGAATGAGTTAAACCTGGGTCCTGTTTTTTGAGTAACGTTAAGAGAGTTGCTATAAATAGTTGCAACACCACCTCCACGACCAGTCTGACGGGGCTCATGCTTATAGCAAAAGCCTGACGGAGTGGACTCATTCAGACTAATGAATTCATTTGGCCTAAGCCAGGTTTCAGTAAGGCAGAGTGTATCAAAACTATAATCTGAGATCATTTCATTAACAATAAGTGCTTTCTGTGCAAGGGATCTAATGTTGAGAAGCCCAAACTTTAGAAATTGTTTTTCTTTAATTATTTGGTGTTTTTCAGGTATAACTGTGATTAGATTATTTCGAGGGCTATAAATGAATTTATTCTTTGATCTCACTATTCGGGGAACAGACACAGTCTCTATAAAGAAGTTATAAAATAAACATCTCTAATGAAAGTTGCATTAAAATAAAATTAGTGAGCCCTAAGACTTTCACAGTACAATATATTTATATAATATATATATATGTGTGTGTATAAAATTGTCAATATTTCATGATTGTTTTACTTTTAATTTTTTTCCTCCGTTCTAGCAGCACACACTACACGCAATGTGGCACTGCAGGCAGAGCAAATGTTACAAGATTTCCACACTCATAAAAAATCATTTTCCCAGTCGCTTGGCCATCTGTTCTCGATAGATACAATAAAACAAGCTATCATGAGACCATGCAGATGCACAAGGTGACACTTTGCAGTGCAGCCAGAGAGGCATTGAATTCCAAGTACATTGCCATGACATGAATATGATTTTTAACCCGAGGCCTCGTTTCAGGGCTGAGCTCTGCAATGCGGAAAAAAAAAAACATCCTCAGTTCTCAGTAGAAAATGTATGACTTCGACATAAGAGCTGTTCTTGAAGTAATATTTCATTGGAGCATTTCTGTTAATTAAAATGTCAACATGATCTGAGAAGTTCATTTATTCCCTTTATTTAATATCTAAATGAGGACTTTATGATGAGGCTGCTGTTGAATTTACACTTGATATTTTGACTTTTATATTGTATAGTGTTTCTTAAGATTTCTTATAACTGAAATTGCAGATAATCTTTTGACAAGAGAAGAACTTTCTTGACAAAAACAGCAACATAAACTTTTATTTTATTCACTGAAAAAAATATTAATTTTTTTATGAAATATGACACAAACTGCGATTACAAATTTTTACATTACTATTTTTTCCTAAATTTTTAAAATTACATAAAGGCTTTAAGTTTTTTTCCCCAATTCTTCTACTACTTCTTCTTCTTCTTCTTGTTCTTCTATTTATTTATTTATTTATTTATTTATTTATTTATTTATTTATTTATTTATTTATTTATTTGTTTGTTTGTTTGTTTGTTTGTTGTATTTGTTTATTTTATTTTATTTTATTTGTATAGCTCTTTTAACAATGGACATTATCTCAAAGCAGCTTTACAGGAATATAAAAATTCAGAGAAAAATTTTAAAATTTCGAAAAATTAGAAAAGTTTAAAATTTACATTTATTCCTAGTAATCGAGCCAGAGACTATGGTGGCGAGGAAAAACTCTCTGAGACAATATGAGAAAGAAACCTTGAGAGAAACCAGACTCAAAATGGAAACTATCCTCATTTGGGTGACACAAGAGAGTGTGACTATAAATAATCAACTGTATAAAGTCAAGTGAAGCTTTGCAACCAGGAGCTTTTCTGCAACTTATTTAAAAAAAAATCATTTCTGTATTAAATTAATTGAATGTGAATGTGTTTTTTTTTTTTTTTGTTTTGTTTTGTTTTTTTGTTTAACCCATTTGGTTGGAATATACATCTGTTTGGAATAGTTTTTGTTGTGTTAGGGATTTAAGTTGTATGAATGATAAAAACAAATAGCAAAATTTAACATAAGCTATTTAAGCTCTCTTGCATGCAATAAATAGTTTTTAGTAAAATTTACTAACAAAAAAAAATAACCGATAGTAAAGTTTGCTTAAACTTTTGTTTTGTTTCTGCATAATCTTGTAAAACGTCCAGGTAAAATACACATGACTTTATGTATGGCAAGTGTTTCCACTCTTTTCTCGAGTAAATCTCCCTGCAGTATTTTTTTTTTAGTGATAGAAGAATAAAATGTAAATCATTAGTGATAAGACAGTTCTGAGCATTTTTGCATTCTTTTTATTTCTCAGGCTAAAAAGTGTATTGAGGCTTACTGCTCACGTTATGTAGTGCTACTATAGTGTAAAATGTTAAAAATCAGCATGCAATTTTCAAAACAAGCCAAGGTTGTTTACAATCCACTGATATTTCTACAGACATAATTTTTTTGCAGGTTTCTGACAGATATTGTTCATGTTTGGGTTTCCAACATCATTAGAATCTATCAGCATATAGAATAAGCTCACAAAACAACACAGGTGTCTCCTACAATCTTAGCTAAGAATGTTGAAATAATGAAATGGCCAGCACAGAGTCCTCATCTAAACTCAATTGAAAATCACTGGAAAATCTTTGGCAACAAAGTTATTGCTAAGAAACTGACTACAGTTACCGAACTGTGGAAGAGACTGGAAGAAGAGTGGACCGAGATCACACCCAAGCAGTTCGAGAAACTAGTGATGTGTTGAAATTGCAGATGTGCTGAAGACATTCAAAGCAAGGGCCTGAAAATGTCTTGTTAATTTCTGACAGCTGTATCCTTCAAAAATTTTATTTGAAATCATCTTTTGTGCTACAGTAGTTACTATTCTCAAATTTTGATCACCGTGCTTTCCACAAAATAAAGTTTTTTGTTGATTATTTTGTAAAGCATGCTAGTAGATCAGTGGTGTAACTCACAGCTTATATTCCTTTTAAATTTATGCAATGAAGATTAACAAACTTTTGAAAAAATCCACCATTTATAAATTTTTCTGTAATTTCGATCAATTTAATAAAGTTTATTTAAAGAGTCAACCTTTAAAGATGGGTTTACATGGTCATTAGTTGATTTTTTTATATTAAGAAATACATTTTAATTATTTTCAACATATTAAAAGCATCATTTAAAATGTACATTAGAGTAATCTCGTCAGAGTGAATGATGTATGTTCACAAAAGCATTAAAAAATTAATATATGAATGCTTGCAATAGATTTGATACACAGTAATCTCTCATGGAAATGTTGTTCTAAAATGGTATATTAATCTTTGTAACCCAGTTAGGGTTGTGTGTCGCCATTTGCACATTTTCATAAGTTAATTATAGTTTAGCAATTATAATATTATTTAGTTACTTATTGGGAAAAAAACAGTTTAGGCAATTACTATGTCAAGATACTAATTATTAGTAACCTATTGCTCCACTGTATACTGTATATTGAGTGTATGGGTAATGGGCATTACATCTGTATTAAAAATAGATACAAAGAGTTAACACTAGAAGTATATGTTATACAGTGTTAATTCTTAAAACATACCAGGCAAGCACTGAAACTTAATGATATTATGTAATTTATTTCTAAATTTAGACTGATGTATATCTTTAGTTAGTAATTGTAACTTCTGACATACTTCATATGTTACTGTGGCTGAAAATATAATAAATATCAGCTTTTAACCAGAATGAATATAACATACTAAACCTAAAGAAAGCAGACATACAATATCATTTGACCAAACCATGCAGAAGTGTATGTACTTACTTTCTAACCTTTCCAGTTCTGAGATCACGATAAGTCAATGAGAAGACTTTTTAACAAACAGTCAATAATCTGTCTAAAGATGTTTTCATTTTCCAGCTTGCTAGCCATGCTTTTGTAATGCAGCAAACTTGTTGGTTACGTTTTGTACTGAAATGAACATAAGCTGAATGGATTCAGTTTGTAAACAGATGAAATACCAGCTGTCAAATGAGTTGAGATGCAGAAGTGCCGTTGTTGACAGTGTAAAGATTCCAGCATGCAAATTCCTTTGAAAGCTAATCATTTCATTTCATCAAGTTTCATTATATGAAGTATTTTATTTTTTTTACAGACCACCACACAAGTACAGTGTGTTCTTGAGCTGTATTATTGCAGTCATTGTTGCATTTATTTTTCAGTACAACCAACACAAATATCGACTAGATAAAAAGCAATGAGATATGTGCCTGCTTCTACTTTTCCAGCCTGCCCACTAAACTGATTTCCATACACCCAGTCATTGTGTAGTACATTTGACAGCAGGGTGTGGCATGGTGCTATTTCCAGTCAATCGGCATTTAGAGTTAATAAGGAATTTGAATTGCATTTGGCACTGGTGTCGATTCAGTGCTATTTCTGATTAAATATCCCGGCCTCCTGTCAGTAACAGTTGGGTTGCATCAGTTGTCTATGCAATATGTGTCTCCTGAGGTCCACCTTACCTCCATCTGCCAATTCCATTACTGCCAGCAGGCTTATTCAGGCACACTACTGTAATCATTACTTGCTTCTTTATCTTCTCAGTCTCTTTTTTTTTTTTTTAATTATACCATCTGATAGCTCTTATAGATTTTTTAGATATTTGATAGGGTAATTAGAATTGGGAAATTATACCAGCATAGAGCATTTTTTTGTAAAAAAAACAAACAACAATCATAAAAAAGTAAAATCTGTGCATAAAAGTATCCTGTGTCAAATTTAACACTGATATTCTTGTAAGTATACTGAGCTCTTGTCACATGGAAGTGATGAAGGCGGATGCAAGTGCAGAATTTGATTTATTAACAATACACAAAAAAAAAGTAAAAAAAAAAAAAAAACTGATTGAGGCACTTAAACAGAAACGATGACAAAACTAAACAAAGCAAACAAAAAAAATGGATCATTGCTAGGCAATGACATCAAACAAAACTTAGACAAAGACCTGGTAAGACAAAGAGGCTTAAATTAGGTAGTTAATTACACAACACAAAACAGGTGAGCATAACATACAGAGGAAATGAAACACACAACTAAAGAAGAGTTTAACTAAAATGTGTAGGATTGCCCTTTAGTGCTCTGTAATCAGTATTTTTTTTATTTGTTTTTATTTGGCCATGAATGTCATTAAAGGCACATCATACTGTAAATACTAGCATCAATTGTGACTGGTGAGAAAACAGTTGCAGATGGAAAAAACTGATGATAGCTGAGTTATCTATAAAAATCTGTAATGAACAGTCATTTCTGAAGTATCAAGACATGGGCTGATGACCCAGCTGGTGTAAATGGGCTAGAAGAGATAAGCTTGCTAATAATGGTTTGACTTTGATAGAGCCAAGAACTACAGAAACACCAGTGGTCACGAATAAAGAAATAAATCTGTGATCAAATGAATTCATTAAATTTTCATATGCACATGTAGACTATGTAAATTTGAATGTCTGGATTATAACAATATGTCTGCTACAACTGCACACACCCATGATGATTTGCAATAGATATTTTGAGTGAGATATTTTAATTCTCAAATCCATAAGAAGCAATTATTTTTGTAGATAAACTGAATTCTGTAGAAGTTCATACACCATTTATATACACCTACATGAAAAAATCCAACATATATTGGCATCATTTTTTGTTACAGTTTCCATTTCCTTTCTCTATTAGTTGTCATTTTGGTAAAATTGATTTTTTTAAAGCAATGAAAGATGGTAACAGCATGGGTAGATGTCTTTTAGTCGTTCAAAATGGATGTTGAATGGTGCTGTATTGACATATAAGTGTTAACATTTTTGTGAATCACCCTGTGTAGGCTCCTTCAAAGTGCCCTTTGAGTGGGAAGGAAAAGCCTGCAGCACATCTCCATGCTATTCTTTCATTAAAAATCTCTATCTATAGCATATAGCAGAGGCTTAGGGATGACATCTGCTTAATTTAAACTGTACCAGTCAATATTTTCACTGTTCAACCTACCCATGAAACTTCTGCTTCAATTTGTCTAAAGAAAACATATACACAATTTCATGGACAAGATCAAGAAAGCCATTTGGGAACTCAACAATAACAAATATGAAACAAACAAACAAACAAACAAACAAACAAATAAATAAATACAATTTTATTTATTTAATATGAACCCTACTATAAGAGTTTTACATTTTTTGTACATTTTTATATTCAAATTATAAATATAAATATTAAAAACATTATTTATATTAATATAAATTTTATTTTATTTTTTTATTTCCTCTCTCTCTCTCACACTCTCTCTCACTTTTTTTTTCTTTGAAAACATTAACCCTACCTTAGGAGTCTTCCTCCTATTCATCATTGTATTTTTAGCAATTTAAAACATTTTGTTTGTTTGTTTGTTTGTTTGTTTGTTTATTATTATTCATTCTGGAATACAGTCTTCTTCTTCTTCTTCTTCTTCCTCTTCTTCTTCTTCTTCTTCTTCTTCTTCTTCTTCTTCTTCTTTCGGCTTTTCCCTTCAGGGGTTGCCACAGCGAATCATCTCTCTCCACCTATCCCTACCTTCTGCATCCTCAACACTTGCACCCACTAGCTTCAAATCCTCATTTATTCTATCCGTATACCTCCTCTTTGGCCTTCCTTTTTGCCTCCTGCCTGGCAGCTCCATGTCCAACATTCTCCTACCAATATACTCACTCTCCCTCCTCTGAACATGTCCAAACCATCTGAATCTGGCCTCCCTAACTTTGTCCCCCAAACGTCCAACATGAGCTGTCCCTCTGATGTACTCATTCCTAATCCTGTCCAATCTTGTCACTCCCAAAGAGAACCTCAACATCTTCAGCTCTGACACCGGTCTCTTCCTCAGCGACACTGTCTCTAAACCATACAGCATGGCCGGTCTCACCACTGTCCTGTACACCTTCCCCTTGATTCTCGCTGATATTTTCCTATCACACAGAACTCCCGACACCTTTCTCCACCCATTCCAACCTGCCTGCACTCGCTTCTTTACCTCTTTCGCACACTCTCCATTACTCTGGACTGTTGACCCCAAGTACTTAAACTCCTGTACCTTCTTCACCTCTTCACCCTGTAACCTTACTGTTCCACTTCCCTCCCTTTCATTCACACACATGTACTCAGTCTTACTACGACTGACCTTCATTCCTCTTCTCTCCAGCGCAAACCTCCACCTCTCCAGGTTTTCCTCCACCTGCTCCCTGCTCTCACTACAGATCACAATGTCATCTGCAAACATCATTGTCCAAGGAGACTCCTGTCTGACCTCCTCTGACAACTGGTCCATCACTATAGCAAACAAGAAGGGGCTCAGAGCCGATCCCTGATGCAGTCCCACCTCCACATTGAACTCCTCTGTCTGACCTACAGCACACCTCACCACTGTCCTGCTCCTCTCATACATGTCCTGCACCACTCTGACATACTTCTCCTGACTCCTGACTTCCTCATACAGTACCACAGCTCTTCTCTTGGAACCCTGTCATACGCTTTCTCCAAGTCTACAAACACACAGTGCAACTCCCTCTGACCATCCCTATACTTCTCCATCAAAATTCTCAGAGCAAAAATTGCATCTGTTGTGCTCTTTCTGGGCATGAAGCCATACTGCTGCTCACAAATTTCCACTACCTTCCGTAACCTAGCTTCCACTACTCTTTCAAATAGCTTCATTGTATGGCTCATCAACTTTATCCCCCTATAGTTGCTGCAACTCTTTGCATCACCCTTATTCTTAAAGATCGGCACTAATTCACTTCTTCTCCATTCCTCAGGCATCCGCTCACTCTCTAAAACTCTGTTGAACAAACTGTTGCCTCTCCTAGACACTTCCAGACCTCCACCGAGATGTCGTCAGGACCAACTGCTTTTCCAATTTTCATCCTCTTCAAAGCCTTCCTGACTTCATCCTTTCTAATCTTATTTACTTTCTGTTCCACAGAGTTCACCCCTTCTCCTCTTTTTTCCCTCTCATTTTCCTCATTCATCAGCTCCTCAAAGTACTCCTTCCATCTCCTCTGTACACTCTCCTCACTTGTGAGCACCCTTCCATCTCTATCCTTAATAACTCTAACTTGCTGCACATCCTAACCATCTTGATCCTTCTGCCTAGCTAACCTGTACAAGTCCTTCTCTATTTCTCTAGTGTCTAAAATAGTGTACAACTCCTCATATGCCTTCTGCTTGGCCTTAGACACCTCCCTCTACACTTTGCGCTGAAACTCCTTGTATTCCTGTCTATTCTCTTCAGTCCTGTCCATGTCCCACTTCTTCTTGGTTAGCCTATTCCTCTGGATACTATCCTGAACTTCCTCATTCCACCACCAAGTCTCCTTATCTTCTTTCCTCCTTCCAGATGTCACACCCAGCACCTTTCTCCCTGTCTCCCTGATCACTTCTGCTGTAGTTTCCCAGTCATCTGGCAGCACTACCTGACCACCCAGAGCCTGCCTCAACTTCTGTCTAAATTCCTCACAACATTCCTCCTTTTTCAACTTCCACCACTTGGTTTTCTTCTCTATCTCTATCTTTGACCCCTTCTTCTTACAGACCATCAAAGTCATCCTACACACCACCATCCTATGCTGTCTGGCTACACTCTCTCCCACTACCACTTTACAGTCACTAATCTCTTTCAGATCGCCTCTTCTACATAGGATGTAGTCTACCTGTGTTCTCCTACCTCCACTCTTGTAAGTCACTCTATGCTCCTCCCTCGTCTGAAAATAAGTTTTAACCACAGCCATGTCCATCCTCTTAGCAAAGTCCACTACCATCTGTCCTTCAAGGTTCCTTTCCTTAACTCCAAACTTGCCCATCACCTCCTCATCACCTCTGTTCCCCTCACCAACATGTCCATTAAAATCTACTACTATCACCACTCTCTCACCCGTGGGAATACTTTCCATCACCTCATCTAATTCTCTCCAGAATCTCTCTTTCTCCTCTAACTCACAACCTACCTGTGGGGCATAACCACTAACAACATTCAACATCACCCCTTCAATCTCTGACTTCAGACTCACCACCCTGTCTGACACTCTTTTTACCTCCAGAACATTCCTCACAAACTCCTCCTTCAGGACCACACCTACACCATTTCTCTTACTATCCACACCATAATAAAACAGCTTGAATCCTGCTCCTATACTACGAGCCTTGCTACCCTTCCACCTGGTCTCCTGTACACACAGTATATCCACCTTCCTTCTCTCCATCATATCAGCCAGCTCTCTACCTTTCCCTGTCATAGTACCAACATTCAGAGTTCCTATTTCACCTTTCCTCTTCTCTCTCTCTCTGTCTCTGCACTCTCCTCCCTCCTCTACTTCTTTGACCAACAGTAGCCCAATTTCCCCTGGCGCCCTGTAGGTCAACGGCGCCGATGGCGGTCATTGTTAACCCGGGTCTCGACAAATCCGGTATGAAATTCAGAGTACTGACGATTCGCATGGTTAAATTTGGCAATGTTTTACGCCGGATGCCCTTCCTGACACAACCCTCTTTATTTATCCGGGCTTGGGACCGGCACAGAAGTCACTGGACTGTGACCCCCATGGCTAGATTCATTCTGAAATACAGTATTCAGTAGTATTCATATTTGCTTACATCCATGTGCATATGCTGTACAGGACTGAATTACTATGCAGTCACATACTGCAACATTTCTATAATGTGTTCCTAGCACTTTTTAATATTATTCTAAAAATTATAGCCCTGGTTACTCATGTGCTGTATATTTGCCTGTAGTTCAGTTCATCAGTCTCTCAGCTTGTGCACCTCCAGGGAATTCAGAAGTGTCTTCATGATGTGCCAGTATCTTATCAAATAAAGCAATTGTGGATCCTCATCACAGTAGTGGCAAAGAAGAGAATAATTTCTTTCCGATTTAGAGGCCCTGTAACACGTAACTCTGCCAATGAGTTGGCATGTCTGATATCTCTGTTTTGGACATGCATGACAGCTTTTCATTGTTTTTCTCTAGGAGATCCCATGTCTAATGTCCTACTTCAGGCTCAAGGGATGTCATGGCACCCAAACCCAGGAACATGAGAACACTGCCCTAATATAGCTAGATATAGTGTGATAGAGATACACAAACACATTTCCGTACTATACAGTACGATTCTAGGGTCAATGGTTTGAAATGTCAGCATGTTATTTCCTCTTGGATAGTTCACACAACCAAAAAAAAAAACTCTTTACATGGATGCAATTTTCCCTACATGTGCAGTAGCCTTGAACCTCGCCACTCAGGGAGTAGTATCATCATAGCCTTTATTTCGAAGCTCATTCATTGCTGACATTTTTCCAGATGCTTTTTGGTTATTACCACATACAACCTTTGTGCAATATTACAGTCCTGCACACTGTGAGCTCTTTTATGGCTTTGAGTGTTTTTCAGTCAGCACAGAAGAAAGACTGTGATGAGCTTTTCCTTTTCCTTGCTCATATACAAACACGTGGAGCAAAAATAAAGCAAAACAAAAGAAATTGAACGTATGCATGGAGGAGGTAGAGCAAGGCAAAAGCTATTTTTCAGTTCAGGGTCTGATTAAGCCATGAATGCTGCAAGTTCAGAAGTTCAAACTCTCTCTCTCTCTCAAAAAGGAAATAGTGTGAGGTTAAAAAGCACATTACTACTCAGAGACAAAATATGAGTGTCATGGGTGGGTCAATGACATAGCGCAGCTCTTTCATTCTCTGCTTGATCAAAGAATCACCTTCTTAACTGGAGAAAACCACACAGTAATTGCGTGCCCCTTAAATCCTGTTTCTGATAGTCATTTCAGTGGCTTAACTCCTTCACTTTATAGCACTTAGCCTGTCTCGGCCTGAGGCAGGAATCAAAAGTCAGTTATTTACTGCCCTGGCTGCTGCAATTTATTTCTACAGAAACACATTATATCATTATTTCCTGGTACTAGAAATAAGAAACATAAAACTGGCATAGACAACTGATTTTTTTGTGGGTTTCACATCCCTGTCATTCTTGAGCATGCACAGATATACAGCTGTTATACAGCTGATGTTAAGACTTGCTGATGTTAAGCACCTATATTGATAACAGTATGGCATTTGTGTGACAGGGAAAGTAGCAAGGCGTTCTAAAAGCAAAGGACTATTATTATTATTATTATTATTATTATTATTATTATTATTATTATTATTATTAATAGGATCCCACTCTCTCATTGCTGTTGCCCAGGTTAGATTCCTAGGCCAGGAAACAACCCAGTCACTGAGGGTCAACTCTCAGTGCCGGTCCTAAGCCTGGATAAAAATGGGAGGGTTGTATCAGGAAGGGCATCTGGCAAAAACCTGTTCCAAAATCAGATAGGCAGACCAGATGATCTACTGTGGCAACCCTGAACAGGGAGTAACATTATTATTATTATTATTATTATTATTATTATTATTATTATTAATGTTTTGCTACATACAGCTTAGTGTTTATATTGATACTATTTGTGCGTTTACGTGAAGACACTATTTAGGAATTAATATGTAATGTGTTTTAAATAGATGCAAATATAACTACAAACAGGAGACACACCTTTTTAACCTGCAAAGCTCCCTCTTAGCACATCTTCTAACCTCTGACTCATTCAGCTTCAAAACAAAAACGTATTTCTTTGCAAATAGCCCTGATATTCACGAAATGCCATCTCATATAGCTCACACAGGCCACACACTGTGTGCATGTCTCCTTTGGTTTTATATCAATCTTCATCATTATTAAATGAAAATCTTACTGTAAAAAAAACTACAGGTACTATAATAAAATGCTGCTTAAAGCACTCTATTTTGATTAAGCAGCACTGCATCTCTGCTTAGTAGATTCAGATGCTGAAAATTTTTTCACCTTTCTGAAATGTAACAAACGCAAGTACTGACATATATCAGATAAAATATGATTAGGTGGCTATTGTTGTCAACTATAATCAAAAGTTTCCTGATTTAGGGAAGACATTGCTGTTTTGAAAGACAGTTCCTAAGCTTACTCTGTCAATTTAGATAGAAAACACGACAGAAAGTTCCACAGGGAGTCAATTATGAACTCAAGTAATGCAGCTGTGGTTGAGGAACTGTAAAGTTATGTTCAGCAAATTGTTCTTTGTTGTCTTATTATATTGTGAATGAAAAATGAACACAGATATTTGGCAGACTGAATAGATATAGATACAGTTTGTGGTATTGCATTACAATACATCTTTAGAGTTTAAGGACCACTGCCCAGGCCAGTACCAGAGAATTGTGAGTTTATGGTTGGGGGCTTGCAGAGATTTACAGGGAATGAGCTCCAGGGATAGCAATGCTGCTGAACTGTGCGATAGGTAAGTCCTTCTACAAAGCTCTTAAACCTTCGATTTCTCCAAGGACACCTGCAAGGCTGACCCTCAACCTATAATGTAGCTAACCATATGATGCTTGAGTCTTGGACTTGGACTCAGTCTCACTTATCTATGACTTGAAATTTGTCTTGGAGTTTAGGTTAGAATACCAGAACAAATTAACTTTGACTTGAGCTCTGCCTTGAGAATTAACTTGACAAACAAAATTGACATGGATAATGCTGGCCTTGTATAATACCTCTCTATATTTCTCCAAAATTAGTACTAGTACTCAAATTCTTTATTGAAGTTCAATTATTTGTCTAAATAAATACTCTAATACAAGAAGAGTAGAAGGGTTCAAATGCTTACACCTACTTTAAGTATGAAAGAAACTACAAGAAGAATTTGAATAATTTCTTAATAAAATTTTTCTCAAATCCAATTTTATTTGCTGATACTACATTTGTGCTGATTTCACTATAGAACCAAATAACACAAGAAAACAATAACAGTTAACTATCAACAGCTTTATTTATAATATTAGCAGGTATGATAAGGAATCTGATAAAACTGTTTGAGCTGGCTAAATGCTAGTTTTGATGTGCTAGAAATTTTGATTATTGGTACTGTGTTCTTCTTCTTCTTCTTCTTTCGGCTTTTCCCTTCAGGGGTCGCCACAGCGAATCATCTCTCTCCACCTATCCCTATCTTCTGCATCCTCAACCCTTGCACCCACTAGCTTCATATCCTCATTAATTCCATCCATATACCTCCTCTTTGGCCATCCTCTTTGCCTCCTGCCTGGCAGCCCCATGTCCAACATTCTCCTACCAATATACTCACTCTCCCTCCTCTGAACATGTCCAAACCATCTTAATCTGGCCTCCCTAACTTTGTCCCCCAAACGTCCAACATGAGCTGTCCCTCTGATGTACTCGTTCCTAATCCTGTCCAACCTTGTCACTCCCAAAGAGAACCTCAACAACTTCAGCTCTGCTACCTCTAGCTCTGACTCCTGTCTCTTCCTCATCGACACTGTCTCTAAACCATACAGCATGGCCGGTCTCACCACTGTCCTGTACACCTTCCCCTTGATTCTCGCTGATATTTTCCTATCACACAGAATCGCTGATATTTTCCTATCACACAGAATCGCTGATATTTTCCTATCACACAGAAGATTATTGGTACTGTCTGATGATCAAATAACACCTTATGACATTATAGAGATGTAAATTAAATGATTTTGAGTAAAGGTCAAAAGTATTAGGTGAAAGAAAAACAAGTAAAGTACAGATAGCAGAGTTACATATAGTAACAAACTCACTGGAGCCTTCAGATTCCTTCAACAAACTCAACAGAGCCCTGGAAAAACCCTGCAATACACATTTAGATGATTTCCCTACTCTAACTCACCAATTTGGATCTAATTGTGGCGTGTTAATGATTTGATGAGTTAAATTGAGTAAATTAGGAGCAGAAAAAACATCAAAATTTGCAAGGTAGTCTTGGAGCAGGATTGAGAAACACTAGGAGTTTCCCACAGCGTTCTTCCAATAACATTAATGCAAGCTCAAGGCATCATGGATTCCTCAACTGTAATAGCTTTACTGATAGATGTGGAGGGGGTTTGGGAGTGATACCTTTCAGAGAAGAAGTAGTGCTTTTTAGGATCAGTGTTCAAACGCCTGAGATGGAGCAAATCCTCATGGCAACCAGCAGTGATAGGTGTTCTGTGAAGACCTCTGTGCCTTAATGAGCAACCAAGGCCTTCAATGTGAAGGGATAAGGTTGGATTTTGCTTTCATCTCCACAGCTGAGCTTTTTTTTTTTTTTTTTCAGATAACACAAAGTCATATGTGAGGCAGTGGTGACATTTTCAGTCTGCTACCAAAATAAAAAAAAGGAAAAGAAAGAACAAAAAAATGTTTCCTACTGAAACTCCTGTACATTTATCATTCCACTGAGCCGATGACTTATCCATCATTTTCCGCTGAGACTTCCTTTGTTGTAAAGCACATACTAAATATGACACTCTGCATCTATTTTCCTCTGAAGGGTTTTGAGTTTTTAATTAATTTCTAATACATATAGAGGATCTTAATTAACTGAAAGGCATAACATTTACATTTTACATTTTCTCAGGCAAAAGATGGACAGTATGAAGACATTTACATTGAATGACACAGGGTTCAATGTACAACAACACAACAAGGGGTTTGTTGTGATATGACTGTGGGCTCATAATACTGATAGAAATGCAAAGAACATGTTCAATCTTCTTTCTTCTTCTTCTTCTTTTGGCTTTTCCCTTCAGGGGTCGCCACAGCAAATCATCTCTCTCCACCTATCCCTATCTTCTGCATCCTCAACACTTGCACCCACTAGCTTCATATCCTCATTAATTCCATCCATATACCTCCTCTTTGGCCTTCCTCTTTGCCTCCTGCCTGGCAGCTCCATGTCCAACATTCTCCTACCAATATACTCACTCTCCCTCCTCTGATCATGTCCAAACCATCTTAATCTGGCCTCCCTAACTTTGTCCACCAAACGTCCAACATGAGCTGTCCCTCTGATGTACTCGTTCCTAATCCTGTCCAATCTTGTCACTCATGGCTAGATTCCAAGAACATGTTCAATTATTTACTTTATTTTTTTTAAGCTTTAATACAAATTCTATTAATACATAAATTCAATATACAAGGTTAAGAGATTTAACAAACCATTTGGGAATCAGACTAAGCAGACTTAAAATGAAAAGTGGTATTAAACTAAACTCTGTGAAGGCCAGTTGCATAGAAATGTCTTGTTTGTTAGGTTTAGATAAGTGGATGACATAATAGAATAATAATAATGCACAGCCATGAGCAGACAAATCATACATTTATTAGGCAGCAATTAACTGTTCAAACCAGAGAGGGCAAATAAAATTTAATGAAATGAAATGAAAAATCTGTCAGAATCTCAGACAATGTTTCTCAGTGATGAGTGAAGAACTCTAATACACTGAATAAAAGGAATATGTGGTCTGTCAGATTTAAGTTTAAAGTCATTTAAAAAGTTTCTTAAATACTAGATTGACATAGAATGAATGGATATTGTGAAATCTGCAAGGATGTTGGAACTGATGAAATAATTATAGAATTAAATTTAGGCAATAAAACATTCATGGTTGAATTGTGAAGTTGCAATTTGGATGTCGGTTGAAAAGACCAGTGTTGTGGGTTTGATTCTCATCTCAGATGCAACCTTGGTGCTTTATTCAGGGCTTTGAAAATACACACTTAAATCAAAGCTAATTGTGTAAATGTTACTCAATTCAGTCACATGAAGTGTGCATCATTTCAGTTTAGTAAATTCAAAGACCTCTTTTCATTGTAGGTCATTTTAAAACTGTCCTAATTTGTAGTAGTTTAGCATATTTTCATGAATAGTGTTGAGAACTGAATTTTAAGCTTGGAGCTTTCATAGCCAGTTAGGAAATAACTAATAGCATCTTGGTGAACATCCCATTTCAGAGTTTGACCCTCGTTTGCTGCTATAATAACCTCCATTCTTCTAGATTTATGCTCTATTTAGGAATGTGGTTGTGGGGATTTGTGCTCATTCAACCACAAGAGCATTAATGAAGTCAGGCACTGGTGTCAGGTGAGGAGATCTGGGAGGCAGTCAGTGTTCCAGTTCATCCCAAAGGTGTTCAGTGGGGTTGAGTCAGGTCTCTGTGCAGGACACTCAAGTTCTTCAACTTAAACTTCTTAAACCTTTTCATGAAGCTCACTTTTTGGACAGGGGCATTAGCATGGTGGAGCAGGTTCGGGCCTGATGGTTCCAGTGAAAGGAAATTGTCTGAAATTATCTACAGCATACAAAGACTGTGTGCTTTTGAACAATTTTGGGAAGAACCACATATGTGTTGCAATGGTCAAGAGTTCACATACTTATGGCTTTCAAATCTATAAAATGAAAAAAAGTGAATAATACACAATATTTTATATTTATTATTTTATTTTATTTTATTTTATTTTTCTTTTATTATTTAAAACTACCTTTGTTGATTTTGTCTCCTGTTGTCCATGTTTCCTACAGTCAATATTCACATGTTGACTTCTGCCTCTGTTTCTTCAGTATTATTGATTTTCCTGCATAACGAGGTCCACTTGTGACCCTTACTATATAACCTTACAGCCCCAGGCTTTCATGTGTTACAGAAACACATTCATTACTTCACCTCACACTGTAATCACCACACGACTGCTAGCCTGTTGTGAGATAATTAACTGAATATTCTTTGAACAGATTTTAAATGCTTTCTCAATTTGCTGTGGTTCAAGGCTAATCAGAAATTATAGCTAAAACCTACAAAAAGGTTTAAGGGTATAATTTTATCAGTCAGCTACTGCTGGAAATAAAAGTGGGAAGCTAGCATAGTGGCATCGCAGCTGGCATGACCTACATTCAGTGGTTAAATATTATGGCTTATCACAAGAAGAGAGCTGTAAAATGTCCAATTTTCTGAAATTGCTATAAAAAAGACAAAATTGGTGACTGTGACTCAGCAAGTCTCTGAGACTTTGGCAATGATTAAATATATTTTAATTGCATTACATTTAAAAAGTATGTTCAATTAATATTAATTTAAACTAAAATCTCCAATCTACAAGCTCCATAAATAACATTGTTTCTTGTTTCTTAACATTGTGTTTTTAGATCACTAGCTTTAAAGACTCCATGCTGAACATCCAGAAAACATGAATTTAATGTGTCCATCTGGGAAATAAGAATTTGTGTAGCCTGTGTGTGTGTGTGTGTGTGTGTGTGTGTGTGTGGTTTCAACCTTCAGCTATTCACACACAGCATGAAACACAGCTGCAGCAATCAAGATAATCTGAAGATGCAATTGCTTGAAATAATGAAGTAATTAAAAAGAAAATGCCACTCATAAAAAGCAGTAATCTTTCAAGCAATCTTTTATCTTTTATTATGGCAAAACAGAGTTTTCAAGTGATTAAGGTTTTGAAATGTTTATTGTCATTTCTGTAAATGATAGGAAGCCCATTTGATTCTTTAGAAATTTTTACTTCCTGTCAGGAGAAGTTGCATTTCCAATAATGTTGGAACAACTCAATATTACATTCATGTGCATGTAAAGGCAGACATCCCAGTTTTGGCATGGCTACAGTTTCTACTCAAATTCATCCCAAAGGTGTTCTATCGGGTTGAGGTCAGGACTCTGTGCAGGCCAGTCAAGTTCCTCCACACCAAACTCACTAATCCATGTCTTTATGGACCTTGCTTTGTGCACTAGTGCGCAGTCATGTTGGAAAAGGAAGGGGTCATCCCCAAACTGTTCCCACAAAGTTGGGAGAATAAAATTGTACAAAATGTCTAGGTATGCTGAAGCATTAAGAATTAATTTCACTGGAACTAAAGAGCCAAGCCCAATCCCTGAAAAACAACACCTGAATTCAATGATTTGTAATGGTGTCCCAAAACCTTTGGCAATATAGTATGCGTAAAAAAAAAAAAAAAAAAAAGAATTATGGACAAAGTGCACATATCTCACACATAAAGTGTGCAAACTTGTGCAAAGAGTACAAGACAAAAGACAGTACACTACAACAGAGTAGTGTAAGTTTTTTGAGTTAGAATTAAAATTTTAATTTCTACAACCCATATTTTTGTACAAATATTCACTACCTAATAATAAAAACAAGCATAAGAGAAGCAATGATTACCAATATCTCAAGTTTCAAGTTTATTGTCATGTGCAAAAAGTAGTGCTTAAGCTCCTGTCAATTCTGCAACAGCTGTACACTCCTACCCTTACATAGTGCATAAAGTGGCATATATCCAGTACTATAAATTAGTATATGATTATATCATATATATATATATATATATATATATATATATATATATATATATATATATATATATGGCATTCACCAACTTATTTCCACCTGGTTTTTCTTGTGAGTCTGCCACCTCAGTCACAGACTATATTCAGCCACAAAATGCCTCCAGGGTCATGTTTTTCAAAAGCCTTTGGTTTTGACAAAATGACAAGTACTTTACAGAGACCAGGTTCTGTAAATTCTAGTCAAATCTGTTTTAGATAAGTGACACAGTGTTTTATTCCTTATATAACACAGCAGTTTGTCACAGCAATATATATATTTTTTTTAATTAAAGAAAAAAAAAACATGCAACAAACCCTTGAGGAAAGAATCTCATTACACAATAGCTGCAATAAAAGTTTACTGTCACATCTCATTTTTACACATACTCCCAAGATGCACTGCATTGTATTGATCATTTTCAGGATCTCAGTATCTCATACACTGAATATCTGTTTTCACATGGTGTTTTCACATTCCTTTATGATTGTTTAACTTCTCACAGGAAGCAAATCAGGAAGGCCATTTTAATTTAAAATTAAAACACTTTAAAAATACTTTGAAAAAGTAAAACAAATGATCTATTTTGATTTAGTTTTGTCACTGGAAGCGATCATAGCAAATGTTTTCCCTTGTCAGAGAACATTTATGTCAGAACCTGTAAGATGCTTGTAGCTTGTACATGGTCAGGGCTGGCTTGTGTAGGCAGCACTTAATTAAATTCATGGAAAATGTGTTAACAGCATCATCAGATCTTATCACCCAACTACACACTACAGGCTATAATTTATCTAATTTCTGTAACTTTGCCTCCAAACTTCAGTGTGTAAATGAAGGTCTTCAAGATGAAGTAATGCAAATTACAGTTACAATACCATGAAATAATTTGTCAATAATTTAATAAATATCTCTCTATCTATCTATCTATCTATCTATCTATCTATCTATCTATCTATCTATCTATCTATCTATCTATCTATCTATCTATCTATCTATCTATCTATCTTTAAAACAGGGAGAGAAAAAAGAATTCCTGGTGAGGGAATGAATGTTAAAAATGACTATAATGGAAGTACGAGCTTGGCTCATAGATGTCAGAGTAGCTATTACTGAAGCCATTGTAATTGAATTGTAATCCATAGCAAGGGTCAAATCACGTGCAGATGGAGATACAGACGGAAGATCCATAATTGATGTCAAAACAGAGCCAAGAGTCACAACCTTGAACAAACAGGGAAAGAAGATAACAAAGCTAGGAAATATTTGATAGAAAAAAAGGCCAAAGGTTGTAAACAAACCAAAACACATGACACAAACAATCTCTAATTATGTTGAGATCAGAACACAGGGAATTTGTGACTCCTTGTCTCTATTTGTTTGCTATAAGGCTTCTGGAACAGTGACTGAGATATTTTAATGAAGGCAATTGAACTCCTGTTGGTGTGTAAAACATAAACATTATAGGACCATTTGCCCCAGGGCTGACAATCACGCTTTTCTAGCCACCCTAATCAACCTCCGCCTGATTCAGATAAAAACCCCACTCATTACAAAAAAGCATTCATTATAAAATCCCTACTGTGCTCAAAGTTCAGCGACCACACTTCATTTAAAACTGAGCAGCAATAAAAAATAATAATAATAGTAAAATAAAATGGTTGTGGTGCCCTTGTGGGAAACATTCTCCATCACTTTTTGTAAATTGAGCTTTCTTGGTATTAACTACATTCAGAATAAGAAGGAATTAAAGGATAAATGCACCTACTGTGAATAGTAATAGTTTAGCAGTGGGTATGAGACTATAGAGTATGCAGTGCCATCACGGTCCATGTGATCTGTAATAAAAGTGCATAATCGAAAAAAAAGTAGGACTTTTTTGTCAGGCATTGGTAAGTAGTAGGGGTGTTTCAAAAGTGTCCAAAATTTCACAAAAGTAGGTAGGTTTGGGAAATATGATGTCCTCATTCAACTAAATACAAATTCACATAATAATCATTAACACAGCGTTAGGCCTTAGCCTGCTAACTACCTACAGTGTTTTATTTTGAATTATTTTTATGAATTTTTCACAGAGGAAAGTGAAAGCAGGAGGAGCACAGTGATGGAGGTGGGGCTTCAGCTGGAGCTCAATCAGCCTTGATGTTTTAAATCATTAAAATTATGAAGATGATAACATTTAATGAATATCAGCTATAAAGCTACATCAACAGACAATGATTCATCAGGAAACTAAAAAAGGGGTCTAGCAACATCCCTGGTGAGTAATAGATGAGTTAACAGCAGTCTATAGTGATACAGTCAAACTTCACCTTATTTTCACTGTATGATCCTGTGATGAATCATTTCTATCATAATGGGAATGTTCTTTTTCAGAATGTGCCCTATCCACAAGGCACAAACACCCACTGAGTATTCTGATGAGAATGAAAACTGATGTACACTATTGGCTTTCAGACTAACCAGGTTGCAATTCAACTGAATTATAAACAGCGCTCACCAGCACCATCATCAAAACACCAGTTAAGGGAAGAGCTTTTGGAAGAGACTATTCTTCTAGTCCAGTACCAACGACTCAAAAAATCAAATCTCCCACAGCTCAGAGTGGCTATCAGAACACTTTATGAAGATTTTACTGATCAAAAATGATCGGGATCATTTTTTGCCTATGAAGCTGTACTGGATCTCTTAGGTATATGGTTATAAATATACCAGCTGGTAGATTGTCTGAACATCTTTATGCTCTACTTCTACGTAGAGCTTTTCTGCACTTGTGACTCGCCTCCTGCTATTTTGCATGGTCCCACATGGATACCATCAAAATCTGCATGTTCCAAAAACAGTTTATGCTCAAGTCTCACACTTGCTTTAGCGAATAATCTCAAATGGATACTGTAAAACTGAATGTAAGAACTGGTTCTATAATCATAAATGATCAGAAGGTTAGCAAGCCTCTGAACTTGCCCAAGCACATTGTTTGGCAAGACTTTGCAATAAATGAATGATGTTGATGTGTTTATAAAATGAGGAGCCAGAAAGTGACCAAGGGACCGTGTCATTTGCTGGCAGGAAGGCCTAAATTCTTAGACTGATGTTATGTAAACATTTCTCTGTAACATCAAGAGACTAACACATCTACAATAAAATTTACATTAGAAAAATAGGATTCATAAGATTTATATAACCTGACTTAGTTGTTTGGTTGGTGTGTTTTAATTGTTTCCATTTCACCTTCTTACTGACCCTCAATAGCCCATCAGTGACCTTGACTGAATGAACCAGCAGTAACAGTCGATGCCACTTGTCAGCAAAATCCTCTCTGTCACAAAAATGAGAAGTGTCAGGTTTTTTCTTTTCACTGGAGGATTATAAATGGACCAAAATGGTCCCTGTCATTTTTTCTCCAAATCTGTGAAATGCTGCCAATGCCGTTGATGCAGCACAAGCAAGAAAAGAAAAACAAAAAAACAGGGCAAGGAGCATTTAGCCTTCCTCTGCCCCATTGTGCACTTCCATTTCCTGAGATTCATCTGCCTTTTTCAGAATGAATCCTCTAAGAAGAGAAATATATGCAATTATCAGTAACAAACAGTAAAAAAAAAATCAAAATGTTAGCAGGAAACAATAATTGGAAATAACAAATTTATATTCTGCTGACAAACAACCAAACAACTCATGACCCCAAGGTTGTATTACATTGCACATTGTACCAATTATACCTAGGAAATCTGTACTTAAAACATTTGATTAAGCTTCACACACAGGCTTTTACCTAGTTGTATCTTCTTATTTTTCTTTCGGCTTTTCCCTTCAGGGGTCGCCACAGCGAATCATCTCTCTCCACCTATCCCTATCTTCTGCATCCTCAACACTTACACCCACTAGCTTCATATCCTCATTAATTCCATCCATATACCTTCTCTTTGGCCTTCCTCTTTGCCTCCTGCCTGGCAGCTCGATGTCCAACATTCTTCTAACAATATACTCACTCTCCCTCCTCTGAACATGTCCAAACCATCTTAATCTGGCCTCCCTAAAAACCTTGTCACTCCCAAAGAGAACCTCAGCATCTTCAGCTCTGCTACCTCTATTTCTGACTCCTGTCTCTTCCTCAGTGACACTCCACCTCTCCAGGTTTTCCTTCACCTGCTCCCTGCTCTCACTATAGATCATCTGCAATGTCATCTGCAAACATCATTGTCCAAGGAGACTCCTGACTTCCTCTGACAACTGGTCCATCACCATAGCAAACAGGAAGGGGCTCCGAGCCGATCGCTGATGCAGTGCCACCTCCACTTTGAACTCCTCTGTCTGACCTACAGCACACCTCACCACTGTTCTGCTCCTCTCATACATGTCCTGCACCACTCTGACATACTTCTCTGCTACTTCTGACTTCCTCATAAAGAACCACATCTCTTCTCTTGGAACTCTGTCATACGCTTTCTCCAAGTGTACAAACACACAGTGCAACTCCCTCTGACCATCCCTATACTTCTCCATCAAAATTCTCAGAGCAAAAATTGCATCTGTTGTGCTCTTTCTGGGCATGAAGCCTTACTGCTGCTCACAAATTTCAACTACTTTTCTTAACCTAGCTTCCACTACTCTTTCCCATAGCTTCATTGTATGGCTCATCAACTTTATCCCCCTATAGTTGCTGCAACTCTGCACGTCACGCTTATTCTTAAAGGTCAGCACTAACAAACTTCTTCTCCATTCCTCAGGCATTCTCTCACTCTCTAAAACCCTGTTGAACTTCTTCTTCTTCTTTTGGCTTTTCCCTTCAGGGGTCGCCACAGCGAATCATCTCTCTCCACCTATCCCTATCTTCTGCATCCTTGCACCCACTAGCTTCATATCCTCATTTATACCATCCATATACCTCCTCTTTGGCCTTCCTTTTTGCCTCCTGCCTGGCAGCTCCATGTCCAACATTCTCCTACCAATATACTCACTCTCCCTCCTCTGAACATGTCCAAACCATCTGAATCTGGCCTCCCTAACTTTGTCCCCCAAACGTCCAACATGAGCTGTCCCTCTGATGTACTCATTCCTAATCCTGTCTAATCTTGTCACTCCCAAAGAGAACCTCAACATCTTCAGCTCTGCTGCCTCTAGCTCTGACTCCTGTCTCTTCCTCAGTGACACTGTCTCTAAACCATACAGCATGGCCGGTCTCACCACTGTCCTGTACACCTTCCCCTTGATTCTCGCTGATATTTTCCTATCACACAGAACTCCCGACACCTTTCTCCACCCATTCCAACCTGCCTGCACTCGCTTCTTTACCTCTTTCTCATACTCTCCATTACTCTGGACTGTTGACCCCAAGTACTTAAACTCCTGTACCTTCTTCACCTCTTCACCCTGTAACCTTACTGTTCCACTTCCCTCCCTTTCATTCACACACATGTACTCAGTCTTACTACGACTGACTTTCATTCCTCTTCTCTCCAGCGCAAACCTCCACCTCTCCAGGTTTTCCTCCACCTGCTCCCTGCTCTCATTACAGATCACAATGTCATCTGCAAACATCATTGTCCAAGGAGACTCCTGTCTGACCTCCTCTGACCATCACTATAGCAAACAAGAAGGGGCTCAGAGCCGATCCCTGATGCAGTCCCACCTCCACATTGAACTCCTCTGTCTGACCTACAGCACACCTCACCACTGTCCTACTCCTCTCATACATGTCCTGCACCACTCTGACATACTTCTCCTGACTCCTGACTTCCTCATACAGTACCACAGCTCTTCTCTTGGCACCCTGTCATACGCTTTCTCCAAGTGTACAAACACACAGTGCAACTCCCTCTGCCCATCCCTATAGTTCTCCATCAAAATTCTCAGAGCAAAAATTGCATCTGTTGTGCTCTTTCTGGGCATGAAGCCATACTACTGCTCACAAATTTCCACTACCTTCCTTAACCTAGCTTCCACTACTCTTTCCCATAGCTTCATTGTATGGCTCATTAACTTTATCCCCCTATAGTTGCTGCAACTCTGCACGTCACCCTTATTCTTAAAGATCGGCACTAACACACTTCATCTCCATTCCTCAGGCATCTTCTCACTCTCTAAAACCCTGTTAAACAAACTAGTCAAAAATTCCACAGCTGCCTCTCCTAGACACTTCCAGACCTCCACCGGGATGTCGTCAGGACCAACTGCCTTTCCACTTTTCATCTTCTTCAAGGCTTTCCTGACTTCATCCTTTCTAATCTTATCTACTTTCTGTTCCACAGAATTCACCCCTTCTACTCTTTTTCTCTCTCATTTTCCTCATTCATCAGCTCCTCAAAGTACTCCTTCCATCTCCTCTTTACACTCTCCTCACTTGTGAGCACCCTTCCATCTCTATCCTTAATAACTCTAACATGCTGCACATCCTTCCCATCTCGATCCCTCTGCCTAGCTAACCTGTACAAGTCCTTCTCTCCATCTCTAGTGTCTAACCTAGTGTACAACTCGTCATATGCCTTCTGCTTGGCCTTAGACACCTCCCTCTTCACTCTGCGCTGTAACTCCTTGTATTCCTGTCTATTCTCTTCAGTCCTGTCCATGTCCCACTTCTTCTTGGCTAACCTCTTCCTCTGGATACTATCCTGAACTTCCTGATTCCACCACCAAGTCTCCTTATCTTCTTTCCTCCTTCCAGATGACACACCCAGCACCTTTCTCCCTGTCTCCCTGATCACTTCTGCTGTAGTTTCCCAGTCACCTGGCAGCACTACCTGACCACCCAGAGCCTACCTCAACTTCTGTCTAAATTCCTCACAACATTCTTCCTTTTTCAGCTTCCACCACTTGGTTTTCTTCTCTATCTTTGACCTCTTCTTCTTACAGACCATCAAAGTCATCCTACACACCACCATCCTATGATGTCTGGCTACACTCTCTCCCACTACCACTTTACAGTCACTAATTTCTTTCAGATTGCCTCTTCTACATAGGATGTAGTCTACCTGTGTTCTCCTACCTCCACTCTTGTAAGTCACTCTATGCTCCTCCCTCTTCTGAAAATAAGTTTTAACCACAGCCATGTCCATCCTCTTAGCAAAGTCCACTACCATCTGTCCTTCAAGGTTCCTTTCCTTAACTCCAAACTTGCCCATCACCTCCTCATCACCTGTGTTCCCCTCACCAACATGTCCATTAAAATCCGCTCCTATCACCACTCTCTCACCCGTGGGAATACTCTCCATCACCTCATCTAATTCACTCCAGAATTTCTCTTTCTCCTCTAACTCACAACCTACCTGTGGGGCATAACCACTAACAACATTCAACATCACCCCTTTAGACACAACTTTAGACTCATCACCCTGTCTGACACTCTCTTCACCTCCAGAACATTCCTCACAAACTCCTCCTTCAGGACCACACCTACCCCATTTCTCTTACTATCCACACCATAATAAAACAGCTTGAATCCTGCTCCTATACTACGAGCCTTGCTACCCTTCCACCTGGTCTCCTGTACACACAGTATATCCACCTTCCTTCTCTCCATCATATCAGCCAGCTCTCTACCTTTCTCTGTCATAGTACCAACATTCAGAGTTCCTATTCTCAATCCTACACTCTTACCTTTCCTCTTCTCTCTCTGTCTGCGCACTCTCCTCCCTCCTCTACTTCTTTGACCAACAGTAGCCCAATTTCCACCGGCGCCCTGTAGGTCAACGGCGCCGATGGCGGTTGTTGTTAACCCGGGCCTCGACCAATCCGGTATGACATTCGTACTGATGATTCGCATGGTTAAATTTGGCAATGTTTTACGCCAGATGCCCTTCCTGACGCAACCCTTTCTATTTATCCGGGCTTGAGACTGGCACAAAAGTCACTGGACTGTGACCCCCATGGCTAGATTCTTTAAAACCCTGTTGAACAAACTAGTTAAAAATTCCACTGCTGCCTCTCCTAGACACTTCCAGACCTCCACCAGAATGTCGTCAGGACCAACTGCCTCTCCACTTTTCATCCTCTTCAAAGCCTTCCTGACTTCGTCCTTTCTAATCTTATCTACTTTCTGTTCCACATAGTTCACCCCTTCTACTCTTTTTACCCCCTCATTTTCCTCATTCATCAGCTTCTCAAAGTACACCTTCCATCTCCTCTGTACACTCTCCTCACTTGTGAGCACCCTTCCATCTCTATCCTTAATAACTCTAACTTGCCACACATCCTTCCCATCTTGAACCCTCTGCCTAGCTAACCTGTACAAGTCCTTCTCTCCTTCTCTAGTGTCTAACCTAATGTACAATTCATCATCTACCTTCCGCTTGGCCTTCAACACCTCCCTCTTCACTCTGCGCTGTAACTCCTTGTATTCCTGTCTATTCTCTTCAGTCCTGTCCATGTCCCACTTCTTCTTGGCTAACCTCTTCCTCTGGATACTATCCTGAACTTCCTCATTCCACCACCAAGTCTCCTTATCTTCTTTCCTCTTTCCATATGACACACCCAGCACCTTTCTCCTTGTCTCCCTGATCACTTCTGCTGTAGTTTCCCAGTCATCTGGCAGCACTACCTGACCACCCAGAGCCTGCCTCAACTTCTGTCTAAATTCCTCACAACATTCCTCCTTCTTCAGCTTCCACCACTTGGTTTTCTTCTCTATCTCTATCTTTGACCCCTTCTTCTTACAGACCATCAAAGTCATCTGACACACCACCATCCTATGATGTCTGGCTACACTCTCTCCCACTACCACTTTACAGTCACTAATCTCTTTCAGATTACCTCTTCTACATAGGATGTAGTCTACCTGTGTTCTCCTACCTCCACTCTTGTAAGTCACTCTATGCTCCTCCCTCTTCTGGAAATAAATGTTAACCACAGCCATGTCCATCCTCTTAGCAAAGTCCACTACCATCTGTCCTTCTAGGTTCCTTTCCTTAACTCCAAATTTGCCCATCACCTCCGTTCCCCTCACCAACATGTCCATTAAAATCCGCTCCTATCACCACTCTCTCACCTGTTGGAATACTCTCCATCACCTCATCTAATTCAATCCAGAATCTCTCTTTCTCCTCTAACTCACAACCTACCTGTGGGGCATAACCACTAACAACATTCAACATCACCCCTTCAATCTCTAACTTCAGACTCTTCACCCTGTCTGACACTCTCTTCACCTCCAGAACTTTCCTCACAAACTCCTCCTTCAGGACCACACCTACCCCATTTCTCTTACTATCCACACCATAATAAAACAGCTTGAATCCTACTCCTATACTACGAGCCTTGCTACCCTTCCAACTGGACTCCTGTACACACAGTATATCCACCTTCCTTCTCTCCATCATATCAGCCAGCTCTCTACCTTTCCCTGTCATAGTACCAACATTCAGAGTTCCTATTCTCAGTCCTACACTCTTACCTTTCCTCTTCTCTCTCTGTCTGTGCACTCTCCTCCCTCCTGTACTTCTTCAACCAACAGTAGCCCAATTTCCACTGGCGCCCTGTAGGTCAACGGCACCGATGGTGGTCGTTGTTAACCCGGGCATTGACCAATCTGGTATGAAATTCAGAGTACTGACAATTCGCATGGTCAAATTTGGCAATGTTTTACACCAGATGCCCTTCCTGATGCAACCCTCTCTATTTGTCTGGGCTTGGGACCGACACAGAAGTCACTGGACTGTGACCCCCATGGCTAGATTACCTTGTTGTATCTAAATTCAGGTAAATGACTAAAGAAATAAAGAGCAAGTAAGGAAAAAGATAAGAACACACTTAGTCAAGTGCCTAAGGATATTTATAATATGTTAATAAGAGTAATGTAGGATGGCATCTCTGGCTCACAGTTCCAGGGTTCCTGCCTCAATGTCGATATCTGGCTGATATCTTTTGGAATTTTTACATGTTCTACTTGTATGTGGTGGATTGGCTAAGTGCTCCTGGTATAGGCTCTGAACCCAGTGTGAGAATCCTGACCAGAATAAAGTGTTTATTGATGGATGATTGACTGAATCAGTTTGGTCACCATTCAACTTCTGCAGATGATCCATAAACACACCACAAGCTCTTCGCCGAATGGTCTCTTCAGTTTAATATGTGTGCCTGAGAGCTATCCCACCTTTTTCTGTGTTTGCCTTGCCTGTTATGACCCTAACCTGTTTTCCCATGTGGATTTTGCCTGTTTTTCTCAGCCCTCATATTCGTGCTACTAGATTATTTGACTGTTCTCTGCCTTGGATTTCCGCTTTGCCTTCATTGCTCTGCTTGCTTGTTACTGGATTATTGGACTGTACTCTGACTTGGATTTCTGCTGTTTCTTCATTGCTCTGCTTGCCAGTTACTGGATTATTAGACTGTTCTCTGACTTGGATTTCCGCTTTGTCTTCATTGCTCTGTTTGCTAGTTTCTGAATTAAGGACTATCTTTGACCTGTTATTTGTTGCCCTTTGAACTGTGCTTATGGATTTATTGGTTCCTGTTCCATATTTTTGGAACTGTATCTGTTTGTGTGCATGTGCTCCAGCTTATCTGTCTGTTTGCCTTCACTGACTGGTTTGGTGTGCACTCATAAAAGACTTGGAACTGTGTTTTCTGTCCATATTTGCATTTGTCCGTATCTGCATCTTGCCTTCCCTGACAGCATGACTTGTTTTCAACCTTCCTAAGTTTGACACCATGCCATTGCCACACTTCCTCCACTGGCTTCCTCTAGCTGACCTAATCAGATTTAATAAACTAATGCTTGCCACCAAAGCCAAAAAATGCAAGCACTTAAAAAGCACTTGTCACGTCCCACTCTGGACCACACTCCCTCTGATCCTCCACCACTGCTCGAATCCTCCCACCATCTCTCAGGGTACAAGGAAGACATGCATCAATGATCTTTTCTGTTCTGGAACCAAGGTGATGGAACATCCTCTAGATGTCCAAACAGCTGAGTTACTGGTAGTCTTCCATATACCATTTAAAGACCTCCTTCTTCCTCAAGTATTTACATTAGTGCTTTTCTTACTATGTTATCTCCCAACAGAGTTTTTAGATGGGATTCTTAATTCATGATAAATAAATCTGTATCAGGATGTATTTATTGATAGAGACTTCAAAGCACTTGTGTATATGCTTCTTGTTTAAACCGTTTTCCAAATGCCATGAACATGAATGTAAAGGTAAATGAATGAATAAGACTATGGCAAGAAAATGCTGCTTGGTAACATTTTCAGGATTTTCAGGATTCAGAGTTTTTTTTCCTACACAGCTATGGAATGGCCTTCTAATTAGGGACTCAGACTGTCTCAATCATTAAATCTAAATTAAAAACCTATTTATTTAAGCAGGTATTTTGTTAATTAGCTTTAAATGTGCAGATTTTGAGAGGTCATGGGCATAGAAAGCTATTGCTGCTGTTTTCCTGGTCTTTCCAAGCCCAGGGTTGTTGATGGTATTTGGTAGACATCTTTATACAGAGTTTATCTTATTTTTTGAGCACCTTGCTCAAGGACCTTGCTCATGGGCCTAGAAGTAGCAGCTTGGCAGTGGTGGGATTTAAACTCACAACCTTTCAAGCAGTATTCCAACATCTTAAAATTGAGTGACTACTTTCTTGTCATTGCTTGCACTTCCTCACAACGTACGCATTTTAAACCATTGTAGGATACATGCATAAGTTATACCCTTCTCTCTCTGTGTCTGATTTATCCTGATGGACTCACCTGCTGCTGCTGTGGATGGTTTCACATGGATACCCTAAAGCTTTATACTTCCCCAAAAACACTTTATCTCACCCTTGCTTCAGTGGATAATCTCACCTGAATACTGTGGATTTGTACCCAAGAACTGATTCTGTAATCGTGAAGACTGTCCTGTCCTTATCCCAAGACTAAATCTCCTCATACTGAACATCCTTAAAAGACAGTTAGTACTGTTTGTATTTACTTGTTTACACCTAATCATTTACATATGATCCTACTATCTGTTTCTCTTTTGAGTTTTTTCAAGGAATGTACCACATTTTGTTTTAGGGATTTTTGGTGTTGTAATTAGCCTTTCAATTCATCAACTATGTCATTATATCAATTAATCAATTAATCTATTTATTTATTTACTTAGTTAATTAGCTAGTTAGTAATTTTTGTGCGTGTTTTTTTGCACCCAAAAATGTTAGATTTTTCTGCAGCTTTTTTCTGCTTTTCTTCCTTATGTTTTTTTGTGTTTGTTTTTTTCACTTTTGCAAAAAAAAAAATAATTGGTCACATTGCAACAACAGAATTCTTACCAGTAAACACACACATATTCAAATACTTTCCATTATAGCTGTACTCATGTTCGACACGTGAATTGAAAATGGCTTTGGCTGGTTGTGATGATGTCATAGAGCACATCTTCACCCAAATCTATGGAAAATCTGCAATTTTGAAAAATTGCGACCTCCTCTGAATATCATAAAGTTTGTTAGATTCTGGGTTCGTTTCTGTAATAGCAAAATCACAAAATCCTGGAGGGACTAGTTTAGAGTTACTACAGTTTATACAAATGCGGGTTAGTGTGAATGAGTAGTATATGGCAGGAATACTGGGAAGGGCCGTAGAACGACACTAGAGAACCCATGCATAGAAACAGCATGAAGCTGTGAGGCAGCAATGTACCGCCATGCTGCCCTCTGATCTTACATTTAAACCTATTCACTAATTAATAGACTCAGAATCGTTAGAAGGTTTGAAAACTATTTAAAAGTTTGTGGTGCTCAAAACACTAAAAATATTAGACAAATTAAGATTGCTTTAATTCTTAAAAGCTGCTTTGAGACACAGCTTTAGCCATTGTATCACATTAGTATTATTACACTATTCACAAAAAAAGAAATCAATGAAACACCTCTTATAAACCAGAGCACTACACAATCCAACAGGGAGAAATAATTTTTACATGTTTGCTGAATTGGAGGGTTCTGATTGGTTAGCTGGTCTCCAGCTGCACCTTGGGAGTTCTCTGGAACAGAGAGGCACATTGTAGTGGAATAACCTTCACAGGAAGGAAGCTGTAACACTTTCTGCATGTCTATGCTGGATATTATTGGTCAAATAACTTTGGACCTGTCTCCTATTAAGAAGTAGGTTACAAGGAAAAAATATTGTACCATGGTTATATATATATATATATATATATATATATATATATATATATATATATATATATATATATATATATATATATATATATATATACAGTGGTGTGAAAAAGTGTTGGCCCCCTTACTGATTTCTTATTTTTTTGCATGTTTGTCACACGTTAATGTTTCAGATAATCAAACACATTTAAATATTAGTCAAAGCTACATGGCCCTGTGTGAAAAAGTATTTGCCCCCTAAGCCTAATAACTGGTTGGGCCACCCTTAGCAGCAACAACTGCAATAAAGCATTTTCGATAACTTGCAATGAGTCTGTTACAGCGCTGTGGAGGAATTTTCGCCCACTGTACATGGCCCCGGGCCATGTAGTTTTGGATTTTGTTTTCCCTTAATAATAAAAACCTTCATTTAAAAACTGCATGATGTGTTTACTTGTGTTATCTTTGACTAATATTTAAATGTGTTTGATTATCTGAAACATTAAAGTGTGACAAACATGCAAAAAAATAAGAAATCAGGAAGGGGGCCAACACTTTTTCACACAACTGTATATATATATATATATATATATATATATATATATATATATATACATATTTATTCTTTTTTTATGGCTTTTAACTTGAACGTGTCTTGAATTTGTATGAAAATTCTAGCAGCCTCACTTCATGATTGGATGCAACTCTGTGCAAAGCTCAAATTAGTGCAGCAGACAAAATACGTCTGAATCAAGCACACCATCTGTGATTATGGTCACTCAGATCTCATGGCATCTGGCAGCCACTGCACACATACTGAAAAGAAAAATTATTTAAAACCAGCTGTGTTAACTGGTGGAACACTTGACAATAAGGTCTATTCACATAATTGTTTAAGCCATAATTGAATTGAAATAATAATAAGTAAAAAAATCATCATCATCATTGGACACATTTATGTGATACCAAACTGAGAAGGAGAGGAGTTTTGTTTTCTTTTTTTTTTTTGTTCCTCCATACTGCAGCTGAAGCAATATTAACTGAAGCATTCATGTATTAAAAATGAACCCTTAATGTATGCAGTGGTGCATTGTAGCTATCACATCTAAAATAATAATGTACAGTCCTCTACAAATGTACTGGAGCAGCAAGGCTCATGCTATACGCTGAAGACTTTTGCGCTTGAGACCAAAAGATACACATGAGATGATAGATTACTATTTCAGCTTTCATTTCCTGATATCTGTCTATAAATTTTCAGCAGTGTGGCACCTTTTGTTTGAGCCCACAATTTCAAGTGATCAAAAATATTAGAACACATGACTGACATTTTTCTTGTTGCCCAGTTGTGTTCTGTTTGATTCATTGATTAAATTCAATTAACTTCAATTCCAATTTATTTGTATAGCACTTTCAACAATGGACATTGTCTCAAAGCAGAAAATAAGAAATAAATTTGATTGATTGATTGATCAATTAATACCACAGGTCTGAATATCTACTCTTAGTCGGAGCCTTAGGTTTCGCCTGTGAAGACTGCCTTTGCTATTTTTAGTCAAGTAAAGAATCTTTTATTGTCATTTCAACCACACACAGCTGGTACAGTACACAGTGAAATGAAATAAAGTTCCTCCAGGACCATGGTGTTATATAAAACACAGAACTGGAGGAGACAACACAATTTATTTTATAAGCTGCGGAATAATAAGGCTGGAAGCTATATTATTAATTACAACTAGGACTATCTATGCACTGATGTTTTTACTGACATTATACTTTATCAGCCATACTGGACTTTTATTATTTAAATGTACATCTCATTCATATATTATCAAATAAGTCTAGTCTTATATTTCATTGTTAAATTAATAAGTCTCTTGCTTTTATGTTACATCATATTTCAGTCGATAGCAAAGAAAAAAGCTGTTTACTTTTCCAGTCCACATTTTTATTCTTTTTTTTGTGCTTAAATTCAGAAGGTTTAAGCACAGAAGACTTATGTGCTCTTTTATTTACAGTAAAAAAAAAGACTGTGCAATGATTTCCTCTCCATTTCATCACCTTAGTAAAATCTGAGTAAAGACTGAATCGCAGATGGAACTGTATTATACTAACATCACAGTTTGACTTGTTAACAGGACACAAGTGCATGTTGTTCATGCACGCTTTTATTTTGTGTACATTATACTTTTAACCATTGATTTTATTTTATTTTATTGTGTGTTAATCCATATGGAAGAATGCAGATACTCATATCTCAGAAATGTCTGAGATATGACCTTGCCATTGCTATGTAGGACTATTAGTACACACACACAAAATTTAAAATTTCTGGCATTTGGCGGACGCCCTTATCCACAGCGACTTACAATTTACCTGAGCAACTGAGGGCTAAGGGCCTTGCTCAGGGGCTCAGCAGTGACAGGGTTCCTGGGATTCAAACTCACATCCTTCTAATAAGTAGTCCAACACATTAAACACTAAGCTACCACATCCAAGCACACACACACTTTTCTCAACAATTTCTCACGTAACATCATTTAACCTTCTTTTAGCCTTAACCTTTAAGATTCATAATTCAACTACAGTGTTAGCTTGATAAAACTGATCAAATTGCATGCACAATTTAGTACTAATTGTTTGGGATTTAATTGTTTCCTCTTCTGAAAGGTTATTTAAAGCTAAGTGCTAATAACCCTTAACTCCTGAAGACCCCTTAATTACTTCTTTTTTTTTTTATTCTAGGGTAATGGCTTGATTCTGTTATTATTCTAGTAAAAAAAATGGTACAGGTCACATGACATGACAATAGCCTGGGAATAAAAAGCTATTCAGGAAGTCTAGATTTAATTTCTTCCTATACCTTTTTCTGGCTTTGTTCTGATCATTGTACAGTAAGTACTGAGTGACCCACAGCGATTTCGTTGCTCGTATGGATTTTAATTCAGCATGCGGTCTGCCTATTAACCATTTTGTTCCTTAGGCAAACACATCAATTTGCATTGTACAGGAAACTGTTCCTCAGTGTAGAAAATAACAGTCTCTATTCCCAACAGTGGCTATTTGCCTATGCAGAAGCTCAAGTCCCCCAGGGTAATTTATGGCTGGAAAAAGCAATGAATTCTCCCGCCTGACTGCTGCGTGAGCATCTAAACTGGCATAAAGCAGACACCGAGGTTGTTCTCCTGGCCCTCCCAAGCACTAGAACTCTCTGATCATCATTACAGCATTCTCCATTTTATTCTCTTATCTCATGTGCCTTTTGGCTGCTCAAATCATCACAGATAAATTGTTCAGCGTCTTAAGCTTTAACTGGGTCACTGCGCTAAGATTCTACGCCTCCGTATTGTACCATCAGGACTTACCTTCACGGTGGATAATGCAAGGATGGGATTGAACACAATTATTACTGTTCAGTGAGGAGTGAGGAGTTAATACTGAAATTATGCACATTGGTATTCAGACATCAGATGTAGCGCTATGGACTTTGCAGAGAACCGAACGAGAACTAGGCATGTGGGTTGAACGAAATCTGTTGTGTGCAGTTCTGACCTTGGAACAGTTTTCTTGCAGAATATCAGCTTAAGCGAGAACAGTGTTCCAAGTCTGTCTGACAGACTCCAGATATGTTATGCTGAATTTTATGTTTTCGACTACAGCTACATTAAACTATTCATTCATTCATTCATTCATTCATTCATTGTCTACCGCTTATCCGATCTATACTTGGGGAGCCTGTGCCTATCTCAGGCATCATTGGGCATCAGGGCAGGATACACCCTTGACGGAGTGCCAACCCATCGCAGGGTATACACACTCTCTCATTCACTCACACAATCACACACTACAGACAATTTAGAGATGCCAATCAACCTACAATGCATGTCTTTGGACCGGGGGAGGAAACCGGAGTACCCAGAGGAAACCCCCGAGGCACGGGGAGAACATGCAAACTCCACACACACGGCAGAGGCGGGAATTGAACCCCCAACCCTGGAGGTGTGAGGCAAACGTGCTAACAACCAAGCCACCGTGCCCCCCGCTACATTAAACTATAGAATATAATTCAAGGCTAATGTTAAATACATTAATATGAGACTATAAGTACATGTGCAATACACTTTACCAGTGCATTAATGTCAGTGTATGTAAATTCACAGACTGTTTGCATTCATATGTCTATGTATTCATATTGTATCTAAGAGTGTGTGTGTTTGTGTGTGTGTGTCTGAGAGAGAGAGAGAGAGAGAGAGAGAGAGAGAGAGAGAGAGAGAGAGAGAGAGAAAGAGAGAGAGATTCTCTTTACTATTCAAAATATTTTATGCCATTATTCTGTATTCATCTTAGTTTTGTTTGTTTGTTTGTTTGTTTGAATGTGTGTGCATGTGAGATTCTCTTTACTATCTGAAATATTTTGAGTCAGTACTCTAGTATACTCTATTATATTACTCTATATTATATTACACTATTATAAATCATAGTTTTGTTTTTTTGTCTGTCTCTTTGTTTGTTTCTGTTTATTACATCGTTTACACCAAAATTTTGTATATGAAGCCAATAAGAGGATTCTACTGTAATTGTATAGTATCATCAAATTATCTGCAATAATTTAGATGTATTTAGATCATTTGAAGAATACATGAATACTTTTTTTTCTCCATTCCAGTTAATATGAGCTTTTAGGATAAACAAATAAAAGAGTAGTGCTTGGTCAACTTATTCTTCAACCATTGGAAATGTTTTCTTTCCAGGAAACCAAACAGAATGTCTGAACAATCCCATTGGGATTTATTTTGACGAAAAATGGCAAATAAGAGTCTGTAGCCTGTGCCCAGAATAAAATTTCATATCAGTAATGTAACTCATGGATACATTAACTCTTAGCACATACAGAAATTTAAAAATACCTTTATGGGTTCAGAAAACTGACTTAAGCATGTGTATAACCTGACTCTAAATACTTTCCTAATGTAAGGATTGGCTCAACTGTTTTTGGACTTTTTTTTTTTTTTTTTTTTGGCAACTCTGAACTCTGAACCATGTTTCTGCCTGTGCTTCTCACAAAAACACACTGGTAGTTAAGTTCATTTATGTGTGTAATGCCTTGGCCGCTCTAGGCCTTGTCTAACACATTGTACCGTCTATGCTCCATGAACAGTGCAGTCAAAGCTCTCCTGTAAAATAATTGGATTTTTGTTCTGGAAATAGCCTTTTTTTTCTAGCACGAGTGTGAAAAATATGTTATTAAACTCTTTTCCTGTCTTTTTAAAAGTCCAACAGTTTTTGAAGATTGTTACTAGTGCAGATGTTTGAAGAAGAATGGAAGCAGGAACAGTACATCAAAAATCTTTTTTTTTCCATTCTCCGAAACAACTACAGAGATGAAAGCATGTGGAAATGAAAATGTTCTTTTTATACAAAGAGATAGTGGTCATATAATTGATTACAAGAAATGGACTCAACTGAATATCAATCAGTCATTTTGGGAAAGTAGGACACAATTCATGTTACACACAATACCATGGGATGACTCACAAACTCTTTGTAGTTCGTACACGTGCCAGTTACACAACATGTTTATAGCTGACACTGTTTAGTATTGTGGCTACAAATCATAATCTCTTTAATCACAGTGGATTATAATGGAGGAAAACACAGAGCCAACTCGGTTCATTAGCACTATTCTCTCGATGGACACTGACCGCCTGATTGCTTCTCCATGCATATTCATGTAATCTGTTTTAACAGTGTGCTACATTACAATACATCAAAAGATGTAAGTATATTAATTTACAATGCAGTCAATTATTCACAATTCATTTCGTGAAGCATTGAATATGAAGCATTGATGCTCTCTAACAGGTTTAGACATATAACCAGCTCTAAAGGTGAGTGCTGTTTATAGCATCACATAATGTAATAAAATATGCAAAATTATATAATTCTATCCTTTTAAAATTATTATCCAACCTCTCATTATATTTATTATTGGAAATCTCTAAATATTGTCTTGCTACCAGTGTCATATCCAAGAAAGCCCTCTTAACATAAAAGTCACTGAAAAAAAACCCGTTGTTGTCATTTACTTTGTTCTATCGTAGATCATCTGTGAATTTGTTCATTCATAATTCATCAGTAAATGTTTTTCCTTGTCAGGATTCCTGTAGATCTGGAAGCTTTCCATTGGGTGCAGAGTGGAAGTACATCCTATATGGGATGCCAGTCCATCTCATTATACCATGCATGCACATATTTACATCAAGGAGTGATTTATAGTCTAATCCTCCGTCTGGTACGCTGTTGGTGGTGGGTGGAAAACAGGAAGCCCAGATGAAAGACAGATGTACTGGATGCACTGGGAGAACATGTGAAGCTCATACACAGAGCTAAAGATCGAACCTAGGCTTGTGAGGTGACCAAAGCTAAATCTGAAGATGTTTATATAATTTAAAGATAGAGTATAGATTTTGTTTGTCAGAAAACATTTATAATCATTTCCCATAGCAAATAATTATTCCAACCAGGGAGTAATAATAAATTGTATATAGTTACAGTGGCACCTGAGAAGGAGTGGAATATTAGGCAGCTCATTTCAGGAAAAATAGGCAAGTGTAAGGATCTAAGAAACGTTCACAAGGGCCAAATTGTGCATCTGATTAAAATGGCTGGTCTTGCATAGTGTTCCTGGGATGCAGTGGTTAGTACCTACCAAAAGTGGTCCAAGGAAGGACAACCATTGAACCAAAGACAGGGTCATGGGCACCCAAGTCTCAGTAATGCAATAGGGACTGAAAGCTAGAAAGCTAGCTGTCTGGTTTGATATACACTAGGGTTTGTTTTTTGTTCCACACAAATGTTTCTATTTTCAAATTAAATGGTGATCTCAAAGTCACATATGCTCATATATTGCTCTCAAGTACTAAGCAACTAAAAGTTTGTGTAAGGTTTCCTAACAAAGGGAAAAATGTTTCATACTGAAAAATGAAGAGAGTAAGAAAGAGAGAGTGAGAACTTTTAATAAAGCCTGGAATGCTCCAAACCTCTACTAGTTGAATTATTTTTAGTTATATAACGGACACACCGTTATTCAGGGTAATAAAAGCAATAAAAGGGAGACAGAAAGAGAGAGAGAAAGTAAGGCCAAAAAAAATCCTAAGCTGGTCATTCTTTTAATGGAGTTTACTCTGGTTATATCTTCCTGCACAATAAGCAATTCTGTACAGTCGATAAAAGCTCCAGCTAAATTGTTTCCTTCCCTTGCAGGGAAATCATCTCAAAATTGGCTTGATATTACCGTTTTGTCCCTGAGTGCATGTACACAGGTCCTTAGTGATTATGGAGCAAAATGCTACAAAGGCACTTGAGTAATTACCTTTTTCACCACACAGGAGGAAGTAATGACCAGGTGTAATGCATGTATACAAAATGGCTGGATAAAATCAATGTACTGTATTTTGTAGGGACTAGACTTATTGAACCAGCTAAGAGGCCAGTAAGCACTGATTCTCTGAAACAGACTGTTGTGCTCGCTGCACTGCATCATTTAAGAGATGTACTGTGGGGTCAAGCAGACTAAATAAACGTGTCCTAATTCAGTTACCTACACTGCATCTTATCTATAATGTGCATCTCCAGAGTGTACTAATTACCTTTTTTTAGACAGACAGACAGACAGACAGACAGACAATCAGACAGATAGATAGATAGATAGATAGATAGATAGATAGATAGATAGATAGATAGATAGATAGATAGATAGATAGATAGATAGATAGATAGAGGCATTTAGTACCACAGTGCTTAAGGTGTTGGACTGCTACTCAGATTTGAGCTTGAATCCTGCTGCCACTGCTGGGCCCCCAAGCAAGGCCCTTAACTCTCAATTACTCAGGTGAATAAAAATGAGATAAAATATATGTCAGTCTGAATAAAGGTGTCTGCCAAATGCTGTAAATGAAGATAGATGGATGTTATTTATTAATTTATTTATTTTGCTTTATCATGCATAGCACATAACTGCTTATGCTTGAGATACACTCTGGTCCCTCCAGACATCATAATGAGCTAAAGAACTACCTGCAAATAAAAATTTGATTAAATCATGACTGCATGCTTTAAATGAAAGATCATAATTTCCTTGTTTATAAACTCCCACCACAGGTATAATATAGGACACATATCATAATAATGATGATGATTGTTGTTGTTATTATTATTTTTATTCTTATCCCTGTTATTAAGTATATGTGTCAGACAACGAAAGGCTGAGAGAATGCAAATGCAGGTAAGGTAGTTTTAATGAAAAGATTAAGGACAAATCCAAAACATTAGGCAAATGTTAAGTCAAAAACAAGCACAGGTCAGGTGATCAGTGAAACATTAGCAATGCGACTAGGCAAAGTCAAAACTAAACAATGAAACACAATATAATGGCTTTGTATTATCAAGTGAAGCAATGAACGGGGAAAAGAAAGTTACTGTGGTGTGTGGGAAGGTGATAATGTACAGGGAAGTGTGTGTGTGTGTGTGTGTGTGTGTGTGTGTGTGTGTGTGTGTGTGTGTGTGTGTGTGTGTGTGTGTGTGTGTGTGTGTGTTTGTGTGTATGCGTTCTGGGTGTTGGAGGCCATGTATGTAGGCTGCAGTATGTTTAGGTTTAGAGTTCACCAAGTCAACGTGACACTATTTATCAAATTCTCTCATGTATGTAACAGAAATATCTTTCAGGTACATAACTACTTTCTAATCCAAATCAGTTTTATTTCTTTTTCTATGTCATGAATTAAACACTGTGTGACATGTTGCTAATGGGAAAAAAACATGATGGGGTGATGGGATGGGGGCAGTCATGAAGCTGTTCATTCACTGTTATCACTTCCAAGATTTATTTTCCAATAACACCATGTCCCAATGTGCTTTATTCATTTTATACTATAGCACTGATAACATTTATTTTTTATTATTATTAAATAAAGAATGAGATGTCAGAAGGTATAGCCATGTTTAATTTTATTATTTAATGTTGTGGAACGTTCATAAAAAAAGCTAGTTCCTTTTATCATTTGTGCAACAACAGCTATAGACACCTGTTTCCTCGTCTTGGTTTGTCTTTTCACACCGAGACATGAGACAGTGGCAAAATTCTCCATCTTGAAGACTGATCATCAAAAAGCTTAACACTGGAGACTCTTTCTTTAAATGTTTAATAAATATCTCTTTAATGACCTTTAAAAATATAAATATCGCATTATTGACATTTATTTATTTATATATTTACTTATTTATTGTATTTAAGTATTTTTACATTATGTTAAGCATCCGCGCTATGAATGAGCTGTTACTATAGATACAATCGTAAAAAAAAAAAAAACATTAAAATATGTCATTTGAATTCTAGATGCAATAGTGTCAGAACTGCTATTATAGAAAAAATATCCATTTCTTCTGACCAATCAGAATTAAGAATTCAAAAACACTGTGTTATTACACATCCTATATCTCTGTCTGAATAGACTTGCAATTTAAAGATATGTATAATCTATTTTTTTCTAATTAATATAAAGATGTGCATGCGTTAATGAAGTTATTATGACATGTCATTCATCAACAAGAAGCTGTGAGCAAAAACATTCATCTTACTCA